>JARFXV010001655.1:0-293665 GCA_031761425.1 Cosmopolites sordidus
TAGCGCCATTCTGTTGGAACTACCAGATATGTTCAAATATATTCAGACCACCAAAATCCAGTTAGAATCTCACGGTATCGAACACCATTCACAGTTTCAGATTCATTTAGGACGCAAAGGTTTCTCATGAATCAATCGTGGATTTTCCTCGCCTCAAATGTAGAAATTTTGTTTATTAACGTAATCACCAATGTGCTTCATCTGAAGAGATGTTTTTTTGAGAAAAATCGTCTGCTTGTTCTTTGATCCAGTCAAGTAGCTTTAATTCCTGTGTTATTTGAACCTTAAATGCTTTCAGAGCTAAATTCTTTCTAAAAATACGCTTATTGTGGATTCACTGAATCCAAATTGTTGTAAACGTCGACTAATGGAAATTTCTTGGTCTTCAGCAACAATTTCACGTACTAAATCAATATGGTCAACCGAACCAATTTCATGACATTTTTGAACAATTTAACGTGTCACGCAGTTTTCTAAAAAGATATTTCACCGAACGACCATTTTCATAAAATAATTCAACAATTTCATCGCGTAGTTATATTGTATACGACTGTACACATGTAGGACACTTTTATAAAAGTCATACATTAAATGAAACTAGACCTAGGCAAATTCACAACGCCATCTGTGTTTTAAAGAATTTTAAGAATTAAGAAAACAGCTTTATAATATACTTTTTTGAGATGAGCTTTATGATCTTCTACACAGATTGTTCATTCGAAGTAATCACGCATGTATATTATCCAGTTGCAAACTCAAAATTTCCAATAGGGGAAAAATAAAATACAAATTTCTCTCTGGCACTGTATATATTCATTCACAAAATGCGCAAACGAAAGAAAACATTTCTATTCTTATTCAAATTAAGCATTCTTTCGTTATCTTTTGTTCATTGTGGTACGTGCATGAATGAGAACAAGTATTTACATCAACAAGACCAAGCGAAGATATATCAGTTTTAGTGCCTAGTTTATTGTAATAATAGGCACGACTATGAAAGGAATGACTCAATAAGAAGGAGCGTTCTTAAAAGTATGCAGTTTGTATTGCGAGAGATTGTTCAGCTCCCAGTTTTGCTAGCGGAAAAATTAAACATGGTACGCTAATGACCACCGAAGAAAAAAAACCAACACCAATTCGAAAAATAAATACAAGTTGCTCTATAATTTCGCAGACATCAGCATTCATTCATGGAAATAATGATCAATGCCGACGGGTTTATTAAAATCATGAATGAAAATGTTGCGCCATGTGAAGGGTTTTTGCACAATCGCCACATTAAAACGCTTATTATTTAATGACATTTTTTATATAATTATCGATAAATTACTTTTCAGTTTTTTCACCTCAGGAAATGTCCGACTAACTTTGAAAATAGAATGCAGCGGCTTTGATTTACACGACAAGGTCATATGGTCAGGTGTGTAATAAAGCCTGCTGTTACAAATATCGATGGTGGTGTTATAATAATAATTTTTTAGGAATTTTATGCAAGAAAATAATTTCAGGTATTGGGGGTATTGATATAAAGAAATAGAGTAATTTTTTCTCTAGAAAACCATAATACATCTTATTCGATTCAAGTCTTTTAAATATAGAGAAAAAGGGAGCTCGATTTAATCTAACAAAAAAAATAAATGTGGATAGTCGACGAGGTATGTACAGAAAGTAATGAGACTGGTGGTGTGGCGTTCAATCTGGCAACACTGTTCGCTTTCCGTTTGGAGGGAAGATAGGCCAATCTTCTTTCTTATAAATAAAAATCAAATGCTGTTCGTTGGCAAGAGCATCACTTGAGAACGGCTAGACAGACTTGGCTAATTTTTTATAAATGTTCGTAATAAGAAAGTTTAATTAGAAAAGTAGCCCGGAAAATTGGAAAATTTGAGAAAAACTGAAAGTGGTGTTTTTCTATGGGATTTCTGTGTGAACTCAAGACCATAACTCACGATTCGAACGATGGATATGCTTAAATTTTTTTTGTTTTGTTCGTTAACATATAATCATCAACATTAATTCATCAACGTATAATCATATAAATAAAAATCAAATGCTGTTGTTCGTTGGTAAGCGCATCACTTGAGAACGGCTGTACAGATTTGGCAATTTTTTTTGACGTTCGTAATAGTCCGAATAAGGTTTTTGTGGAAAGAAAAATTGGAAAAGTAGCCCGAAAAAATAGAAAATTCGGGAATAACTGAAAGTATTTTTTTCTGAGATTTTTGTATGAACTCAAGAGTATAACTTACGATTCGAACGATGGAATTCTTTTTTGTTTTGTTCGTTATGGCCTTGGAAAAGTTTTCAGGAAAAAAAGCGAGACAATTACAAACGAAAGTCGGAAAATTCGGACAAACTATAGAAATTATAATTAATCACATTTCCGGACACGAATCCAGAAATACAACAGTTGCTTCTAAATGACTTTATTTGGCGCAATAAATGTAGTTGAGGGAAATTTGGTTGGAGATTCATTGTGATTTCAAATTTAATGGAATAAAATAAATCATTTGGTTGACATGAAATTCTGACTTAATTAAATTATGACTAAATCATTAAATTTCATATTAATTAATTATATGAAAATCATCATATTAATTAATCAATTAAATTTTGGAACAAAACCGCATGGTTTCAAGTCGACTACATTCCAGGCACATCACACATTTCCAGCATTACCAGGTGTACTGCCGATAGAATTTATCTCGCATGTAGAATTAACAATTGGCGTACTTCTGAATGTACTCCTCCTCAAATTGAATATCCATGGCCACAATCGTTAATAGATACAATGATCATACAGAAGTACGTTTTTTTCTCATTTTTACTTTGTTTACAGATTTCCAATAGCTTTCCACAAATTCTCAAAATAATCACAATCTCAAAATAATCAATTTATTGAAATTTGGACAGACAACGTCTGTCGGGTCAGGTAGTATAAAATAAAATATAAACACCCTAGAGTCTAAACTCATTTGATGGTCTCTCTCTCTGTAGACATTTCGGGTAACGGTGAGTCATCAAGGTTTGTTTCAGACTTAGGCGTAATGGGATGGAAACTTTTGCAAAAGTTTAACAGGCCTATAGAAACATCGATTTGTTAAAAGTCCAGGTTTTCAGGTAGGCTAAAGTATTCTTAGAAAGCCGAAATTATTGGTCAACCTGGCAGCGGAAACTCTTCGCAGGATCAAAAGGACAACAAAAGGGAAGCATGTTTTGACCTTTGACACTGATTGAAAATGACGCCCATTTTCTGGAAACTGTTATTACTAATGATGACTCTTGGATTTTTGAGTACAATTCGGAAACAAAGCGCCAGAGCCAGAAATAATATATTCCAACGTCATCACGATCAAAAAGGTCAGAATGAGCAAATCAAAGAGCAGAAGCATGTTGATTTGCTTATTTGGGAGGCAGGGGATCATCCATAAGGAATGTGTGCCTCCAGGCCAAACGGCAAATCAGCATTTTTATCGAGTGATTTTTCCATTTTTTTCATTCGTGTGAGACCCAACATCAGGAACACCTGGGTGGTGTATCATGACAATGAGCCTTACCACGCAGCGATTCCAATTTACAAGTTTTTAGCAACTAAAATCATCACAGTGGTTCCGCAGCACCATTTTCACCAGATTTGAGTCCTTATGACTTTCTTCTTTTCCAACGTTGCTATGAAGAGTGGACAAATCATCTCCAGAGTAGTGTGGCTTCACAAGGTAACTAATTTAAAGCAGCCAATGTACAATTATAATTTCAATTGAATAAAATATTACTCCAATGACTTTAAAATATATGGCTTTATATTATACACTTTTTTCACACATCACGGCATTCATTCATAGCAATAATGATCAATGTTGAGTGGTTTATTAAAATCATGAATGAAAATGCATCGCCTTGTGAAGAGGTATTTTGTACAATCACCATATTCCAACGCTCATTATTTAATGACCTTTTTTTTTGAAATATCGATAAAACGCGTTTCGGTTTATTTCTTCTTGGGAAATGTCTGACATAATTTTGAAAACAGAATGCAGAAGCTTTGATTTACACGACCACGTCTCTTGGCCAGGTGTGTAATAAAGTCTGCTCCTACAAATACCGATGATTTTCCAATAATATACCAATTATTCGGTATTGTTAAGCCTGAAAATTGTTTTAATTAGCTTTAGTATAGATGTATGATAAGTAGGATCGTTTTTATAATTGACATCCGAATTTCTTTAGTTTGTATTGGATTAATGCAAAAGTTTGTCCATTTTTTTGAGAAGCATTTAAAAAACAATTTTATAGCATTTCTCGATCTCTCTGGTAGACGGGTAAATTTGCCCTTATGGATGTTTTGAGATTTCTGGCTTCAAATCTTCGAAGGAAGTAAAGTTTTTACCATACAACACATTTTTTTTGCAAATTTCGATTTTATTTATCAATATCGATGTATACATCCTTGAAGTATAATACAGTCATTCTAACATTTCTATACCTTTTTTGTAGAACCATTTCTCTTTGCCTTGAAAATATATTTCAGTTTCGGCAATTTTCGTCCTTTAATCGCACTAATAACGCTATGTAATATACTTTATTGATGGTTTTACCTTTCTCGATATAATCGATAAACAATATCTCATGCGCATCCCAAAATGCCAAACCTAACCTAACCTAACCTTGCCTGCCAATGGTTGTGTTTTTGGTCGCTTTGGGCAGCTTTCAACGGTTGCTGTTCACTCAGCTGATTGCTGATGTGACTTCGGAGTGTAGTGATGGATTCATGTTTCATCCATTGTTACATACCCCATAATCCTTTTTATTTCTGTGAAACAGCTCCAAACATTGTTCAGAATCATTAACACATTGTTGTTTTGGCCCGCTGTGAACAAACGCAGTACCCATTTCGATAGCAATTTACGCATTCCCAAATTTTGATGGAAAATAGTGTCACACTTCCTTTGAATATCTTCATGATATTAGCTATCTCCTGCAGCTTTATTTTACGGTTTTTCGAAATAATTTTATGATGTTTGGTCCTAATTTGGACGTTCAGAGTGTGCAGCATCATCAGTGCTTGTACGGCCATGTTTGAATTCTGCATACCAATCAATTATAACTGATTTTCCTGGGGCAAAGTTCAGATAATGTTTCTCAAGCTATTATTTTGCTACAACGGTATTTTTCTTCATCAAAAAGCAATGCTTAATGAACAAACGAATTTTTTTTCCGTTGTTTTGACAATATCAAAAGTAGAATCACTTAAAGCACAACTCAGAAACTAGTGGACAGATTATCATGAAATTTTGACACATGACGTTTGAAGGTTGGCACAATCGACCACTAGTAAGAATTTTTCGTAACTGACGCCATCTATATGTCAGACCGGGGACTTATTGACCGAACTGTTAAGCTGCTACCATTAAAGCGATCTAAATATATGCTTTTCGAAGGGCGTAATGTCAGGAGAGTTCGGTGGTTGAACCAAAACATCATCCAGTCAAATTGAAAAGTGTGTTATCTTTGGTCCTATGTTTTCTCGTTGAAACCGAAATTCTATTTGTGTTGGCTAATTCAGGCCACTCTGATCAACTGTTCGCTTTTGTTCACCTAGTTTTGACCAGTATTTCTCCAAACTAATAGGCCGTCATGTAACAGCTCATAATAAACGATTCTCTTCCAGTCTCACCAAATACGTAGTATAACTTTCTTCGAATGTAAACTGGGTTTGCGCAGGTTGAAGGGACATCTCCACTCTAAAACTATGATCTGTTACACTTAATATTTTACACACAGTCCATTTTTCATTACCTGTAGCCATCCGTTTTAAAAATGGATCGATATTGTTGCCCCTCAATAGACAAATATTAGAAATTCGCTCGCTTATATATACATAATATGATGCACTGCGGCACCCATTCATAATTATTCCAAGTTGATGCCAATTAATGTCAGTATTTCATTGCCATCAGCCTCGGCGGATCGTTTAGATGCATCGCAAAGATTAAAATTGATTTCAAGAAACTTTCTGACACCACGGCATCCTCATCGTTCACAGCATATCTCCTTTTGCATCTGCGAAATATTCCTGTCTTTTCGGAAATATAAAAGCCTATATTGAAAATGCGCCTTATTAATGCTAAATCAATTTTTGAAGTGAAAACTTCTCTAGCCGCATTGAGTGAGTTTCGGTAGGGGCAAAACTTATGGGTTCGCGTCACCGACATGCTAGTGACGTGTTGCGCCAGACTGGCAACGCCAATAGTGTTTAAAATGTGTTTTAAATTAAATTGTGTTTTAGATAATCATTATTTTAATTGGTTAATTGTCGAATCACTGTGCAGTACAAGAACGCGTAATTAATATGCTAATATTTTTATGTAGAAAAATGAATAACAAAAACAAAGCATTTATTTTTGAATATTTCCAGTATTGGTATCAATATGTGCGTTGAAAAATTTGATATTATTTATTTTTCTAATATTTAGTCTCTGCAATACATCGTGCAATGAATATTTCATAGTGGCTTAGGAGTGATCTTACTAGCGTGATAAAGCAGATTTCTAGTTGTTCGATAGTATTTTTGTCGCGGATTTTAAAATTAAAAATTCTATAATTAATATAATTTCTCAAAATTATTGTTTATTGGTTTAAATTGTCAGAAATAAAATAAGTGTTTTGTTATTTTTTGCAAAATGATTATAAACTAATATCATCCAATTTCACCATTAAAACTTTACAAAAAAGTATTGTAATATAATTAGTTTTTCTTAATGTCCATTTTCTATACTTGTTTAGATCCTCGATCCTACGTGAAAAAAATATTCATTTAAAGAATAATTAATTTAAAAATTAAAAAAAAACACTCAGTTGGAATAACTGTGTTTCAAGTTTTCACTCCTGTCAGCAGTCCCCATAACTGCCTATTTTTTTTTAAATGTGTGGTTTATGAAGTTTACCATGCGAATATTATGATCAAACTTTCATTTCCAGGCGAGGTATTAATCGTTGGTACGGTGAAAAGTCGGCTGGATTTTTTTTATAAGTGTGTCTGTTTGTGTATGTTTTCTAAGCACAAGTTTAATTAGGCAAGGAATAGCGTCTCAGTTAAGCCAGACTGGATAAGGCGCAATACTTCTTAGAAGATTCAGCACAAATCAAGAATTTATAGCTTGTGGGAACATCGACCTAGCTCATGTAAACCTGTAGGTCTATTTGCTGAATGATCCTAGTGATTGATGTACCTGTAAATTATAAATTAACTAAACTAAACATGTTATAAAAGAGGTATATCAAAAACACAATGGCTGGACAATATCAGAAGAAATGGTGAAGAACTACTGCACATCAAAAACTGGCAAGGAGTAGTTCCATATACATTCGGTTGGAGGCGAACGCTGAAGGAAGTCAAGACTCACTGGCGGGCTGTAGCACCATAAAAAGAAGAAGCAGAGTATGAAATAATTTCAAGTAAACTCGCATGAATATTTCTGTTGTTGCTAACCTAGAGTCTTGCACTTTACTGTCTGGTACTGTATATGTTCATTCACAAATTTCAGAACATAAAGAAACATTTCAATTGATGAATATGCAATTTCGAAAAGGGCACATGTCTGAATATTGAAATTTTTCAGGAAATAAAAAAAACTAATTATTCTCTAAAGAAGTATAATATTTACAAAATTTGTTTTTGAGTTAAATTTTGGGGTCAATTAGCAATCGAAAGGGTTACGTTAACGTTAAGGTTAAAGTTATTATATATGTATATTTAGTTATTTTGAATTTATGAGATACGCCTTTTCGAAATTTACGGTACTGGGTACACAAAATTTAAAGAAAAAACCATATAAATTTTGCGAAACTTTTATTTTAGGTACCTAAAATTAAATATAATACTTATGTTAAAGATACTTAATAGACTTTCTTTAAAAATCTTCTTCTGCAGACTCTCTTTCGGTTGTAGTTGGCCATTGCAGTAGTTCGTTATAAAATTCTGTAAATTTTGCTGGTATATACTATTTTAACTTTATAATATCTGCAATTTTCAGATGATTAATATATACTTTGCTACTATAAGCTCGATCAGTTTGACTTGGTAAGTTACTGCAAGTACCTTTGACTTTAGAAAAAACGAAAATGTTCGTAGAGATGTCATTATTTATATATTTTTTTGTGATTACTTCACCAGGTTTCCTTGGATCAAAAACAAACTCATAATAATTTGATACTTGAATAGTATTTTTTTTTATTTTTAGGTACATATTTTTCGTAATTTCTTACTGATAAAGGTTTAGCTTCAAAATTTAGTTTAGTCAATTTTTTAAAGTCAATAATGTCTTCGGTATTTATTTTTTCAACGTTAAATTTCTGGGTGTTACTGGACTGTATTATAAGATCAATATATTTTTGGTGGGTGAACACATGATCTTAACGTCTAATTTTCCTTTCGACGACTGAAAAATTTCTGTCACAATCGTTAAAAGAGTGGCCGCGTACTGGAAAATATATATGGATCATCATATTTCTTTATTCAGACAATGCCATCAAAAATCGTATAACGGTATTGTTCTTATTCTGTCCGGGGCAGTCATCACAAAAAAGATGAAGATCTGTCATTGAATACTGAGTAAATCCAGAGCTGTCTATAGTAAAAAATTTCTTGTACAGGTAATGTGGGTAAAGGCAAGTTTTGCATAGAGTCGAAGGATAAACCTAAAACTGTTTCATTATTGGTACATTTTTCTTCAATTTCTTTAACTTTCTTATAAAATTTGAGAAATTTGCACGTCGCTTCTGTATTATTAATTCTGCAATTGCTGTTCTTTTAGCACCGTCATTTAAATGGTGATTTTTTATTTTAACATTTAATTCTTCACGCTTACTGCAAACATCGATTTGTAGTCTATCAAATGATAAATTAAAATTCAAATTAAAATATTGCCGAAAGAACTGATAATTAATTTTGCCTGTCATTTCAGGATTCCAGTTTAGAAACATTTCATGTATTTTTTTAACATTTAATGAAGATGACAAATATTGTTCCTTAACGTCGTTCGAATAATTAATTTCTTTCTTGTCAAGAGGCTCTATAAAGTTGTGAATTTCAGTGCAATGTTCACCGGGAATAACATTACTTCTTGAACCAACTACTTTGCCTCAAAGATCTTGTGGTATTTTATTCTCCTTTTTTAGTTTAATGAGACGTCTGCATATCTTATCTGCATATCAGTTATTCCATACAAACTTATAAAAGCAGATTTACATACTTTTTTATTTCCAGTACGAGTTTCGACATAATATTTGCACGAAGCCGTTTTAGGTTTTGTCTTTGCTAGATCGTTGGTCCGCTTTGAGGTCTTTAGGTATAAATAACTCGATCATAGTTTGAAGATAGACATCTTGTTCATTTTTCGTTTCAAAGGAACTTATTCGTTCAACTATGCCATCCATATTATCTTCAGACAAACCATCAAAACATTTTTAGAGACATCTAGAACAATAAAATCGGTCGTCAACAACTAGGTATAACTTTGGTTATTAAAATAATACTTAAATATGCATTATTTACACACATATTATTTAGAAAAATATTATCAAACAAATTATCAACCTTTTTACTTTTTCTAAATCTAGTGTTTGTTATGCAGGCGTGGTATAAAATAGTTTAAGTTATTAAATCAATATTGGATAAAAAATAATCGATGTAACTTTTACCCGCAAGCCTTTCCCGTTCGTCGTCCTGGTACTTGTCCCCTTTGTGGTTTACATGAGGTAAACCTTTTATTTTAGCGGTTTTTACAACGACGTGTTTCTCTTTCTCGGTATTTCTTACTCCTCTTTTCATTTTTTTTTCAGAATTTTATTGTCAGAGTTGAGAAGTTGAGTTAATGAGTGAAGAACTCATTATGGAAGCGCAACGGCACGTGTTTACTAGCAACTGACAACGCAATTACTGATGGGTAATGCAATATGTTTGTTGTATTTAATCACGTGAGTTATTATGGTGGTTAACGGTCTTAAGTTAAGCAATAAATTCGAAAAGGACACATCTCTTAGAGTTGTGACCATTTTGAAATTATTTGGCGCTACGCTATGACATCGACAGTAGAACGAATAGTAGATATGTGCCTTTTTCGAACTTGACGATGAAAAAACGTATTTGGCAAAATATGCGAGATGTGACCTTTTGGAAATATTCAATTATAATTCAAATTAAACATTATTTCAATATATTTCATATACTCTATAACTTGTATGAACGAAAACAAACCTTTACACAAACAAACCTTATCAACAAGATCAAATGGAGATATGTCAGTTTTAGTGCCTAGTTTATTTTAACGATAAATACAACTGTGAAAGGAATGGCTCAATAAGAATGTGTGCCATTTTTGCTCGCAGAAAAAATGAAATCTTAGCATGCTAATGGCCACAGAAGAAATAAGATAAAAAAAACCGACGCCAATTCTAAAAATAAATACGACTTGCTCAATAATTTCGCAGGTCCGCAGAATTCATTCATGATAATAATGATCAATGCCGAGTAGTTTAGTAAAATTATGAATGAACCTGTAGCGTCTTGTGAAGGGTTCTTTTGAACATTCGCAGTATTACAACGCTTGTTATTTAATGATTTTATTTTTATAATTATTGATAAATTACATACACAAGGTCATTTGATTACGCGTACAGCAAAGATGGGTGATACGATTACTCATGGTCATGTGAAAATATATGCTTATTTCAATCCAACTGAAAATATTTTTACTGTACAATGGTGTTGCTACTCAGAACGTGTTGTCATACGGACGCTATTTGTGTTGTTTAGTGATAATTTTTTTTTTATCTCAGTCTAAAAATGGATTTAACTCAGGAGCATTTTCGTGCGATGATTTACTACGATTTACGACGTATATTATTTCAACAACAGTGCATCCATCAACTCACTTCGACTTTTGACTGTAAAGCATCATCTAAAACCCACTGTATCACTGGTTTGATGAATTCAATCGTGGCTGTCGTTCGCTCACGGACGAATTTAATGAAGGTCGTCCAAAATTGGTAGATGTTCCAAAAAACATCGATACTGTGTGCGAACTGATAAAGCAAGATCGTCATGTGACACACGTGTTTATGTGATTTTACATAAACATTTAGCAGCGAAAAAGATTTGTGCGCGTTGGATTCCGCATAATTTGACAAATGCTCTCAAAAAGGCTATTCTCGATTGGTGCAAAAAAAATACTCCAAATTCTCAAAAACTACATTCGTGGTGCGTCAAAAGCCGTGTACATATCTGCTTAGGTGCAGAATCTTGGATCTACGCGTATGAACCCGAAAGTAAACATCAGTCGACTGTATGGGTGTTTGAAAAGGAGCCAAATCCAACAAAAGTTGTTGGCGCAATAAGCACTTCGAAGCAAAGGGTCGCCTGTTTTTTTAGGATAAATGGGCATAAGGCTACAGTGCCACTAGAGAATCGTAGAACGGTCTATTCTAAATGGTACACAACTATTTGTTTGGCAGAAGTCTTAAGAAAAAAAAAACAGCGACGCAGAATTATTCTTCACCATGACGAGGCGAGCTCTCACACATCGGACCGAACAACTCTATATTTGACTGGTCAAAACATCGAATTGATTGGTGATTTTTTTGTTCCCGTCCGTGAAGGATAAACTACTTGATGAATGATTTTCGATGCCACAAGAAGCGGTTAATGCGTTCAAAATGCACTTTTTATAAATATCTCAATCGGAATGGAAAAAGTGCTACGAAAATTGGTTCAAACGTATGCAAAAGTGTATCGAACATCGTGCAGAATATTTTGAAAAACAATAAAACCATTTTCAATGAAAAATATTTCTTTTTAATTATTATTCTGGATACATAAATAGCAACCATCATATAGCATATGTTGCTGAATATCAAGGAAAATTATGGAGGGTTGAATAGGAAGCAACAGGGAAAGAGGCAGACTAAAGAAACGATGGCAGGACAATATAAGAAGAAACGCTGAAGAACTACTACTCATCAAAAACTGGAAAAGAACGGCTGGAGATTGATCGGATTGGAGGCGAAGATTGAACAGAGTTGAAGGTTGAAGATACAGTCCGTATTTACTTTAGTTACAAGATGAACGTATAAAGTTAACGTTTTTGGGGGTGAAAAAATTAGATTAATGATTTCCTGTCTGAACAGGGTTACCTCTAGTAACAATAAATTAAGTTTAAATATAGTCTGTCACTAGGCTCTATCAGTAAGATAAGCCTAGGCGACATACTGCTCATCAAATAGCTAGGTTTTTAGAAGATTTTTGCCACAGCGATATTTGACTAGCCGCCAATATATCCAAATTTATAACCAATAGAACAGGTATGGGAGAGCAATGGTTAAACTCTCGAGCGATTGCTCCGGTTGCCAGCACTTTAAATTGAACTGGAAGAATGTGTTCGGCGCAATGGATGGGTGTTGGTTTCAAAAATACATATATCATGCAATTCGGTACACGTTTCACAAAATTACAAGGTGTTATAATAATCGTGGTGGTTTCATTATTTGTTATATTTTGTCTCAAATATAAGTGAAATTCCTTAATTTTTTCATCATTACATAATACTGTCGTGGTGTACATAAAAAATTATAAAATAATTCAATCACGGGCTTAGCCAAGGGGGGGGATTTGGGGGTTCAAACCCCCCCGAAATAAGCCAAATATTACCTAATATTATACCGAAAAAATACGAGGAGTGAAGAGAGTTCAATTATTACATTTGAATTGAATATATATCCGAACTAGTGGACGTTGCGCACAGTAATGCCATCTCTTGTCGAGTAGTCGAACTATTTTGTATCGTATAGAAACTTTGCGTTGTTTTTCGATTATTCGCCAAGCCCCTCGGTCGGAATGAGCGGAGCTTTGTGGAAGTTTGTGGTAGTTTCTGGACGGCTACTACTGGGCTGCTATATAAGCGGCGCGTGACCGCGTTTACGACAGCATTGTCCCATGCGAACTCGAAGCGAATATAAGTGAAAAGTGGTGAACGAATAGTGAAGAGAATTAAGTGTACCGTGTAAGTGAGTAATTTTAGTGCAGTGTTATTCGGCGACCTTGTTAAGGATAGATACGTGAATCATTATTACTGTCGAAAAATGGAGGGGAAAAAAGGAAGGGTGATAAACTTAAAGGCATGGACTACTGGAAAAAGTGGTGTAGTCAAGGGGTTTATAATAAAGAAACAAATTTGGATTTAGCTATCAAAAGCTTCAGCTACCTTGCATGCTGATAAGAAGACTGTGCCATGTCGCTGGTGCCCTGTTCGATACCTTCAACTGCCGAATCTACATCTAGTCTGCAACAGGCCAGCTTGCCTGTTACCTCATCTTTTACAACTGTAGCTAAGCTGGATGTTGGTTTTTACGCGAATCAAGAAAAAATCTTGGATGAATATTTTAAAGTCCAAATTTTAAAAACGCCATGGAACCCACCCAGAGATTATAAGTTTCCTATTTCCACAAAACGAAACTTGCGCTTTCAATTGAAATGGTTGGAGAGATTCCCCTGGTTGTCATATTCGGAATATAAAAGTGGAGCATACTGCAGAGTTTGCGTGGTAATGGGACGTTCGCTTGATGAAGGTAAAGGCGGTCATCAAAGGATCGGCCAGTTGGTAACCGAACCTTTTTGTAAGTGGAAAAATGCACTAGAAATATTTGAAGTTCATGCGAAATCGGGTTACCACAAGCGAAATTCAGAACTGGCAGATGACTTTCTAAAAGTAATGTTTTTGCAGGCTTTTTCGGTCACTGAACAGCTGTCTTCTGAAAGAAAGAGACAACAAGAGGAGAATCGAAAGAAACTAATCCCTATCGGCAAACAAGGCATCTCCTTGAGAGGTAAAATCGATTCGGGGCGCATACAAATTACACCGAATCACCAAAACCTAAACAACCACTACAGAATGATGGTAATTTTAGAGCCCTGTTGCGGTTTGCGGCTGACTCTGGAGAGAAAGATCTGGCTGAGCATTTCAATACTTCACAGAAGAATGCCCTGTACACAAGCCCTCAGATCCAAAATGAAATAATTGACATTTGTGGTGAATTAATTCAACATAAAATAATTGAAGAAGTAAAGAAAGCCAAACTATTTGGCATTCTGGCTGACGAAACCACCGACATCGGACGTGTGTTTATGAACAAGTCTCGTTATGTCTTCGATATGTTGATTTTACAGATAATAAACACCATATACTTAAAGAGATGTTCCTTGAGTACATTCCAACGGTCGATGTTTCATTGTTCATTTCATGTTTCAAAAAGCATGGACTTGAATGTTCTCATGTGGTTGGTCAAGGTTACGATGGGGCTGCAGCTATAAGTGGGTATTTGCACGCTTCCCCAAGCTTATGTTCGCCAAGAATGTCCTCTTGCTCTTTATGTACACTGTAGTGCACACTCTCTCAACCTTGCTATTGCTGATTCATGTTCATTAGCAAATGTCCGAAATTGCATTGGGATTGTGCAGTCTGTTGGTTCCTACTTTCGACATTCTGCTCAACGCACTGCTTTGTTGAAAGAAAAAAGTTCAAGAGCTACTACCCGTCGGTAACCAAAAAAACTTGCTCTCAATGTGTGAAATACGGTGGGTCCACAAACATGAAGCTATTATAAGATTCAGGGAAATTTATTCAGCGATTGTGAATGCTCTCGAAGAACTCCAATTTAATCACAATAAGGAAACATCGCAACAAGCCGCCCAATTGCTAAGTACGCTTCGATCTTCGAATTTTGTGATGTGTTTAGTGATTCTTCAAAAAGTTATGAGCTATACATTGTCGCTATTAAAACAATTACAGGCAATTGACATCGATCTTATCACGGCATTCAAACATGTAGATGATGTTATTACTGTCTTACAACTCCTGAGAAACAACACTGACGTCGAATATCTTCATCTCTACGAAGACGCAAAGGTTTTACTGGAAGAAAATGGTGGTATACTGCGAATGCCACGCGTCGTCGGAAGACAATTAAATAGACCGAACATTCCTGCATTGGATGTATGCACGTCTTACAAAATTAATTTGTTCATTCCATTTCTTGATCATACAATTCAACAATTGGTTGAAAGGTTTACCAAACATCGTAAAGTAGTATCAGCATTATCTGGTGTGCTACCTTCAAATTTTACTGCCAGTTCTGAAATTGAAGAAGCAATTTCCATGTACTCGTCACTGCTTCCTGAAAGCAACATATCAGTGGTTAAAGCAGAACTTGAAGTATGGAAAACAGTGATGACAAGTATCCTACCCCGAAATCTAGTTTGGAATGCCTAGAGATGTGCGATAAAAACCTTTATCCTAATATTTACACATTACTACAAATCTTGGCTACCATTCCTCTATCCACTGCTACCCCAGAAAGGTCTTTCTCGAGCCTAAGGAGACTGAAAAACTATCTACGAAATACTACAAGTGAAAGCAGACTTAATGGTTTGGCTCTCATGAACATTCACTATGGAATAGAAATTCATGCAGATGAAGTAGTGGATATATTTAAAAGAAAAAGCCGAAGATTTCTTCTTTAATGGTTTTAGATTTAGCGCAGAGGAACGAAATTAATTTAACCATTTCATTTAAAGATAAGAACTTTATAAATATGTCGTAATTTTTCCGATGAATATATAGATATTAAATTTCATGTAAGTATATTTTTGTTGTTTTATTTACTTCAAACTAACATACCCCCCCCCCAATATATACTTCTAAGTGTATCCAATCCAATATGTCTAAGTATATCCATTTGTTTTTAGATGGTATGATTGTCATTAACATATGACAGAATATTTTTTAAAAGGACAAATGTATCAAGCAAAGAATTTCCATTAAATTTTGTCTAAAAACGACATTTTTGTGCTAATGTATTAAAAATGTTAAGGAAGTGATACGGCTATGAAACAAGTCAAAAGAAAAATGTTGATAAATGGTACAAGGACTTTACTGACCGTAGATAAGTAGTATCAATCTGCATCAAAAATCAAACAATGAAGAAATCATTATTAAAATCAAACTGAGTAATCGCCGATAAAGTCTTAGAGATACGGATAAAACGTTCACATTTGAGGCAAAACAATTCACGGTTTTTGCATCATGATAATGCCGCATAATTACACACGAATTTTGTAACATTGATGAGAATGCTCTTTTTGCATTTCGTTTCGGTAGTTATTAAAACACCTTTTCACATAAATGGCCTAGAACGTCCCCTTTTCAAGAATCTGCTTCTCCTTTATATCATGGGGCAATTAAAATTATTTGTACCTGACTTTGAACTGGACAATGTAGGAGGAATTACCATAAGACCTTAGAGGGGGGTATTTCCAGAGTATTTAATGGCCGTTTTATTGTTTTCTATAGTTTCATTTGTTTCTGTTTCGTTATAGTACAATCAAGTGTTTAAGTCGATTTTATATAAAATGGCAAGTTTTAGTCGTCGATTTTGGAAAAATCCAGAGTTCTTTCTCTGCTAGGCTCAATGAATATAAAAGAAGTTATACTAAACAACAAAATAATTCTCATTATGCTATCCACTTAATGTTGCAAAATCATACTTCCAATGATAATTTTAAAATGTTACCTAAGGAAAATAAATCCAATATTTAATTTTTTTACTATTTCACAAACCGTGGTGTGCAGATCTTCCGCTCATATGTCGTTCATTTCATCGACATCACCGCTTGAAGGACGTCCGGAAGGTTGTCGGTCTTCCAGACCAAAATCTCCGCCCCTGAAATGGTCAAACCACTTTTGCACGATGATCTCCCCAATAAAAGACTCTCCGTAAATAGCACAAAACATGTTTTTTTGTTTGAACAAAGAGTTCTTGCTCTTTTTTAAATAAAAATGGCATAATGTGGCTCAAATACAAGTACAGACAGACATTTTTAAATTGAATCGACTTGACTAACTAGAGGTAAATTAAAGCAAATATGAATGTAAGCATTGAAATACTACATGAATTAATGATATGTAAACAGATATTACTTATACAACATAGATTTTTGTTGACAAACGTTAAAAGAGTAACTAACACAAAATAACTACAAACAACCCGATATTAAAGTTCTTATGAAAATCAAAACATAGTTATACCAGGTGTGCGGTTAATAATTCTGAATTTTTTTAGGACAAGCGCTGGAAACAAGGGTCGGTTCACAGTCTAATATGTTATGTCGTTTTAATCCCACGACAGTATCTTTCAAAAAGCCATTTATGTTTAAACGATTTCGAGTTAGCGTCATATTTTTTTTCGTGTTGTAAACATCGAGTCGAGTTTCGAGCCAAATAAAGAGCATTTGCGGCACTTACATAAAACGCGAGTGAAAGCCGTCGTATACTTATGAAAACTTACGGTGACAATGTCCTAACGCAAGACGCTTATGGTCCTTAGTTTAGGCAATTCAAAAGTGCTGAAAAGCCTCGAAAGATAAAGAATGCTCAGGTCAACTCAAAAATATTGAAGATACCGAACTGCAAGCATTGTAGGAAGAAGGCGATATATAAACTCAACAACAAATAGGCAGAGAGGTTAAATGTGGATGTCCGAACCATTTGGGAAAGATCCAAAAGGCAGGAAAATGGGTACTACATCAGATGGAAAAACGAAAAACAATGTGCAAAGGTTTGCTTTCTCGCCGTGAAAGAAATACTTTTTTGAGATGAGAAATGGGTATATTTCGAAAACCCAAAACGCAGAAAATCAGGGGTTGACGCAAGGCAACTATCAACATCAACCGCAAGACTGATTCGTTTTGCAAAGAAAACAATGACGGGCATTTGGTGGGATCAGGAGTGTATTAAGAACCATGAGCTCCTAAAACCAACTGAAACAGTTAATACAGTTCGCTACCGTCAACAAATGATGAATTTGAGCCATGCATTGGTCGAAAAACGACTAGAATGGACTACAAGACATAAAAATTATTTTGCAGCACGACAACGCCCCATCACACACAGCGAAAGAGCTCAGAGATACCATTTCTGCCCTTGTCTGGGAACTCTTGCCATACCAACCGTATTCACCAGACTTGGCCCCTTCTAACTACAACTTGTTTTCATCGATGTTTCACACACTTTCCATAAAACACTTCAACAATTGTAGAGATGTTGAAAAATGGCTTGATGACCGGTTTTTCTTGGAGGGCATCCACAACTTATCAGAGAGATGGAAAAAATGTGCAGCTAGCAAAGTCAAACTTTGAATAAACCATTTTTTAGTTTTCTTTCAAATTAAACGTGCTTTTTTAAGAAAAAAAAATTACTAACCGCCACACCTTGTAATTAATTCAAAAGATAAGAGTGGATATATGTAATTGCTGCTAATAGAAAATTTATATCAAAGAAAAAGTAATGGTATCTCTTTTAAATTGCATTGTCATGGACATCATTTGTTAGAGGAGAAAACATTTCAATAATTCCTTAAATTAAAATATTCTGTATAGTCTTTTACCCATTATAGAACGAGTATGAACGAGAATAAGTATTTGCATCAACAACAAACACCAAGCGGATATATATCAGTTTTAGTGCTTAGTTTATTTTAATAATAGGCACGACTATGAACGGAATGACTCAATAAGAAGGATCGTTCTTAAATATATGCAGTTAGTAATGCGAGAGATTGTTCAGCTCCCCTGTTTGCTCGCGGAAAATTGAAAACAGCACGCTAATGACCATAGAAGAAAAGAGATAAAAACCTAACACTAATTCTAAAAATAAATATAACTTGCTCCATAATTTCGCAGGCCGCAACATTCATTCATGACAATAATGATCAATGTCGACAGGTTTATTAAAATCATGAATGAAACTGCAGAGCCTTGTGAAAGGGCTTTTTTTGCACAATCGCCACATTACAACGTTTATTATTTAATAACTTTTTTTGATAATTATAGATAAATTACGTTTCATTTTTTTTTCACCTCAGGAAATGTCTGACATAACTTTGAAAATAGAATGCAGCGGCTTTGATTTACACAAGGTCATATGGTCAGGTGTGTAATAAAGCCTGCTGTTACAAATACCGATGGTGGTGTTATAATAATCATTTTTCAGGAATTTTATGCAGAAAAATAATTTCAGGTGTCGGCGGTATTGATATAAGAAAAAGTAGTATATTATTTCTCTGGATGGTAAAACTATAATACATCTTATTCGAGGGACTGACTAATCTATATGTTGTTAAGTCTTTTAGATATAGAGAAAAAGAGAGCTTGATTTAATCTAAAAAAATACGGACAGTGTACGAGGTATGTACATAAAGTAATGAGACTGGTGGTGTGGCGTTCAATCTGGCAACACTGTTCGCTTTCCGTTTTGAGGGAAGACAGGCCAATATAAAATAAAATATAAAAAACCCTAAAGTTTAAACTCATTTGATCGTCTGTAGAAATTTTTTTGTGGACATTTAGAGTAACGGTGAGCCCTCAAGGTTTGTTTCAGACTTGGCATAATGCGATAGAAACTTTTGTAAAAGTTCAACAGACTTATGGAAACAGCGATTTTCCAAAGGTCCAGGTTTGCAGGTGGTCTAAGGTAATCTCAGATGGCCGAGAGTCGATTAAATACAACAAGGGAAACATCTTGACTTTTTGAGGCGGATTAAAAATTACTTGGATTTTTGAGTATGACCCGGAAACGAAGGACCAGAGCCAGAAATGACACGTTCCAATGTCACCACGATCAAACAGGCCAGAATGAGCAAATCAAAAATCAGGAGCATGCTGATTTGCTTTTTTGGGAGGCAGGGGATCGTCCATAAGGAATGTGTACAACGGCAACTCAGCATTTTTATCGAGGGGTTTTTGAAAGGCTTCAAAAATAGGTCATTCGTGTGAGACCCAACATCAGGAACACTTGGGTGGTGTATCATGACAATGAAGCTTGCCACACAGCGATTCCAATTAACAAGTTTTTGGCCAGTAATATCATCACAGTGGGTCCGCAACACACTTTTTTTTCAGACTTGAGCCCTTGTAATTTTTTCCTTTTCCAACACTGCTTTGAAGAGTGGACAAACCATCTCCAGTCTAGTGTAGGTAACAAGGTAACTAATTTTTTTTATAACTACTAGAGAGATCTGCAATCTGCCCAGAGAATATTAAGGGTTTGGAATAAATAGAGGGTAATGACATGTAGAGAATTACTCATGTGTGATCTCCTTTAAAAATGAACTAAATCTTAAATCTAGAGTTTGTCTGTGTACTTTAAGTATAAATTTATCTGAGTCCTGTGGTCAGGTCTGATGGCAGCAGACGTTTTAGCCTGCCCACTTCACTGATATCGCGCACATTTAACTGATTGTCCATTAGACTGGGATGCACTAAAGCTCTTTCAGAGTACTTGACACTGAAAAGATGTATGACCTCTTTGATGGATTCCAGAAGGATATCGTGCTGAACTACCTAGTTGGAGAAGTAGTAACGTGCGTCGAGTAGCACGCAATACTTTGTTTTGTAATCTCTGAAGGATGGCGACATTCGAGTTACTGGCAGTACCCCACAGCTGAATTCCATAAGTCTATACAGGCTTAAGAATGCACTTGTAGAGTAATATCTTGTTATTCAAGGATAATTTTGATGTACGGCCAATAAGTCAGTACATTTGGCTCAATTTAAGACCTTGGTCTTAAATTCAGCCAGAAGGTCAGCTGTATACAAGTGGTCTAATATTAGGCCAAGAACGCTGTCTTGAGGAACGTCCGAGTATATTGGATCCAATTCAGTGTATTCATTACCTTGTTTAACCATAAAGTGTTTATCGGTTAGAGAAGATTCCAGTAGTTAAGTGGAGGGTGAGGAAGAAGCTTCTTTAGCTTGACTTGCAATCCACTGTACCATACCTTGTAAAAAGCTTTGGATATATCAAGGAAAGCAGCTAAACAATATATTTTAGCATTTAAGTCTTTGTTTATTTGGTTGACCAGCCTGTGCACTGGCACTGATGTTCCGTGCTTGTTACGAAATCCAAGCTGATGTTCTGGGATAATTTTCCTTTTTTCTGTTATTATTTTGGGTCTTTTGCTGGGAAAGCATACGTATATTATAGGCCGGTAGGAGAAGACACCCTCTGGCTTTTTCCTAGGTTTGAGAATTATAATGAATTGAGCCATTTTCCAAGTGCTAGGGAAGTGGTTTATATGCAATATCGCATTAAATATTAGAGTTATTAATTGTATCCACTTTTCTGACAGTTTGCAAAATTTTAGATTAAGAGATTAGATCAAATCCGGGTGTTTTTTTAATGTTGATCAATATTATTTATTTTATTGGTTTAACTGTAAATTTGCTATGAGGCAAATCCATTTCGAATGGTACATTTAGAAAGTCGGTTATTTCGTTTTCTTCATATATGGAGATTGCAGAAGAAAAGGGTTAAACATGTTTTTCAGGTGTTTGGAGACAATTTTAGCTTTTTCTTTGTCATTCATGCCTCTATTATTTTCATAATTTTTAATGGGTGGGTTATGTTTGGGAGCCTTTTGAGTTTCATTCTGTGAATAATCCGTGGCCTCAGTTGAAGTTGGGCTTTCTAGGTATTCTTGAATTCTTTGGTTTTGTTCTTAATGACTTAGGTCCTTTACCTGTTTTGTTGCTTAGTTAAATTTTCTTTTGTCTTCTTCCGTTTTTGATGGTTGCTACTTTTTTCGCGTCTGTCTATTTTCCGTTATTTTTTACTTAATTGTGGGTGACGTTTCACGTCGTTTCTTTTTAGGGGTGCTTAGCACTGTCAGGAGTCGCACACTACGCTGCATCTTGTATATTTTGTATATTAAGATTTATGAGTAGATTGTTACTATCACCGGTGAGTGGTCAGATGATAAGTCAAAGCATGATTCGGCTTTACTTTTTTTGCCATTCAATGGCAATCGTAACGCAAAAGTCTATGGCATCGAGAATTGTATTTCTGTCTGATGGCAAGTATGTTGGTTGGCCAGGCGAGATTTGTTGTAAAATGTTTTCTTTCATTACTTAGACTAATTCTCTGCCTTTTGTTTAGCATTGTAGTCTCCTCCGGCAATAAATTTACTACCAAAACTATTGAAGAATTCCTGGAAATGTTCTTTTTTGTAGGTATGCTTTGGTGGACACTAAATGGCAGACATTGTTATTGGGCCATGTTCTTATTCAATAGTTACACTAGTGGCTTGTAGATAGTCCTTGATAAATTTCTCCCTTTAATACTGTTTGATGGTATTGGGGATGATTATGGCTTTTTCTCCATGTGCTCTGTTATCTGGGAGTTTTGTATGGTATAGTTTATATTTAGTAATCGGCAGAGAGTATTTGTCTGTGACATGCGTCTCAGAGACCACTATGATGTCGATATTTTGTTCATACAAAAATGTTTTAAGCTCTTCAGCATATTGTCGGTGGCCAGTGGCATTCCAGATGACTATTTCATGTTTTGTTTGTACAGACATTAATCTAATTTACTTACGTAACTAATTTGAAAGAGACAATGTAAAACTGTAATTTTAGTTGAATAAAATATTAGTCCAATTACTTTATTTACTCACCATGCATACAGTGAATATATTTTCAGATTGATTCAAATTTGTATATTGGGTGTTGGATTTTTTTGTTACCTAGTATATTTAAATCGACCAAATTAATCATCCTTAAAGAGATGCAGTTAGTAGATCGGGAGATTACTATTGCTAAAAATGCAGATCTTGTACGTTAATGATCAAAGAGCAAATAAATAAAAAATCGACACATTCTAAAAATAAAAGCGGCGCGCACCATAATTTCGCACATCGCAGCATTCATTCATAGCAATAATGATCAATGTCGAGTGGTTTATTAAAATCATGAATGAAAATGCATCGCCTTGTGAAGAGGCATTTTACACAATCGCCATATTCCAACACTTATTATTTAATGACCTTTTTTTTTGAAATATTGATAAATTACGTGTCGGTTTTTTTTCTTCTTAGGAAATGCCTGACATAACTTTGAAAATAGAATGCAGCGGCTTTGATTTACACGACAAGGTTATATGGTCATGTGTATAACAAAGATCGATGGTGGTGTAATAATATAATAATGAGGATATTCATTTAGGAAAGCAGTTTTGATTGATTTTACCATTGGTGAACTTCAAAGAGGGTTATTTCTGTTATTTCCGTGGGTGTTTTCTCAAATGACAAATTGTTAAAAAATGTTGATGCTACAGAAAAGTCGTTTTAATGAGTATTTATACAAAATTTATGTTTTAAGAAGATGGTAAGTTATTGAGATTGCTGAATTGCAATTATTGGATTGATGCAAAACTTCGTTTAGATGGTATTGCATCGAAAACCCCACATGTATTATCTACTTTAGACGTAGATGATGTTTGATAGAAAGGATTTAAGGAATACTTGAGAAAAAATTGTGTTACTTAGTTTTGTTTTTTTTAATCTTTTTATTTATCTTAAAAATGGCAAAAATAATGATTTTCGACATACAAGGGTTGCTATTTATGTATCCGGAATAATAAAATAAATTATAATTTACAAAAAAACTAAAAAACACGCTTTAATGGTAAACCGAACTAAAAAAAAATGTTAGAATAAAAATAAAGTGATAAACGAAAAAATAATGTCTGTAAAAAAAGCGTGGGGTGCTCGATGTCAGTTAAGATAAATATTTCATCAGTATCGATTCTATAAGGAGAGTTAGTATGAAAATATCACATCAAAATATGATACAAAGCACCCCACGCTTTTTTTCAATAACACATTAATTATCTCGGTTATCACTTTATTCTTGTACTAAAAATTATTTTTTACTTTTTAGTTCGGTTTACCATTAAGGCGTGTTTTTTTAGTTTTTTTAACTATAATTTATTTTTTATTTTTTTGTTCGATCTGCCATAAAAGCATGTTTTTTTAATTTTGTAAACTATTATTTATTTTTCTTCACTACCTACCCGTGGCGGGAGTGGGTGTCTCAGGCTCTCTCTCCAAAAGCAAATCCTTGATCCTGACGATCCTGTTCATGGGACAAACTTATTAAATTATTCTGTTGTCTTCGGTCCTTGATAAATGCGCAAAGTTTCAATTTAATTTGACGTCTTAAAGGGGGTGAAAAGAACGTTCAAGTATTCCGTTACATAGATAGAAACAGGTGAAGCTAATAAAAGCGTGTTAATAAATAAAAAGAAATATTTATCATTGAAAATGATTTTATTGTTTTTTAAAATATTCTCCGCGATGATCTATACACTTTTGCATACGTTTGAACCAATTTTCGTAGCACTTTTTCCATTCCGATTGAGATATTTATAAAAAGTGCATTTTGAACGCATTAACCGCTTCTTGTGGCATCGAAAATCATTCATCACGTAGTTTATTCTTCACGGACGGGAACAAAAAGAAATCATTGGGTGTCAAATCAGGACTGTACGGCGGTTGATCCATCAATTCAATATTTTCATCGGTCAAATATTGAGTTGTTCGGTCCGATGTGTAAGAGGTCACGTTGTCATGGTGAAGAATGGTCCTGCGTCGTTGGTTGGTTTTTCTTATTTCTTCAAAGACTTCTGGCAAACAAATGGTTATGTACGGTTCATAACTGATCGTTCTACGATTCTCTAATGGTATTGTAGCTGTGTGCCCATTTAAGTCGAAAAAAACAGGCCACCATTTGCTTCGAAGTGCTTCGTGCGCGAACAACTGTTGTTCGGTTTAGCTGATTTTGAAAGATCCATATAGTTGACTGCTGTTTGCTTTCGGGTTGATATGCATAGATCCAAGATTCACTACCTGTGTAGATATTATACAAGATTTTGAGGCACCACAATTGTATTTTTTTAGCTTGAGTTTTTTTGAGCTATTGCCAAATTATGCAGAATCCAATGCGCACAAATCTTTTTCACAGCTAAATGTTCATATAATATCTTGCGTCTGCTTGTCAAATTAATGCCCAGAAATTCCTCAATCTCACGGTATATCACCAGACGATCGCCCTATATTAGTTCGCGTATCTATCGATGTTTTCTGGCACAACAACCGATTTTAGACGACCTTTTTTAAATTCGTCCTTAACGAATGACGGTCACGATTGAGTTCACTGAACTAGTGATATACAGTGGTTTTAGATGGTGCTTCATCGTCAAAGTCGTTCTTCAAAGTCGAACTGAGTTGATCGATGTACTGTTGTTGAAATAATCCACGTCGAAAGTCGTAATAAATTATCGCATGAAAATTCTCATGACATAAGTCACAAAATAACACAAATGGCGTCCGTATGATAAAACGTTCTGAGTACATAGACAGTCAGTCCACAATGTCAAACTTTACTATGTATATGTCAGATGGCAATTCTCTTCTTATGGCTTTCTATTTCCGAAAAGGGAAGAATGTCTCCAGACGTAAAAGAAGATGTGTGGTGTATATGGTGAGAGTGACATTGACGTAATGTTAACATTGGCCTTGATTAATAAGACCAATGTATGGGTGCTGCATGAGTAAACGGAGAAAAAAAGATAAACCGAATTCTGGTTGGGATTCGCTATTGAAGCACAACGAAATCGATCCATCTTTAAAGCGAATGGTTATGTGTGGGAAAAATGGCTGGAGTATAATAATGTTAAGCATAAGAGATCACGGTTTAAGCGCGGAGGTACCCATTTAACTGTGCCAAAATATTTTGGTGGGACTGAAAGGGACTCGTTTATTATGAGCTATTATCTGAAAACCAGACCATTAATTCGGAGAAAAACTGTTCTTAACCGAGTGAATTAAAGCGAACAATCCAAACTTTTACAACTTGACTCCATCAACTGTACTCTTCCGACCTTGCACCGCTCGACTATCATTTATTTAGATCGCTTCAAGACAGCTTGAACTTTACTTCATTGGAAGACTTTCAATAATAATTAAATGTAATTTTTAATAAATAAAATTGTATCTCAATTTTTCTCAAAAAAAATCGCATGAACAACAACTCCTACGATATGAGTAAATGTATCTAGTAGATAAAACAACCTAATGCTTCTCATCTCATCTCTTGTCTAAATATGTAGTCCTCTTTTAATTATAGGTATCGGAATTGCCTATATTCGGTTTCCGTACGGTCACCCTCCAGATATTAACCACACTCGGAGTCGCTTAACTTCAGTTATCGAGAACTGATGCTCTACGCGCTGCGGCTTTTTGTTCTGATCCTCACGTTTCTAATAAAGAAAAACTGATATTAAATTTTTTATGCCATGCATATATTTTTGCATGAACTTCTCAAAAAGGAAGCACGAAGTTTCCAGCTTCAACATGAAGATGGCGTTACTTGTCAAAAATATTCTGGTAATATAATCGCGCATGCGTTGAAAGATTACCTTAGAATTTTCATGATATTACATGTTCAGTTCTTGTTTAAAATCATTTATGTTAGTATTTCTGTAACCTTCAAACGATCAAGCGGCGTCGTATCGACCACACTTGATACACGTTCGGTCATATCGGGTGCACAAATAAGTCTTGAGGGATTTACAAAACATGACGTTATTAAATTGCATCGGACCATCTTGTAACTATATTCATGTTAAAGCATCATCATTTCCCTCTAAAAATCAGTCTGTGTCATTTCACTGAAGTGTAAACAACATACTTTCTTTGTGCTCTAACCATGTGAACCTTTGTGCCAACAAAACACAATTTGCGGAAAGCGCAGCT
Source organism: Cosmopolites sordidus (assembly GCA_031761425.1). NCBI lineage: Eukaryota > Metazoa > Arthropoda > Insecta > Coleoptera > Curculionidae > Cosmopolites > Cosmopolites sordidus. The sequence continues at coordinate 26,701 of JARFXV010001655.1, forward strand.
TTTTTGTTTTAATTTGAAGAGAAGTCCAGCTGATGGACATCGATTGCTGTGTGAAGCATGTGGAGAATATGCTCCATCAATAAAACATTTGAGTACTGGTTCCGATATTTTAAAAGTGGCGATTTTGACACAGAACGCGAATGTAGGACAGTAAAGTTTGAAGACGCTGAGTTGGAGGCGTTATTGGACCATGATTCATGCCAAACTCAAGAGGAGCTCGCTGAAACCTTGAGAGTGACTCAACAAACAATTTCAAACCGTCTCAAGGCCATGGGTATGGTGCAAAAACAAGGAAATTGGGTTCTTTATAAACTCAAGCCAAGAGTCGTCGAACGTCGTTTTTGCACGTGCGAACAACTACTCCAAAGGTAAAATCGGAATGGTTTTTGGCATCGAATCGTGACGGAGGGCAAAAAGTGGATTCACTACTACAATCCAAAGCGCAGAAAATCGTGGGGTGAGCCCGGCCATGCATCAACTTCAACGGCCAAACCGAATATTCATGGTAAGAAGCTAATGCTGTGCATCTGGTGGAATCAGTTCGCAGTCATCTACTATGAGCTATTCCAGCCTAACAAAACCATCACTGCAGAACGTTACCAATAACAATTAGATGCAATTTAGCCGAGCATTGGAGCTCAAACGCCCCCAAAATGTTAAAAGATATGAGAAAGTGATGTTTCAGCACGAAAACGCTCGGTCACATGTTGCAAAAGTCACCAAGGAAACTTTGGAGGTGCTTCAATCGGATGTCCTACTCCACCCGCCGAATTCACCAGACATTGCTCCTTCCGACTACCCCTTGTTCCAGCCGATGACTCATGATCTGGCCGAGCAGCACTTCACTTCTTACGAAGAAGCCAAAATTATGTCAATTCTTGGATGGCCTCAAAGGACGAGGAATTTTTTCAACGCGGAATCCGTATGCTGCCTGAAAGATGGGGAAAAGTCGTAGCTAACGATTTACAATACATTGAATAAAATACATTGTACCAATTTCTCTTTTCAAGTTGCAAAGTTGCAAAAAAAATCCTCAAAACTTATTTGTATACCTTTTAAAATCCTACATTAGTATATCCATCCCATCTTTAGTAGCCTCTTATAGGCTCACCACGTAGACAAAAGAGTATATATATCCCCTTCTTGCGCGCGATCCATAACGTACAAATAGCATTTGTTTTAGATGTAGCGTAAACGCCGAATAGTTTACGCGCGCCCAAAGTAAAAAAAAAAAATCATGCGACGCTCTCGAATACAATGCAATATACAATTTTCCACTAACAAAGTTCTTATTTTCAATTTTTTTATCATTAAAAATGGCTCGTAGGCGAAGACCAACTGGTGAAATTGACAAAAAAAAGAAAAATTTATTCGATGTCTAGAAAAAAAACCTTTGGCGTTTTCTAGATATTGCGTGAATAAACGCCATGGTAATATTTAGGACAAATAAAGTAGTTATAGAAAAAAGACGAAAATATTTAAGTGAATGGAGAAAAGAAAAATTAGGGACCGGTTAAAAATAAGCGACGGAAACTCATGTAACGAACCAGGCACAAGTTCCAGTGTAAGTAGAGGAAGCTGCAAAATATGTCCTCTTAATAAGAGGAGACCATCCAAGACACAATATGCAGCTTGTCTGAGGAATATTTGCCTAGATCCTACTAAATTTCTTTGTAATGAATGTTACCCTGATGAAGAGAATGATGATGAAGAAAAATAAACCTAAGATAACGAATTAAATATATGCAGAAAATAAACATTTTTGTTACTGTTCTATTGACCTCATTATCAAACTTGTACATTTTATAAATTTGATTTTAATTTACGTTTAAGTAAGAGTGCTGCTAAAATGTTTCCTAATCCAAAGAGAACATATACACACTAAAAATTAAGAGATAAATACAGGAAAATAATAAAAACTGGTGTTTTTTTTATTCGATCTGGCCAAAGTTAATTTTATAAATTCAATTTTATTTCATATTTGAGTAAAATTTTTGTTACCAAATTGTCTTCTAATTTAAGGTGTCTAAATAAAGCGTGATAGACAAACAAGTTTTGTCTTTGTAAAATGTAAAAAACTTTAATAGGTCTTTAAAGTTACGCGCTACTGTTGCCGTAAAAAATGATCGCGCGTCCGCTTCACGAGTAAAAATTCTTGCATTGGAAAGTTAAGAGGTCTGCGCATTCACTTTCGGCTTTAATTTGCACTATCATAATACAAGAATATTTTTGACGAGTTAAGCATCTTCATGTTGAGACTGGAAACTTTTCACACTACCCTCGTATTTAATTGGGCACCTTTTAAAATTTAATTTTTTTTTAATATACAGCCTCCATTTAATCCTGTAACACACTTTTTATGTTGAATTATTTAAACGTGGTATCATTGTGTAGAGCTGTCAAAAAGTGCTCTAATACAGGTGGCTCGCTATTTAACGATCTGTTATTTTATAACTGTTATTTCATATTAACGTTTAATAACTGTTATCGATGTAAAGAAATAACAGGTTAATATTATATGGAGTTTCGTAGTCTCTGTTGCTGTATCCCCTTTTCTAATGAAATTACAAATAACAGGTAGACAGACAAATAAAAGGTAGCGCACTTAATAACCAATAGAAAATAACAGTCGTAGTTTTGTCGCTATTCGCTGTTACCGCGTTTAACAGTGCGATATCAACGGTCGACATTGGGCAGTGTTAGTGATAAAGTTGAGTGATACGCTGTTTCGAGAAGAATATTAGGAATAAGTTTAGTTTTATATTTAAAAAAAAAACGTTTGGACATTTATATATATATATATATATATATATATATATATATATATATATATATATATATATATATATATATGTATTGGGTTTTTTTCCGGGAGTACATCCGGTTGTCGAGTTGGTCCCTGTCGAGAGCTTGCAGACGTTTCGAGACGTTACTGCAGACGCAGTAAGCACCGAAGATGCCATATGTTTCGTCTCTTGATGTTCCAGACTCTTTAGGGTACCTACATATGCTCTCTTGTCAAGAATAGGGAGTCCTATCGACAGTCAACAACCCATACTTTCGCCGACCTCCCGTGGGATGGCGTATATATGCAGTGTATGTATATAAATATATATATATATATATATATATATATATATATATATATATATATATATATATATATATATATATATATAGATATATATATATATATATATATATATATATATATATATATATATATATATATATATATATATATATATATATATATACAGGATTTTAGGTAAACATGCGGCAAAAATGCAAGGGGTTGTTCCTTGTCCTATTCTAAGAATATTTTGTCGTATGATGATTTTTAAAAAACCCCTTTGTTTCGAAGATACAAGGCGAACAAAATTTGCGACAATCATATTCGATATTTGTTGAAATCATTAATGTAAATAAAAGTAGGGTGTACTTCAATGAGTTTATCAATATATATATATATATATATATATATATATATATATATATATATATATATATATATATATATATATATAAATATCTAAGTTATTTACCAATTTGGTTACTAGGAGTAAAAAATTAAACTTACCAATTATTATAATATTTCGACTCTGTCTTCAGAGTAATAAGGGAAACTCCCGCATAGTCCATTGCCAACCTTTAAACTATAAAATGGCTAGACAACATTAGATACAAGTAACTATGCAAATGTCTGCACATTTCACATTTATACATTAATAACATTTTAATGGTCGACTTCAAAATTATTTGTACTAGAACAATCTTTATAATAAAATTTATATTATTATAATACCTATTAGTTAATCCTAGTAATATGCTCTACATTATTTGATTATTTAGATGTATTCAAAATAAGTCAAACTAAAAGTAAATATATAGGAAATAGGAATATTAAATAATCGCAATAAAATTACATTTTGGCAATATGTGTTCACTGTCCAGATTATTACTAAAATCAAATAGTTATATCTATTATCTAATGATTTCTGTATTGTAGCTTTATACCTACTTCTTTTTCATATATTAAATCCGTTCTGTGCGCATATTGTACGATTTTGTACTGTATTATACATTTGATTTAACAATTTATAGAAACGACCTAAAGCTGTTGTTTTAGTAATTATTCTTATATAGTATATAGCGCGTAAATATAGTTTTAAAATGTCTGTTAGAACATCAAATGTAAGCGAAATGTTAAACTACATTATATTGTTATAATAACTATATTGTTAAAATAACAATAACCTGTTATTTTTATTAGTTCCAACTGTTATTTAAAAATAACAGTTTGTCCATCTCTAGATGTAATACAACAGTGGGTAAGATTCTTCTTAGTTTCTATACTTCCTGAGTAACAAAAATATTTTACAAGCACCTCTTAAACAAATCTGATTACTTAAAAGAAACAATTTTCGTTGTTTGTATATCGTCAAAAATATTTTCCATAAAATATCTACGACATGCGGATCGAGATATCTTCCTTTTTTTTAACTTTGGGTTCAAAATAAAGTGGAACTGAACAAATGTTAAGTTTATTTTCGTTATTAGTGCTAAATTGTATATATACAAGGTTAATTGAAAAGTTCACGGAGCGATACCTATAGAGCAGTAAAAGAGCTATATAATCTACTACATTTTGAAGTTTCATCCTTCATATGTACATATGTGAAGTTTCAAGTCGATCTGTTAATTTATTTGTATAAAAACAGCAGCTTAAAGTAAACGTTTTAGTGCTATTTTTTAAAATGGAAAATACTGAAAATCGTGCAGTGATTAAATTCCTTGTAAAAAAGTCCAAAAAAGGAAATTCATAGTCAAATTGTAAATGTATTAGGGGAGTCTGCTGCTTTAAAAACAATGGTTTCTAAGTTGACAGGTCAGTTTCAAAGTGGTCGTACAAGGCTGGATGATGATCTTCGTTCTGGACGTCCAATAAGTGCGACTACTCAATAAATAATTAATTCTATATATGATATGTTTATAGGTGACAGCCAATTGATTTTGAGTGAAAGTGTTAAGGCCATGGACATCTCAACTGAAAGAGTGTTTCATATTTTGAAAAACGAATTGGGGTTGAGAAAGCTATATGCAAGATGGATGCCGGATTTGTTAAATTCTGATCAAAAACGACTTGTAGTAAAACTTTCTAACCAACATTTGGATCTTTTTCGAAAGAATAAAGTAGGTTTTAAACGTTGTCTTGCAACTATGGGAGTTACACTACGAATTGTTGGAGCATCCACAATATTCAACAGATCTGGCCCCCTCTGACTTTAATCTGCTTCCAAACCTCAAAAATCCCTACGCGGTGAGCGTTTTTCATCAAACGAAGAAGTAATAGTCGCCGTAGATAAGAATTTTGAAGAACATCAGAGATGGAATTAATGAATTGGAGAACCGCTGGAAAAAATGTATTGACCTTAACGGAAAATATACGAAAGAATAAAGTAATGTTTTCAACTATAAACTTGTTTCAAATAGTCTAGTAATTCAAATAAATGTATGTCGTAATTTAAGAAAATTACTGATTTCATGTTAATCATTACTAACTTGTCGTGTTGGTTGTCCACATTTATAGATTACGACGTTTTCCGCACTAAATGAAGGCACTGTATAAAGCAGATGAAGTGAAGAATATGAAATAAAACAAAGCCATTAAAAATATTCATGTCTTTTATTTAGTAACCCATAGTCTAACTTAGTATCACAGCAGTAGTTGCTAACAATTGGCTGAAAAATAATGTATGATCGTTGGTATCAAGGAAAAATTTAACATTTACAAAATTCAAAAAATGTCCATTCAGAATCGTATTTTGTTAATCGCCTCTTATATCTGAATAGACATTTTACAACAGAACAATTTAAATTAAGTACAACTACTAAACTGTATAAAAAATTTGATTCTATCCACTGGGTGACAAATATAAAACACTAAAATTGATAAACATGTAAGATGAATTAAAAGTTTTGATTGTTAATACACATGATAGAATTATATCATAAGTCACAAAAGATATAATTGTAAACAAATACATCGAGAAATCTTTAACGTATAATGAATGATAGGGTAGTCTCAATTCTGTAGTAGCCTCAACACACTGTGGAATGATTTTAATTCTTTATTTATTTAAATAAACTAACTTAACTTAATTGTTTGGTACCTATTTACAACTGTTGCTATAATCACGTAAAATGGAACCTCAGACACCAAACAGACTATCAAATTCATCACAATATGTTCTCTCTGAGTATCATTCCATCAGATTTAACTAACTTAAACTTAAAAACTTTCTTAAGACACCCAGTAGGTATTTCGTTACCTTGGTATCAATCGGGTGAGATGGGAGAACAAACACAAAAAACAAATGATTGGACGATCGACAAAGGAACACAGAAAAATGTTTAAATTAATATTAAGTAAAAGTTAGCCTAAACCAACGTCCAAAGTCATCATAACGAGGAATCCCAAAACGGCACCCCAGGTTGCTAATTTGCCATTTCCGCTGAAAAGAAAAAAATATGTATTAGTATAAATTGCTGATTTTATATATTTTAATGTAAAAGCATGTTTTCAACTCCTTTTCATAAGGAGTTCTTTTAGATCTAATTTGTTAAATATTTTACAATTTTGGATTGCGTTGGCTTGGGGTTATAATTGGGTTTTTGAAAAATATTGTCATAAATGGAAAGATCATATATACGTTTTATAACAAAACTATATTTATTTTTATTTTTTTCCCTATAATTAACCGACAATTCCTGAAAAAATCCGAGAGCGTGTGACGTCACAATGTTTATTTCCACTCAATATTACAGATATGAGTGTTTTAGTTTTTAATCAACTTGTTCATGTTATTATCATCAGTGTATTGATAAATTTATTGAAAATGTCAAATCTAATTTATTATTGTTCCTGTTTCGTACCATTTTGTACAAATACTATAAAAACAACTCCCGAAAAACTGTTTTTTAAATGTGTCACAAGATCTTAAACGTTGAAATCAATGATCCCAAATAGCTCAACGTATTAATCCGAAAACAACATCAAATTTTTACAACCATCTATCATCAAATATATACGAAAGGTTATTATTTATAACTTTATTCCAATTTTTTTATGTTTGAGTATTTATTACCTACTGAAGCTAGACAATCGTGACATTGGGTGTCTTGAACTTTTCTTAGTTTTTCATTAATAATTAAGGTGATTGTATACATTTTACTTAGAGCTTTAAGTTCTGGACATACACGTCCTTTCACCGTGTAAACACAATTTTTGCGATTAAAGTGAACATAACCTATAGCCTTGTCACCGTAACGTTCGGAACTTAGCTGAACCTGGGTGAGTCACGGACGGTTTCCTTCAGACTGACTGTTGTGGCCATTCACCACAGAGTGGCGTGAGATACATTACATTACATTTACCTACTTTCGATATGGCCGATATATATGGTCGTACCTTTGGTCATTTCTTCAGCTCCTCTCCGAAGGTTAAGCGTGAGCCCGACTGATGATTAAGGACAAAAACTAATATCTGCCGACATTTACTGACGTTTTGGTGGCGGCTGAAGGATTGGGCATTTTTGCAGTATGGAGAAATTTTCCTTGTTTTTGAATATTTTTAAATAGAATATTATGAAAAGAAAAAACAATTATCAAGAAGCAAAATGGTCTCAAAGGCCTGTTAAAGCTTCATATACATATATAAATATTTATGGATGATAGTGCACATGAGACGGGACCACATTATTTAAATACAAATGTCAGATAAGTCTCAAGAATAATTTCGGCAATTCTAAACTGCTGTCCCGTTAGTTCATCATTGTGACCATGTAATTTTTTACGTAATTCGAAACTATTCACTCGCTTAACTCGATTAGCACTAAATAATAGTAACTATGACAATTTGTAATTATTGTCCTTTGAATCATTTATTCTCAAGTGTATGTGTATTAGCATATAACCAGTTATGATCCATGCATTTTTAACTTCTGACTCATCTCACTTACAGGCTATAATTTTCATTTAGTTTTTCATTCTCTTTTTTCCTTCTCAATATACCCATTCCTATAAACAACGATTGAATAATCGTATAGTTATGTAGTTAAACAACAATGAATGTATTTGTTAAAACACGTTTAAGCAAATGCTGGAACACATTACAGAATAAAATATAAAATATAAAAATACATATTTGTTCATCATAAATAAACTTAAAAACTCCTTAAAAATGTAGTCTCCGCCAAAAGTATTGAGGACATATGTATTGTACGTATTTCCCTAAATTGTAGTGGACATATATTTTCTTAGTAATTGTTTTTTATTGAAGATGATATATATATATATATATATATATATATATATATATATATATCATATATATATTTCATATATATATTTCATATTTCATATATATCATATATATATATATATATATATATATATATATATATATATATATATATATATATATATATATATATATATATATATATATTTCAGCCATATCGATCCACTGCAGGATGAAGGCATGCTTCCAACTCGCGCGGTCCTGAGTTTTCCTCTGCCATTAAGGTGCAATATATTTGATGATGTCATCGATATATCGTATTTTAGGTCTTCTTCGTGGACCTTTATGATCAAGCGGTATCCCTCCCAGGATTGCTTTGGTCCATCTGTCGTCCCGCTTTGTAATGCCAAGCATACACCATTTCATTCCCCTCTGTGCTACCCGAAGTATTTGAATTGATTGTGATGTGAGTGTCCATGTTTCACTTCCGTATGTCAGAACAGGCAGCACGCACTGATCAAAAACTTTTCTCTTCAGACAAAATGGGAGTTTGTTCTTAAACACCATGTTGGGCCTGCCAAATACCATCAAACCATACCAAAAAAAAAAAAATGATATGTATATATATATATATATATATATATATATATATATATATATATATATATATATATATAAATTTTCTCTGTGAATAATGCGACAAAAAAGGAGCAACAAATTCTTTTTAAAAAACGATCCACAACTTTTATCGACGCATCGATATTCTAAATCCCTTATTAGTTGCAATTACAAGCTGCAAGATGGCTCGTGGCGTTAATAGTCGTTGGTAGTTTCGCAAACTATTCCAAATTTTTTTCATCGTGGGATCGTGCTGAACCTGACGAACTAGGGAAGATATGATTCAACGAAGATTATGTGAAGAAAGTTTGTTTGAACGAAGACTAGTCAAAAAACCACTGTCGTCTAAAAAGAATAAAAAGCCTGATTGTAGTTTGTCACGGAACATGTGCATTGGAACAAGAAGCAATGGAGAAACATTTTATTTAGTGAGGAATCGAAATTTCCATTAATCAGTAGCGACGGAATCAAGCACGTTCGACGTTTACTTAGAACATTTATGAAAAATCATGGTCGATAAATTTAGGACTCACATATACATATTTGAACAATATGTTCGATGCTTTGAAACAAAATTGAGAATCAATACGTTCTTTAGTGCTTCATAATTTAATTGACTCAATGCCAACGATGTCAGGAAGTCATTAGAGATAAAGACTATTGGATCAATTATTGACTAAAATAAAAAAGAATTGCATCATGTTTCCCACGTTTTGTAAATAAATATATCGGCTATGATAAGAAAATAAGTAGTGTCCAATAGTATATTTTTTTATTATTGTGGTTCTCTCTTACTCAGGGTTGCACTGGTTTAAATACATGATTTTCAGTTACCTGTAAAAAAACAAAATTTTAATTGTCGCTCCACTTATGTCCGATACACTATATATATATATATATATATATATATATATATATATATATATATATATATATATATATATATATATATATATATATATATGTATATGTGTGAGTCTGCAGTGAAGAGACTAAATAGTTCAACTGACTCTTGGACTCACTTGGACTCTTCAGTCGAAGCGGACAACACTTGAAAATGCCAAATGAGATTTTGGCGAAACGTCGTGACTCTTCACAGAATCAACGGATTAACAACCGGAATGATTTCGCGGATGGAAGAATACGCTAGACTATTAGTCCGGGAGTACATCCGATCGTTGGTGTCCCGTTTGTTGGGAACGTGCAGACGTTTCGCCAAGGTCACACTTGGCATTCTCAATGTTATTGTGTTAATTATATATATATATATATATATATATATATATATATATATATATATATATATATATATATATATATATATATATATATATATATATATATATGTATATACATATATTTATATACATATATATATATATATATATATATATATATATATATATATATATATATATATATATATATATATATATATATATATATATCTATACATATCTATATATATATATATATATATATATATATATATATATATATATATATATATATATATATATATATAGTAATGTCTCCTTATAAAGAACCCGTTTATTGTAAACTTTTCGTTATAACGTAATATATATATATATATATATATATATATATATATATATATATATATATATATATATATATATATATATATATATATAGTAATGTCTCCTTATAAAGAACCCGTTTATTGTAAACTTTTCGTTATAACGTATCAATTTATAAGGTATGAACCAAAGTATCATTAAATGCGTGTTGCTTTTTTCGCGAATAACAAACCCATTTATAACGAACTTTCGGATAAAACAAACCCTAATTTTTGGCATAACCGCAAAAAATTTTCCCTAATAACGAAGTTCAAGTGGTATTTTACCCAATAAACGGGGGATTGCATTTTTTAAATAGCGAATTGCGGGAATGGGATGCTGAGTTACGCCGTAAAAATCGAATTACGAATTGTACTCTTTGTGGATAACTGTCCAGTTCATCCAGAAGATAAAAATGTGGATAGCATCGACTTAGTGTTAATGCCACCAAATAACGGTTCCAAATTACATCTTATAGATCAGGGTGTTTAAAATCCTATTATTGTAGGCTTCTTCTCTTGAAAATGGTAAATTTCATTGACAGTGGCGGAAAATTTTAGTATTGATCTATTGGAAGCGATACACTTCAAACAATTGTCAGTTGTTTTCAACACGACGGTTTTCTGAAGGCTGATAATGATTTTGATTCAGACGATGATCTGCCATTAGTCGATTGGCTGAAGGAAAATCAACAGGAAGAAAATGATAACAATTTTCAAGATAATCTTCCTTGTTCCTTATGGTCAGTTTGTCCAAGTTGATGACAATCTTGTGAGTGTTAAATACTTAGATGATGATGCCATTGTCGCTCCTGTATCTTTTTTTTCGCTGTTACATTTTTTTACGTTTGTTTCTTAGAAATTGTCATAAAAATTAAAGCCCACCAGAACATGATGTTCAAAATATGGTTTTAGAATGTGAGATTTCCTTTTAAGAAAAGCAACATTTAAAGCCGACGTGTATTAAAAGAAGCTTCAAGAAGTGCGATTTATGGTTACTAAAAGTCTAAATTAGATATATGTCGGTGCAGTTATACCGGTGTTAATGATAACGCGTTTATTACTTTTAATATGTATAATAAGATATAATGAACATTTTATGTTTATCATTAGTTATCAATATTCATTTATTAATTATTAATTTAGGGTGTCAATTAGAGTTAATTATAATAATTACATGGTGCAAATGGATTTAAATATTATTTTACAAGAATTTTCATATATAATGATATTTACCTATTATTACTGATTGCCTATATATAACTGTATATTTACTATATACCTAGGTAGTAGGGTAGAGCGGGGCTAGTTGATCATAGGAGCAAGTTGTGCAATCGAAATATCTTGAAAACTAAGCAACCTACTACAAAAGTGGCGAAACGAAGGGGTTATCGGAGGGGAATACATAGCGCGACTGTCAGTTGCTGTCCGGTGCTCCGATAAAAGAAGAGAGCGCTTTTCTTTTTCTTTTTCGGCGTAAAAAAATATTGCAGGTCATCATACTTTTTCTACTATACTCGTATAAAAACACTTAATAAGGACCACGTAAGTATTTAAAGATTACTTAATTATTGTTCTTTCGATTATCAATGGTTATTTATTTTTAACTCATGATTTTTTTAGAACCTAATGTTAACTGGGGCTAGTTGAGCAACACGCGTTCAATGCTAGCTCAACTAGTTCCACTAGATTCAGTTCATAATCAGTTTATCACTTAGTTTATTGTAGAAAATCAAATTTTTCTTTAATAAATTAATAACCATCAATTAATTTGTGTATGTGATGATTCTACACAAAGTTTACTAATTAAAATTACTTATATTGATAATTGTATTAATGATTATTATTTCATAGGATGCGTCCATATAAAACAAAGATCTCAAAAGGTTTAGCTACTAGTCAACAATTGAGTGATGTAGCAAAAGTCGTAGAGGAGGAAAAAATGAGTGTAAACGTTGGTCTAACATATGTTTGTATTAATTGTGAATTAGACAAAGATGATTAATAATTTGGGATTATTTATCGCCTAGCAATATTTTTGATCATATAAGTAGTTAATACTTGAATTTAATATTCATTTGCATTATAATTATTCTTAAATATATAGTTTTAAATATCAAAAGTGTATACGGTCATCAAGTCTATTTTAGCCATTGCTCAACTAGCCCCATACCCATACTCAACTAGCCCCACTAATGGGGCACGTTGAGCAATTTGGAGCGCTCTTGCATTTCTAAAATAACTTTTAAACTTGTACTAGGATCATTTTTACACTGCTAGAAGAACGTAACAGAGTAAAAATCAATTAAATCCGATGCATATTCTTAAAGTTATGGGGGATTAAGCGAAAAGTTGCACAACTAGCCCCGCTGTACCCTACTCGAATCCGAGTTTATTCTTTTAACATTCAAGATTAGCCGGCGTGTGCTCTTCTGTAGGTGAAGAGACCTATTCTAGATGAGATGACTCTACCACACTACCCACATTCAAACTGGTCAAGCAGGATGTATTTGTTTCTAGGCCTCGGTCCTTAATATTGACGAACTAGCTGCTTCCATTGGGTTATGTTGGAGGCAATGATCTTCCACTGATGATCAGCATTAAAGCTCTTTGATGTTTCATGGAGAGCATCCTTGTGACGAAGTTTCTGACCTCTTGCCTACGTTCACCTGAGGTTAGTTCACCTGTCTATTTCGTCGCAAAATTTGAGCTTTTCTTTCCATCACAAAAAAAATTATCTTATATTTATTATTAATAATAAAAGTATTGGCCTTCGTTAGCTTTTATTTTTTCCCATCTTTCTATCACAGAATGGATTCCGCGCCAAAAGAACTTTTGGTTTTTTGAAGCCAACCATTTATCAAGCCAAATTTTAACTTCTTTCTAAGAATATGTGTTGTTCTGATAGTCTGCGCTGCATCGATCGAAATAAGTGGTAGTCCAAAGGGGTTAAGTCCAGTGAATACGGCGGGTGGGATAGGACATCCCTTTTAAGGTTTTCCAAATAGGTTTTTACACATTTTGTAATATGGGACTGAGCATTATGATGTTGAAAAATGACTTTGTTGTATCTTTGGGCGTATTCTGGTTGTTTTTCCTTCAGTGCTTGGTTCAATCTTATCAATTGCTGTCAGTATCGATCGCCAGTAATCGTTTCACCAAGTTTTAGCAGTTTGTAATACACAGCTCCCCTACTATCCCACCAAATACACTGCAGAGCCTTCTTTCCATGTATATTGGGCACTGGTTGTGATGTTGAACGCTGGCCTAGGTCTACCCATAATTTTTTTCGCTTTGGGTTGTCAAAATAGATGCACTTTTCATTACCTGTCACAACTCGATGCAAAAACATTTTCCTTTCTGTATGGCAAGCAAAATTTTACAAGTGGGTTTTCGCCTTTCAATCTCTCTTTCCTTCAATTCATGTGAAGCCCATTTTCCTTTCTTCCGGATTTTTTCCAATGCGTCTAAACGTTTGAAAATGGTGGATTGTGCAACATTCAATGTTTCTGCTAATTGTTTCAACGTACGAGTTTAGTTGTTATTTAATAATGCTTGCAAATCTGCATCTTCAACCTTCTTCGGCTGTTCTGGACGCTCCTTGTCTTTTATATCAAAATCACCACTTTACAACGTTTAAACCATCGTTCACAAGTTTTTTTTGGGTTAGAGTCATTTTCCGTTTTCTTCAAATTATTAAACTTCCCCGCAAAAACTATTTTTTTGCACAATGAGAATCAAAAACGAACTGACTTTTGATGGCATATGTTTCCCTCCAAAATGCCATAGACACAATAGACGACAAATGTATTAGAAACGCCAACCCTTAGTCAAATCGCCATTATTAACCGAAACACCTATAATACATTTTAGACGATGGTCATCCAATTTGGCCCAATGTGCCAGCTTCCTACGAGAACTTCCATCGACAAGCAGTTCGCCTCATTGGAAACATCCTTACTTGATTTTTTTATGGTCTGATATCCATTATATGTTTCAGGTGACGTTGCTGTCTACTCTCGAGAAACCTTAGGTATTTCCTGTAGGGAACCAGCGATTTACAACCGTAAGTAAGCAAATGCACGATCCCAGCTCAATACACTGCCACCTTTACCTTCAAGGACAGGCCATGATTTCCAAAAACTCTATGGCGAAGTTTCCAAAAAGATACACGGGTATAAACCGATAGTTCATAGTTTTATATACACACATAGTTAAAAAAAAACAGAGCATTTCTTGCAAAAATAAGTAGCGACATCTAATTATAAAGGGCAGAACTCAATACAGTGAATTGATTGTGAATAATATCATTGGAATTGATTCATAAGTTAACTGATGGAATTGTCTGTGAGAAATATAAGTTGAGTAAGGTGAAGATTGCAGCACGACCATTACATTTTGTTCAAAAGTGCTTTTACTTTTTATAAATACTGTACGAAAAAGTATTATTTTTTAAAGTTTCTGCAGCATTTACTTTTCAGTTGAAAGGCGACAAGAAGGCAGTGCCTCAAATGTTACTTTTCGAACGACATATCGTCCATTAATTTTTCAGGTAGTTTTCACAGGAGATTATTTTATGTTACCTCGCCTTGCTAAAACAGAAGTTATAAATTTTTTCTGATATACCCATTACTGCTTCTGAGTGTAATACTGCAATAGGAGATTATCTCAAAAAGATATAATAATTTATGAAATTTTATTTTGTACTTTATTTTTATAGTTTCAAAATTCAATAATTCAACTAGTCTTTTCTATTAAAACCTGGATAAATCAACTTAAATAAGTAAACCAGTCCTTTCTCCTTATACCATACTACCAGAAGAAAATGTTCTCCTGTTCACTCTGTATAGCGTCACAGAAACTTGAATGAGAACAAAAAAATAAATATTTGTATACCGGCTGAACTAAGACATTCCACAGGGGACATAACATTTTATCTTTGCTCTGTTAAAGAATCTTATAAAAATACTTCTGCTATTACCATTTCCTTCATTGAAAGAATCTTACTGTTTTTTTTTCTTTTGTAACATATATGGAGACATATTTTTTATTTTGCATGTTTACGATTTCATTGTTTTTGATCTGAGAAACAAGGTTAAAACTTTAGCGAAAACAGGGCGAAGACTAGAACATTTACAGTACGAAAAATTATTTCTATACCGTAACTAAGGCATAGAGTAAACTGTAATATTTTCTAGTCGGTTATTTGAACGAAATGAGTTCTAGGAATCTAGTTTTAGATATACATTTTAGATATACATTGACAAATTTTGTACTAAATATTTTCAAACTTTCTCTCACAGTTCAGTCGACATATTCGGTGTTGTTATTCACTTTGAGAAAAGTTACAAAATTGCGGGTTTGATTGCTACCTATCCTCAACTAGCCCTAGTGGGGCACGTTGAGCAATTTGGAGCGCTCTCGCATTTCCGACAATAACTTTTAAACTTGTACGCCGATCGTTTTTACACCACTAGACGTTTTGGAGAAGAGTAAAGTGCGAACTTGATAGAGTAAGAATCATTTAAATCCGATGCATATTCTTAAAGTTATGGGAGATCAAGCGAAAAGTTGTTCAACTAACCCCGCTCTACCCTATTTAAAATTAGAATAAATTAAACCACATTATATTGAGATACCAGTGCATCTCCATATGCCCTGTTAAAGAAAATAATCCATTGGCTATTGTGGAAAAAACTACCTTCCAGATTTTTACAGGCTGACGATTGAGCTGATTTTATTTTCAACTGAAAGTTGATATGACACCTATATGTCTTCTCTTTGCACCTTGTTCGGTTGTTTTAAACACCACTGTATTGTGGACTATGAAGTCTTAAGCTTTGGTGTTAATTCTTGGATGGTTTGTTTGGGAACAACTTCAATTTGCGGCAACAACAGATTTTTATCAAACCCAACACGTTTTCCAGTTTTTAAATTGGCGAAAAGATCGAAATCACTGTTCTTCAATATTTTTAACCGATGCTAAAATGTTCGGCAATCCAAGGATAAACAGCATTAATGGTATTTGGGACATTAGTGGCATTATTTCCATTTTTTTAGATTAGACCTATTTTTTTCATATTCACTAATAAGCTTCCTATATATATATATATATATATATATATATATATATATATATATATATATATATATATATATATATATATATATATATATATATATAGATATTTCAATTTCTGTCGTTCCATCATTTGTTGGTGAACGAAAATGTCTTGTTTTATCCGCATATAAAAATAACCCTAAAACAGTACGACTATTTCAAACGAATATTTAAATAGCCGTTCAAAATTCATTCAAGTCGAAAAAAGGCTTCTTTTTTATTAATCAAAACTAAGAGATATATAAAAATATTTTATATATGATTTTCGAACATATAACTAGATATTTAATAGCTAACAATAAATAATTAATAATATTAAACTAATTATTGTTACTCAATAGTCTGTCTAACTAACTCGACAGCCTCCGTCATACTTTCCGGTGGTCCCAAAACGAAGAAAAACAAAAATTAAACAAACACAGAAGAAAACACCGCATCCAGTACTGTTTGAACTGAAGATAACCACACTGTTGACCTTAAAATTTTCTCTAGCTTGCATTCTTTCATTTCCTTTTATATATGTTTACTTCTCTCTTAACACTTACACAATTTACTTGGAATTGTAAGAATCAAATAGCAAGACGAGAGGGGGATCCAAAGTATGTGCTTAGCTCGAGGTTATGTATACTCTGTTTCTGTGCGATGTTGGGCACGTGTTAAAAAATACCGGGGCGGATAGACAGATTATTCGTAATGAACAATTATAAAAAAAAAATATATAGAATATATAGTTAAATCGGAAGTATATTCTAATTGGTGTTTCAGCTAAAAATGACGATTTTTTTCGTATAATTTGAGCATTTATTTCCATAACAAAATAAATTACTTTAATAATCAAATTATTAGCCATCGTTATCTATTACTTTTACTCATATTTATGCCAAAGAATGGTTTCTGCACCAAAAGAACTTTTCGTTTTTTGGGCCCAAATTTTCACTTCTTCGTAAGTGTTGTTCTGAAAGTCCGTGCTCCATCGATCGAAATAAGTGGTAGTAAAAGGATAAGTCCGGTGAATACGGCGGGTGGGGCATTATGTCCCATTTAACATCTTCCAAATTGTTTTTACACATTTTGCAACATGGGCTAAGCATTGTCATGCTGAAAAATGACTTTATCGTATCTTTGGGCGTATTTTCGTTAATTTCTCGTCAATGCTTGGTTCAATTTTATCAATTGTTGTCGGTATCGATCACCAGTAATCGTTTCACCAGGTTTCAGCAGTTCGTAATACGCAGTCCTCTACTATCTCACCAAATACACAGCGTTCGTTCAAAGTGTACACAGTGTGAATACAAAGTGTTCGTTCCATGTATATTGTGCACGGGTTGTGATGTTAAAGGCTCGCCTAGGTCTACCCATGATTTTTTGCGCTTTAGGTTGTCAAACTAATCCACTGTGACTTCACTTGTCACAACTCGATCCAAAAACCTTTTCTTTTCGGTCTGGCAAGCAAGTGGGTTTTCGCCTTTCAATGGCTTTCAATGTCAATCGTTGCCTTTCAATATATTTCCTCTCAGTGTCAAAAAACCAAACCCATTTCCTTTCTTCTGGATTTTGTGCGTGCGTTTTTCAACATCTGTCTTAAAGTATGAGTTCAGTTTTCATGCAATAATGTTTGCAAATCTGTATTTCTGCACCTTTTTCGGCTGTTCAGGACGCTCCGTGCCTTTTATAAAGCGTCTTTTTCGGGTACGTAATTCGACATATTCAAAGCTATAAAAAAACTGTGTTTTTTGCACAATGGCAATTAACAACAAACTAGCTTTTGATTGTATATGTTTACCCTCCAAAACGCCATAGAAATCATTAGTCTATAACAACAAATGTATTAGTAATCAACTGAAACACCAATAGTATGATCAAAAAGTAAAGTGATTTTTATTTTAAAAATTCACGCGCTTGATATCTGGCGGAAGTTTCAAATCATTTCGCTTTTATAGCATGTTTTGAGACCGCTACAAAGATGTCTGGGTGATTTTCTAAAATGATAAATTAGATGGCAAACAGTTGCATTAAATTTTACAAGGGATACAAGGAATTTAGTGATGGTAGAGAACCAGTTGAAGATGAACCACGTTCAGGAAAACTTTACGCAAACAATGAACAAAACATTACCAAAATCAAGGATCATGTACTGAAAAATCGCCGATTAGGTTTTAAAGATACTGTAGATGTTAATGGAATATTTGTGGAAAAACAATTCATAGTTTTTTGCATCACTATAATGCCCATCTCACATCCCAATAATGATTCGTCAAATATTTCGCTAAAAATCGGAACACATACGAGGGTTGCCATTGATGTATCCGAAATTGGTAAGAATGATGTTACGCGCCATCTGACATATGCATCGTAAGGTTTAACATTGTTGACTGTATACGAACTCAGAATTTTTTGTCATACAGATGCTACTTGTGTTGTTTAGTGACTTGAAACTTAAATCTCAGTCAAAAATTGGAATAAAATCATGAGCATTTTTGTGCGATGATTTATTATGACTTTCGACGTGAATTATCTCAACAACAGCACATCGATCAACTCACTTCGATTTTTGGCGATGAACTACCATCTAAATCACTGTATATCACTGGTTTAGTGAATTCAATCGTAGCCGTCGTTTGCTCACGGACGAATTTAAAGGTCGTCCAAAATCGGTTGTTATGCCATGGCTCGTCATGTGACACATCGTGAGATTGAGGCATCCTTGGGCATTAGTATGGCAAGCATACACAAGACTTTACATGCAAATTTAGCCGTGAAAAAGATTTGTGGGCGATGGATTTCGCATAATTTCATAATCGTTCAAAAAGAAGGCTCGTGTCAATTCATGCAAAGAAATGCTCAAGATATACAATCGTGGTACATGAAAAACCAAGTATAACATCTACACAGGTGACGGATATTGAATCTATTCATATGAGCGCGAAAGTAAACAGCAGTCGACTGTGTGGGTTTTTCAAAATGAGACAAACCCTACAAAAGTTGTTCGCGAAAAAAGCATTTTGAAGCAATTTTTTTTGTGTGTATATGGGCTTGTGGCTACAGTGCCACTAGATAATCCTAAAACGATCAATTCTGAATGATACACAACCATTTCTTGGCCAGAATTCTTTGAAGAAATAAAAAAACCATATCAGCCATGCAGAATTATTCTTCACCATGACAACGTAACATATCGGTTCGAATAACTCAATATTTGACCAGTCAAAATATCGATTTGATGGGTCATTTACCGTATAGTGCTGAATTGGCACCATTTCTTTTCTCTGTTCCCGTCCGTGATGATGTGTTCATAATGCATGTTTTGGAGGTACCTCAATGGGAATGGAAAAAGTACTATGAAAATTGGTTCAATTGGTATGCCAAAGTGTATCGCTCATCGCGGAGAATAAAAACAATACAACAACAAACATATTTTTAATGATAATTATTTGTTTTTAAATAGTATTCCAGATACATAAATACCATCCATCGTATTATTCCGCATGTACCACATTCACCAGATATGGCACCTTGAAATAATCATTGCGTATTCCAATCCACTGTAGAGTGCGGTTCAAGATATACTGTTGACCGAATGGCTGCAATAAATTGTTAACAACCCCTATCGTAACGAAACCCGGCAAAGTTCAAAAAAAATTAAACAGGGCCGGGCCTAATAAAATAACAGGTGAAAAAATAAAATTAATTTTATATATGGTTTACTAGTTTCCAAATATTTTAGTTTAGTTCGCATTCTTTCCTTAAACAGTACAGTTCTATAATTTCGATCGAATTTTTATTATTACAAATGCGCTAAAAATGTGGCGTTCTTGGCAAGATAATGATCATTATGCCTCCGGTAGTGCTAATTTTAAAAGAAAATATTTATCGTCCGATGCTAAGCAAATTGTTAAAAATGTGTATGTTGCTTTATTGAATAGGGGACTTAATGTAAATGCAGCCGCAGCAGAAACGTTTTCATTAATGAAAACGCCGTGGTCTACAGTTAAAGATATTGTGACGAAGCCAATTAAAGCCAAAAAAGTTCATAGTGATTCTGGTAAAAGCAAATGTGTTGACGAAAGCGACAAAGAATGAATTCGAAGCAAAATTTATGCTATGTATGAAGAACAAACTGTGCCTGCATTGCATTCATTGCAACAGCGATCAAGGAAAGATGAAACCAACATTCTTTGCAGCAGAACTAGCTTCTGGAGAATATTATCTCTAATGGGTTTTGCATATCGGACCATTAATAAAAGACAAATATTAATGGAATCACAACGATTGCGACGATGGCGGTTTGAATACTTAAACTCTATAAAAAATACTGATTAGAAAATCGTCCCATTATCTACCTTGACGAAACATGGTTCGATACACATGAGACGCCAGCAAAAGGGTGGGTAGATACATGAAGAAAAAGCCAAACCAAAGCCCCAGCAAACGAGGGAAAAATATTTACATGCTGGTTCCGAGGATGGACGGGTTCCAAATTGTTTACGGTTGTCCTCCAAAAATATTAAACATTCATCTTTGGACTACCATGACGACACAACAGGAGAACTTTTTGAAGAATGATTTAAAAAAGTCCTTTGCCCAATATGTCTAAAGAAAGCGTAATTGTAATGGACAATGCTAGTTATCATAACCGCCAAAAAGATCAAGTTCCTAATGCAAATAACACTAAATAGAAAATTCAGAACTATATGATAAAAAACGATATATACTTCGAAAATACTTATAAAAAATGTGATCTAGAAATATTAAAGACATTTAATATTAAAATGAAATATGGATGTGATATCATTGCTGCCGATATAGGACAGACGGTTTTACGCCTTCCCCCGTATTACTGTATTTATAATACAGTTGAGCATATGTGGCATCAGGTAAAATCCAATTTTAGAGGAAAAAACATTTATCCAACTCTAAGTGCAAATGCTGCAACATAAATTAGTAAGAGTGTAGATAGTATTCCCAAGGAAAGTTGAATAAATTCGATTAACCATGTTATTAAAATACAAGATTCCTATGTATCATTTACTAATAATATAGAACCACTTATTATTAATGCAGATCAAAGTGACAGTGAGAGTGAAACCCAGTTAAATGTATAATTAAATTTAAGTTATAATTTTTATTGTACGAATATATAAATTTCTTTCTTTATTTATTTTTACTGTATTAATAAATTCAAAATACACAAACCAATAAACAATATTTTAGTCATACATAATAATACTAATAATTTAACAATATTTTATTTTTTACAAAATTATTCAGAATTAATCACTCCGACTCTGGCGCCTTTGAAGAAACTAGGAATATTTTTATTGAAATTTATTGGGGCAATTAACATTTTGCCGAAAGGCAACCAAATATCTTGAACCGGACTATACCAGGAATGATCAACCACAAAAGTGCTACCTTCAACCACAACAATACTAGTCCACATTCTTATAACTACAATTTCATTCATGTTAACGAAAAGTAAATATTTCTTCCCCAAATCATTATGATAATTATAACATTCAGTGATGTTCCAACGTCTATACTATTTTATTTAAATAGGAAAACGTTGGCCTTTCGAATAGCTCAGTTATAGAACCCTAGGCAGCATTTTAGAGTCATTTACTTCCAAGAATTTATTTAAAATTTTACGACCTTCCGCCTTTGCTTTGCGTCGTTATCAGTCTTTGAGGTCTTTTAAGAATGAAAAAATAAATAATGGGCCGACGTAGAATGGTCGAACGCTCATATGTTTAGGGAAAAAATTCGAATTTTATTTTTCATAAGATACTGGAAGTTACTATGTTTAAGATTTTCTTGAAATGGGGTAGAGTAGAATTTTTGTCATTTCAAAATGTTGTAGTTTTCAAGACATTTTTGTATAAAAATGTCGATTGATATTTTTTTATATTAGAGACAATCATATACATATATTCATACCTACATACAGGGATGATGGAACTTTGACAGCTCATAGCGACCATATTTGTTTACCGATTTTTGACATGTCCTGTCAGTTGTTTTCCGAAAGGTTTGCAATTAAATCATGGTTCGTTTCACGTTAGAAGAACGCTTGAAAATTGTCCAGTTTTAATACGCAAATTCGCGGTTCCCTCGTGTTACCCAACGAGCAATTCGGAGCCATCATGGTATTTGTCCTGGTGGTCCTTCTGAACAGGCTATTGATCGTGTTATTGGAAAATTTGAAAGTGAGTTTGCACTTTACGATAGTGTGGTGCCTGTACGACAAAAAAAAAGCCAGAAGTGTTAAGAATATTGCCTCCGTTCAAACAAGTGTAGCCGAAAATGACGTCTCGGTTGCTCGTCGCTTGTAAGAGTTAGGCCGCTCACCAATGACACCAGGTGAATTTTGAGGTTGAATTTAGGCTTACATCCATTTAAAATGGTACTGGCACAAGAACTGAAGCCAACCGACCATCGTATTTGTCGTGAATTTGTCGATTGGACCCTCGAAATGATGGAAGCCGTTAACGAATTTCATCGCAAAATCATCTTCTCCGATGAAGCTCATTTCTGGCTCAATGGATTAGTCAATAAACAAAATTATCAGTATTGGTGCGAATCTAATACACACGTGATGCATGAGAGAGAGAGACAGGTTGATGTGGATTTTGGTATGGAGGAGTCATCGGTCCTTATTTCTTTAAAAATGAAGAAGGAATCACCGTTACCATCAATACCAAGTACTATAAGCCAATGCTGGATGATTTTTTTTTCCCGTACTTCAATTGAAACGATGCGGATGACCTTTATTTTCAACAGGATGGCGCACCACCACATATTTCCCGCATGGCCGACAAGATCATGCGATTTAATTCCTTTAGATTATGTTCTCTGGGGACATGTGAAAACACATAGCAATAAACCGGCGACTATTGGCGACTTGGAAACTAACACTTGTCAAGCCATAGTTCGCCAGAGTCATCAAAAATTGGCACAAGCAGACCCGTGTCTGCAAAAAAGGGCCGTGGTGGTGGCCATTTGGATGAAATCTTGTTCGGAATCGATTTTGAACAAAAAATGTGTTTTATTTAATTTCCATCATTCTTATTGATAAACCCTATATATATATATATACACACGTATATACGTGAACGTAGTGATATATGTATATACATATATATACATATATCACTACGTTCTTAAAATAATGGTGTTCAAATGTTCCCCTCGTCTTGGTCTGGTGGAATGCATTCTAGGGACTCAATTTTCCATTACTCTTCTGCATATCTCGCGTGCTATATTTTCAATGGTGGCATGAATGATTTGTTTCAGGTCAATAATTGGTCGGGGTTTATTTCTGTAAACCAAGTAGTTAATTTAACTACTTGGTTTACAGATTTACAGGTTTACTTTTTTTCGAAATAATACGCCTAGGAAACTTTGCAATAAATCGATTATCTGGCGAGATGTGTGGCAAATCGTCTGTTCATATAGCGTTCACCATTAACAGTAATACGATTTCTATAATCGTCTACAAAAAAATAAGGTCCTTCAGCCCAAAACCTGTACCATTCAGTGTCATTCTGAGGATGAAGAGGTAACTCCTGAATCGTTTAAGGTATTTTCATTGGTCTAAATCCTGCAGTTATGTTTGTTCACAAACCCACTAAGCCTGAAGTGCGCTTCGATGGAAAAGATTATTTTTTTATCTAAAGCGGTGGTTGTCTTCCATCTTCCCATTTCTCTCAGTTCTGAGTTGACACAATGTACTAAACACACAGTCAATGAGGTATATTCAAACTTCAGAGTGTTGCAGCTATTACGTATCAATGTTCTGACACTCTTATTGAAACATTGAAAAAAAAATTATGTTGTTTGCTTACTAGTTTGAAGTATATTAATTTACTTTAATACCTCGATATTAAAGAAAAACTTAGAAGGGGAATTTCTGACGAATGCTATTTATTACAAGGGATATATTAAAATTAACAGGTATGTAGGAGTTTTAAACATCGGTCGTAACCGATTGTAAATATCAGTGAGTATAATTTTCCATCTATTTTCAATACGATTAATATCTGGACTTAATAGAGGCCATCTCAAAATTTGGATCCCAAATTCTACAAATCATTTTTTGTGGTCTTCACATTATGAACCGTGTCTTGTTGAAAAATTTCATCATCGCCTTCTATACACATTATAAATGAAGATAATTTTCCAGCACTTTCTGGTCTTCTACAGCTTTGAGGTTCCCAGAAACCAAATCAATTTCAGACTTAAATAACTTTCTGAATGCAGTCGATATCAAAACTAGTTCACGATGAGATCGGCAGCATATGATTTTTTCTTCTTTTCATAAATCGTGCCAGTAATAATTAAAACCATTCGGTGTATCTAGATTTTTTTCCGTCAAAAATACGTATGTCCAGATTTCACTATTTAGAATGCGATCTTCAGCAAGCTAACCTGTACTTGTAATGTAAATGTTTTTTCTTAAGCTGTGGTTTTCTCATATTTTTTTTAATTTTAGGTACATGGTTTTAGTGGCCTATTTGCGAATTCAGCTAGAGTCACATCTTAGTTAAAATTTTCTGACAATTTAAGAAGATTAAACTGCTATTTAGAGATTTCGCGCTAACCAGCCAGATTCACTGTACCGGATTTTTTAAAGCTATCCATATCTCTTGGTTTTTCCATAATTTTCAAGATCTGTATTTAGAAAAATTTTCCGGCTATTCTTAAGTTCAGAATTTTTTGCAGCAAAAATTTGAGTTGTTTTCTCTCCGTCATAATTAAAAAAAAAACTTTACAAAACCCTGTTAAGCTTAAAAAAAGTAATTCACACTTGACAAATAGTAATACTGTGCAATGTTGCGATCTCATTGTGCAGGGACAAAATAATTGGATTGAATAGAGATAATCTCTTTGAGTTTTTATTTATTCATAATGTAAAGACAAAATGTGCGCACTGAGTTTTTATAAGCGCCAGTTTCTCTGCCACAACATGTACGAGGGCGGTCCCAGAAGTACCCGACCTGACGTATAAATGGCGGTTGTTGTTTGAAAGGAATAACTATGGTAGAAAGTACCAACCTTATAAAGCTTAAATTTGAAGTTTGATGACTGTACGTTATTTAGTATTTGTTTGGCAGCCATTAATAGTGAACGCTCTCAGTGAACTTATAAACAGTACTTTCAATTGAAAAGTCTCAGTGCAACCGCTATCAAAGTGGAGCTAAATTCTACTCTGGGGGAGTGTGCTCCTTCGTTTATAACAGTAAAATATTGATCGGCAGAGTTTAAATGACGCCGTACGACCCAGAAATGGTAAAGAAAATCCACAAAATGGTATTGGATGACCGTGGACTGAAAGTGCGCGAGCTAGCAGACATGGCAGATTTTTCAAAAATTGAATGAAAAATTGGACCTGAAAAAGCTGTGCGCAAGATGGGTGCCGCGATTACTCACAATTGAACAAAAACAGCGTCGTGAAGATATTTCAATCGAGTGTTTGGCGAAGTTTCATAAGAATAAAGCTGACTTTTTGCGTCGATTCATAATCTGGATAAAACATGGGTCCATTACTTCACATCTGAGACGAAGGAATAGTTTAAACAATGGACTGAAAGGGGAGAATCAGCACCAAAGAAGGCGAAGACAGTTTCCGCTGCAGACAAGGACACGGCGTCAGTTTTTTGGGATGCGTGTATTGCAGCATTTCGGTGATGAAATCAAGAAAAAATGTCTGCATTCTTGCAATTGCTTCCTCACGTACCCCATTCGCCAGATTTAGCCCTTCGGATTATTTTCTGTTTCCAAACTTGCCTGCCAACAAAGAAAATGGCTCAGTGATAGAAGATTTGGAAAGGTGGAGTCTGCGGTTGATGCCTATTTTGAGGAACTCGACGATTCTCACTATAAACTGGGAATTGAAGCTATTAAACATCGCTGGGAAAAGTGCATCGAGCTAAAAGGAGACTATGTAGGGAAATAAAGATATTTTTCCCAAATTTATTGTGTTTTCTTTGTTAGGTCGGGTACTTCTGGGACTACCCTCATATTTAAGTCAACTTATTCACCTCAATTGGCTAGAAATGACATTAAATATTGAATGGCATCTATAAAATTGTGTTTGGAACGATTATCAAATCACACGGATAATTTCATTAATAAAATTATAAAAATATAATCCTTAAAAATCAGATAAACATATATGGTAAATTAATCTATGAATTTATATGAAAAATTATGAATTTTTATAATACGATAATAAACTTGTCCCAACTATGCTAACTTCAGACCAGTACACATAGTGTTACTACATTATTGTCTTCAGTACACGTCGGAATACAACGATCGGTCATCGCCTTTACACACCACTTCCTGAATGAGTGGACCAAAGTTGAAACTCGGTCGTGTAGCGCCACCGCAAACTGATAAAATTTCAATTGTTTTCATTCAATTTTTGATGAATGACAATTTAGTTTACACTCCAGTTTGAATAATTACTATAACGGTTCAATAATGTTTATTGTATTAATATATTTAGACGTACAAGGGTGGAGTGAAAAGTAAGACACTTTTTAAATTAAATTTTGTTTATTTTAATCAAAAATCCATTTATTTTTCTATGTAGTCTCCATTTACCTTGATACACTTCTTTCAGCTCTTTTTCAGCTTTTTTCTAAAAAGTAGGACTTGCCGAACTCTGCCAAATAGTCCTCTGTTTCGGTCATGACCTTTTAATTTGATATGAGTTTCTTTCCAGTCAGTCATTCTTTCATGTTTGGAAAGAGAAAAAAGTCGGAGGGGGCCAAGTCCGGAGAATAGGGTTGAAGCAGCAATAATTTGCAGCGTAAATTCACTAATTTCGTGGGCGAATGCATTATCGAATGGGCGTGTGCATTATCGTGATGAAACAGTATATTTGCCTTCGCCAAATGAGGATTTTTTTATCAATTCTTCAAGAAATTTGACCAACAATGCAGCATTATACTTTCCTGTAATTGTCATCTCCTTTTTCAAGTAATCGATGAAGACAATGCCTCGCGAATACCAGAAAACGGTGGTCATGACCTTTCCGGTCGATGAAAGCATCTTCGCCATTTTCTGGCTATATTCGGCAGGTAAAATCCATAACAATATTTTTTTAATAGTTTTTAATTACACAGGTCAACAAATTTAAACTTTTTTGAGGTAATATGGACTAAAATAGATGTATTTGAAGTATTTTGTAGTCCTAAATTCGAAAATGATAAGTTAATTACTGTAACGCAAACAGTTTTTTTGTTACAGGGGAAAAAGGAGACGACAAATTTTACAATCTAATATTTATTTAATATAAACATGTAAAACGCGTTAAATCTACGCAAAGACATTACTGAGGATTATGTGAATAAAATATATACACTTATATGCTGATATAAGAATCAGCACTTAAGATATATCTCAGTAAGCAGTCACGCTATCTATTGACGAAAAATAAAGCTTAAACATTTCTGGACCTAACGAAACCTACTTTACCATAATCGGTTGACATTTGTTGATTTTATGACGTCTTGCTTACAAGGCAAAAAAGTTTTATGTATAAATAAAATCGTGGAACAAAGAGCTGTTATTAAATTTAACGCAAAACTCGGTATAATTGCGTCGGACACATTCCGGTTGATACAGCAAGTGTACGGCGATGATTGTTTAAGCAGAACAAATGTTTTTCTGTGGCATAAACGTTTTTTAGATGGCAGAGTGTCGTTAGAGGATGACAAACGGGACGGAAGACCAATTTCAGCTCGCACTCCCGCAAATGACCGAAAAAGTTCGCGATTTTGTAGCAAATGACCGCAATGCTTCACTAAAAAGGATGGCAACATAATTTTATGAATTTTGTTGACTATTTTTTCAATAGTGACCTCAACAATGCGTCCAGAGAGTGGAGTCATTCGTGCTGGTTCGACCACAACGAAATTCAGAAAACCACTTACGAACTATGAAATGCGAAGCAGCAGAAGCTCCATAATATTTTTCGGTTTAGGTGATGAATTTTCCATGCAAAAAGTAGTGTTTAATGAACACACGAAATTTGTTTTTTTTACCATGATAGCAAAAATATCGAACTTATCTGCCTTCGAAGGCTGCCAAAACAATACAAAGTGTCATATCAACTTGAAACTAATGGAATGTTACTTAAACAAGAGATATTTGTCAGAAATGCAATCAACTTTGCGATCGTACCGCAATCTGCTGAAAAAGTATCTGACTTTATCTTCGTATCAATTGTGCAGCTACCATGAAATGTGAAATTATTTTTATTTATTGAATAATTGCAAATGGAAATTTTAAAATAAAAATGTAATTTTAGTCAGCAATATAAAACCAGAAAACACATACGTTAGTTATTTTTTTTTATATATGCTATCCACGCCAGACAAACTATAAGTAATGAAAGCTATGGGAAAACTCATTTTCCATCGTCATCTTTAGTTCTTATGTTACATTACTTTAGAATATCTTCAAACATTTGTCCTTTTAACTTCATTTTTATTTAAGGGAATATAAAAAGTCTGTAGGTGCTAAATCAAGCGGAACACGAGGATGATGGATCACGTTAAACAGTCGTTTAGCTAAAGTCTGCGAAACCATTCTTGCGGTGTGGGCGTTAGCTTTGTTATGATGAAGTGACCATTTTTCCCTAGTTATCAAATCACGTCCCACATGTCTCGTTTACATAAGAGGTTGTTTCAAAAACCCCCTAAATAAAATGTTGAATTGACGATTTGTAACTAGTCTTCTTATCGGATTTATGTCAATGAGAGCCAGAAATTTTTAAAAACTATATACCACTGAAATGCTTCTACGTCGTGTTTGAAACAACGTTAAATACCTGCTTGTTGCTATTATGGAATTAGACTAAAGAAAAGAAACAAAAACAACTAGATTGAATTAAAGGTAAACATGTTTAGTGCTTATTATTTTGAATTTGATTGAATAATAACGTGATGAATTGTTATAAGCAAACATGTCTAAAAAAGTTCGATTATTCACAGTGCCAATATAGTCTAGACTTTGGCGATTGGGAATTTGATGTACAGACGAACAAGTTGGAGAATATTATCTGAAATTCCTAGTCCTAGTACGGAAGCAAGCGAAGGGTTGTAAAAGTTGTTTTGTGATACGAAATGCTAAATCAAAGAAGACTAACTTTCTGTTGAAGGCGAAGGTCACAGCTATTAAATGTAATATATCAATATGCGGCAAATAATTAGCATTACTAAATAGTTTTCCAATAAGAGT
Organism: Cosmopolites sordidus; assembly: GCA_031761425.1. Lineage (NCBI taxonomy): Eukaryota > Metazoa > Arthropoda > Insecta > Coleoptera > Curculionidae > Cosmopolites > Cosmopolites sordidus. The sequence goes on from JARFXV010001655.1 coordinate 56,569, forward strand.
ATTCGAATTTTGAAACGTAATAACGGCAACTTTGTTTTAAATCAAAATGTCACTCATAGACTGCTGTGTTCAGTAGAATTCACCATGGAAACTCCACCATTCACACTTCAACAGTCCATAGAAATTGGAAGTTGAAAGGCGACCCTCATTTCATGGAAAAAATGTATTATACATTCCATTATTCATTATACATTCCACCAGACAAAGCCGAAGGGGGCATTCGAATGACATTATTTTCAAAATATAATGTCATTAGTTGTTCTTCAAGATAACATAAAAATTATCGGATTATCACTTGTAGTTCTCATTGTGGTTTATTTTCTCTGTTTGTGGCTATGTTTCTATAAGTTCTGACACTCGGATTGGACAATCCCTTAAAAATTGAGTTCCCTCATTGAGTTCCTTCAATTCCCTCAAAAATATATAACTTTTGTGCGACGATAATAAAGCTGAACAGATTTTGAATAATATTCGAGTGTTGAGCATATGAGTGGATCAGTTCTGACAGTTTTTAGTAGCTCAGAATTACTACTAATATTAAAAAATTATTTCAGAAAAAATTTGTACACCGTTAATGTATTTGTAAATACTTACTTAGTATTTGCTTCTGGAATGATGTCATCAACAACCACATAGATCATTGCACCAGCTGCAAAGGCTAAGGCATATGGAAGAGCTGGTTGAGCAAAACCTACAGCAATTGCTCCTAATACTCCAAAAATAGGTTCTACCATTCCACTGAGTTGTCCATACCTGAGACAGAAACAAAAATTATTTTAGTCACTAGTTTCAAGTATAATCAGAGTCAGGTTCACTGACTCAAGGCTTCTTAGAACTTAAGAAGCTTTGAATATGTTTTATAACGGGCTTTTTAGGAGATGTTTTAACACAGATCCGCCAATTTTTTTGTAATGATTTGTGATAGTGGATGAAAATTGAATCTAATGATTCAGAGTCAAAAGTACAAGGTTTGGAATGGCAGCATAAAATCTTTTTGTTGTTATTTACTACGTGGACACATCCGTATTAACCAATACTTTATGAATTTTGTACTGAAATATCTTAAAGAAAACAATAAAAGAAAAATAATTGAGGAACACTAAGATAAGGCTCATTGTTAACGTTTATTTTTTAAAAAAACAGCGGCTTTCTTATTCTTCAGAACAGACGTCCACGGGAAAGCATTTCCATTGGATATTAATGTATAAACGTTTAAGAGATTATGTTGACAAACAGAACTGTTTCAAACATCCCACATGTTTTCTTCTATGTTAAAAACAATGATTCTTGAATTACGAGGGTTGTTATTTATGTATCTTTAAGCAAGAATGGTGTTGCTAGGCGCCAGCTGACATATACATCGTAAAGTTTGACATTGTTGGCTGTATACCTACTCAGAACTTTTTGTCACACAGACGTTATTTGTGTTGTTTAGTGACTTAAAAATTTCATTTCAGTCAAAAAATGGAATTAACTTTAGAGAATGTTCGTGCGATGATTTATTACGACTCTCGACGTGGATTATCTCAACAACAGTGCATCGATCAATTCACTTCGACTTTTGGCGATGACGCACCATCTAAAACCATTCTATATCACAAAAAACAACCAGCAACCCAGGATCATTCTTCACCATGACAATGCGAGCTCTCACACATCGGACCGAACAACTCAATATTTGACCGGTCAGAACATGAATTGGGTCATCCGCTGTACAGTCCTGTTTTGGCACCCAATGATTTCTTTTTGTTCCCGTCCGTGAAGAATAAACTACTTGGTTTAAACGTATGCAAAAGTGCATCGATCATAACGGAAAATATTTTGAAAAACAATAAAACCATTTTCAATGATAAATATTTGTTTTTAGATATTATTCCGGATACATAAATAGCAACCCTTGTAACATCGTAAACAAAAGAGGATATAGTGAGTTGTCCGAAAAGTTCGAAGATATTTTCCAATAGTTGCTCCTTTAACGCTTGTAAACAAAAATCTGTGTTGGCTAGTAATGTTTATTTATTTACATAATTTGAGGCTCCATTTCTGAAGTGGATGAACGGGTGATGAAAAGAACATTGTACACAACAACGTGCAATAAAAAAAAATATGAAGGTTGCCAGGGCTTCATTGAAAGAACACTTTTTTTGGCATTTGGGGGAATTGGAAGGGAGCCATACATTTTGAGCTTCTAACCTGCAATCAAAGCATCATGGAGTGACCAGTGGAGGATAAAACTGAGGTTCAACTACCCTATGATAGAGACCTCTATGTAACAAGTGTTGACATTAGAAATTAGTAAAGTACTATTTACTACAATGAACTGAACGGTTACTAATCAAATGTTGATTAGGGCGCTAATCTGTGTACCAAGGGAAAGGTGCGTACTAGCAGTAGCTAAAGCCCCTAAAGTAGCTAAGGCGTAGTCCTCGTGGAGGCAGAGGTTTTTATCGCGAGCTAGATGCTTGGTATGAAGGCCACACTAAAGTCGCAAGACAAATAGGGAAGCTTGACCATTACTCTTCGCAATTAGAGCAGGTGATTGCAGATATTCAGAAAAACCGGCCAGAATTAACGGCTTTTAAAACGAAAGAATAGATGATAAACAACGTGTTGATATTTTTGGCAATAATCATGCTAATTTTTCACAAAAAGGCAGTATGAAAAAAGTTGTAAATAATAACGCTAATTTCATAATAGACTATATACAAATTTACATAGACATTAGGATTTTAAATGATACACTTGTAGCTTTTTAATGGTTTAAAAGTTTATTATAGATTTTGCTCCACATATATTACGCCATGTTAGAGCTTTCTCAAGAGTAGCTTGAACTAATACTAATGGCCAAACTATTTCTTGTATGGTAAAATTATTTCTTGTTTTTAACGTCGAGTCTAATTATCCTAAATATCGACTGGAAAAAACCGGACTATTTAATTACAATATGATCTTATCTATTATCGGGGTGTTTTGGAAATTTAGCTGGTCACTCGTGGTTGTTATATAACTATTTCTTAAGAATTTTTTATTTCCAATGTTTCTAGTAGGTCCAATTTTTTGCTTTTCTTTTCCGAGTGTAATAATTTAACATTGTTTATATCTATAAAATGATTGTTTGCAATAGAATATGTAGACATTCCGATGCCTTTTATATTATTTAACATATCCTTTTTGTAATGTCTGAATGATTGTGGCGTGTTCATATAATTTTTTCTTTATTTGGGTTTTTCGCCACTATCTAAAACTCAAAAAATATCAAAAATACCTGTTCTTATTTAAAGAAAGAATCACTGGGTAAAATAGATAAAAATGTTATAAAAAAATTTTCAAACTTTTAACGTTAACGTTTTGGAGGGTACTCTGCCCCCGTTTTCAAAACTAAACTAAAAAATAAATTCTATTAATTTGTAATATATAAAGTAACGAGTGAAAGTAAAGTAAAGTAAAGTTTTGGGGTTAGAGGCGCATCAGCAACTGAGAAAGCTATTTAGCGACTGGACCTACAGCTTAACGTGGGTTTCGAACCACGGTCATCAGCTACCGAAAACCCCGGTCAGCACCCCCCTCGGGCTATCAACCCTTGGTTTTGTGCTTAACCGAAAGTATCTCGAGAAGCCTACCGACTGGCGAGTGACCAACGTAGAAAACCTCTCAGAAGGCATCCGGCCTTACCCAGCCTCGAACTGGCGTGACTGAGGGGTGATTCCTTGTCAGATTTTACACTTTTACCTAAAAATATTCACAAGAATTTTAGAAAAACTTTTTTGCCTAGTACGGGATTCGAACCCGCTCCACATTAACTGCCGTAACGTAAGGCTGACGCCTTAGACACCACAGCTAATGTGGCTCCACCGAGTGAAAGTAAATATATTTTTTTGTGTATGTCAACGATACTTACATTGACAACAATAGATTTTCATGTCAGTGACATACTACCAAAAAATATATATATATAGGTAATGTTTACTGTGTTTTAGATAGTGGCGAAAAATCCAAATAAAGGAAAAAATATATCCTTTTTGTGTTCTTTTATTCTACAACCTATACTTCTACCACTTTGATCGGTATATACCGCTTCACAATCCTTACAGTTAATTTTATATACACCCGATTTATATAAAGTATCCGTTTTATCCTTATTATTAACTAACATTCTGCCTATATTAAGTTTATTTACACAAATAGTCTACAATCTAGTTTTTTTTAATCTTTTGCTGTATTACTCAGTTTAGAAGTGTAATTAATACATTTAAACGAGTTGCCTTTTTCTTTGTAATGTTATAGAACTCCTGTACATTCAAGTTTCTCTGTTTATTTTTTAACAATTTGCCAATTACGCCTTCTTTGTAGCCCTTGTTTTTTGCTATTTGTTTAATGTTATAGAGCTTTTCATTAAAATTATCTTTGTTTCGTAGAAAAGTAACTAGCCTATGTATTAGACTATGAAAAGGAGATAGTTTGACTTGCCAAGATTGTTTAGAACTAAAGTGTATAACCGTGTCTGTGGTAGTCGGTTCGCTGTAAATAATAAATTGTAATTTATTAGATATTTTCTTTTTCTTTATGCCTAAGAATTTCATCACTGACTCCAATCTCCATAGTGAAATGAATATTTTTGTTTTGATTTTGATTTTGTTTTGTATTTGAGTTCCATAAACAAAAATATTCGATTCATTATGGAGATTGGACTTAATGATGAAATTAACTTCTTAGACATAAAAATAAAGAAAATATCTAATAAATTACAATTTAATATTTACAGAAAACCGACTACGACAGACACGGTTATACACTTTAGTTCTAAACAATCTTGGAAAATCAAACTATCTCCTTTTCACAGGTTAGTTAGTTTTCAACTAAACAAAGATAATTTTAATAAAGAGCTCTATACCATTAAACAGATAGCAAAAAACAAAGGCTACAAAGAAGGATTACTTGACAAATAGTTAAATAATAAACACAGAAAATTGAATTTAGAGGAATTCTGTAAGATTAAAAAGCAAAAAGACAAATCGTTTAACTTTATTACACGTCTAAACTGAGTAATACAGTGTGCAAAAGATGAAATAAACTAGGTAGTAAGACTATTTGTGTAAATAACCTTAATGTAGGTAGAATGTTAGTTAATAATAAGGATAAAACGGATACTTTAGATAAAGTGTATATAAAATTAACTGTAAGGATTGTGAAGCGGTATATATCGGTCAAAGAGGTAGAAGTATAGGTTGTAAAATAAAAAAAAACCAAAAAGATATCTTCAATAATATAAAAAGCACCGGAATGTCTACACATTGTACTGAAAACAATCATTTTATAGATATAAACAATGTTAAATTATTACACTCAGAAAAGAAAAGTAAAAAAATAAACCTACTAGAAATATCGGAAGTAAAAATATCTTTAAGAAATAGTCATAGAACAACCACGAATGACCAGCTAAATTTCCAAAACACGTCGGTAATAGATAAGATCATATTGTAATTGAATAGCCCGGTTTTTACCAGTCGATATTTAGGATAATTAGACTAGATGTTAAAAAAAAACAAGAAATAAAAAAGAAATAATTTTACCTGTTTATTTGGAAACACAGTGTTTGACCATTAGTATTAGTTCAAGCTACTCTTGAGAAAGTCCTAACAGGGCGAAACATATGTAGAGCCAAATCTATAATAAATGTTTGAAGTATTAACTATATCATTTAAAATCCTGACATATTTCAAAATGTTTCACCAGGAACCAACTGTGAAGTCGATAAACATTATTTACATAGACTATTTGCGTCTCTCTCTTAAACATTTTTGTACTTTCCAGACAACCCGTACATATTCTACTTTATTCCATACGTTTAGTAACAGCTATTTAGCACCACGGTATAGCTCATAATAGATATCATTTAATGAGTATAATACTATAAACTTCAATGACAATTTCAGTAAAAAAAGAATAGCGCAAACCCACTGCGTATGACAACAGAACAGGAAATCTAGACAAAAAAGACATTTTGATTTACCTGAAGCCCTTTTCGATTCGGAACGGGAAACGGAAACATATAATTTCCAACAATTCCCACTGCCTTCGTAACTTACGGTAAACTCCGATAAAAAAAATAACAGCACCTGTGTTATCACAACGAGTGTGATAACTACCAGCTTCGCTGGCATGTGACCTGAAATTCCTAGGTCATTGCCTCGTTTAAATGGATGTTGTGCTTGGGCCAAATCGTTCCCAATTCACTTTTTTTCTGCTCAAAATTTTTAATACCTTCATTCATTCGAAATTTTAATTGTGCTGTTTCATGAATGGTTTGCAAGATTTTAATTGATTGCAATCGTTAGGGTAATAAGTTTGGACGTTTATTGTATGGTGTTTTTATAAATAAAGTTTAAACTTAATAATATTTATTACTGTTAAATATCAATTTTGCAAAAATTTAATTTTTTGTATTGTGTATTATATTACGAGGGTCGTTCGAATAGTTCTTGCCTTGATACAAAGATGACTCAAATATGACCAAATGCCTAGGATATTTGTGAAGTCTGATTTGTTGGATCCTGTTTGTGATGATCGAGTAAATTAAGCAAATATGGACATTCTTTGAAAATGGATAAATGTCAGCTACGACTGACAAAATCGTCAAAATGTCATTAAACGAGAGCCGACTGAAAGTACGTGAACTTACTGATATTGAAAATATCTCGATAGATCGCATTCTCTACATATTATAAGTTTTATGTATGAAAAAGTTTTCCACTCATAGATGCTATGTTTGTTGTACTGTCGATCAAAGATGCAATTCGAACGAACATTTCACAAAAGAGTTTAGACTTATTTAAACGAAATTTACCTGTAAGATAAAGAACTATTAGGCTTTACTTTATTTTACTAATTGAAGGGTACTATTTAGGCTAGACTTCCACATCTGCCTGAAAAGAAAGTCCTCTTTCACTACAGTAATGCTTCTGAATAGAGGTTCGAGATGACGTTGCTGCTCGACCGACGAAGATTCACTTCAAATGATCAAAGCCGAGAACTGTTTATTTTGCAATATTGGAAAAATCGCATTATACTAAGGGTCATTATACTAAAGGCGAAAAACGGTGCGTCTAAATGTATTGAATCGTAAGATGACTAAAGAAAGAAAAATAAAAAATCTTGGTGACCCTCGTATTTACTGAAAAATAAATTCAGAAAAAAGGTGTTATTTAGTTTAAAGTTAAGGAAATACCACTGAAAACAAACGAAGTGAAGGGGTAGTAGAAACATCTTTTCACGATCACTCAGGTTGAACTGTTGATAAGGTGGTGATAAAAGGTTTTTCAAATTGAGGGGTTTTTATTTCATGAATAAATACACAATTTGCGTTAATTTCAAAAAACTTTTTATTGAAAATTCAAAGATAGTGTATGACATTTAAAACGAAAGCAGCTCGACATATGTCCACTCTTTTGTCAAAATTTTGGTTGACATTTTGGCATAACCGTGCCTTTCTCAAACCTATCTCACCAATGACTGGAAAAATTTCATCTTTTAATTCAGGAATCGATTGTGGATTGTTCTTATAGATCTGGCTTTTCACGTAATCCCAAAGAAAATAATCCAACGGTGTGGAATTACATGATCTTGGTGGCCAATTAACATCACCATTTCTTGCAATAACTCGTCCAGGAAAACTTTCTCTCAATAAATCAATTGTTTCATTAGCAATAGCATATATTACTTAATACAAGATCCCTGATTTTGATGTTTTCTTGTTTGGTTTACTGGAAGGTCTCTCTGAATGAGGTTTGTCTTCGTTCTGCTTCTCTGCCATCACTAAAGTCCTTGTGCCACTTTCTTAACATTTTTAACACATCAGCACAAGAAATTTTGTTTTTATAAAATAAAATTTAATGCAAATTCTGTGCGCGATAAATTTATTCATGTTAAAAAATTGGCGATTAAAATTTTTAACAAATATTGAAGACGCTATATTATTTCTAACTTAACAAGCGACATGATATGAAACTTCCATCAGATGTGAAAGAGAGTCATACAAACTTGTCAAAAACAAAATCTATCGCTACGTGAATATCGCGTGAGCGCACGAATTTTTCCAAGAAAAGTTATCTTACTTTTTGATCATAGAGTACATGCAAAGTGAGCCGGTTAATAATTTTTAATTTTTTATGAGATGGCGCTGGAAACAAGGGTCGTGGGAAAGATCCCGAAAGCAGGAAAATGGGTACCATCAGTTGAACGTCAGACAGACGGTAAATCAAAAAACTGAGTGAACTGAAACTGAGAAAACTGACTGAACTGAAAACGTGACTGGAGACGAAAAATGGTTACATTTCAAGAACCCAAAACGCAGAAAAACATGGGGTGACTCAAAACAACCACCAACATCGACTGCAAAACCGAATCGCTTTAGGAAGACGACAATGCTGTGTGTCTGGTGGGATCAGAAGGGTGTTGTGTATCATGAGCTTTTGAAACCAGTTGAAACAGTTAATACCGTTTGCTACTGCCAATAAATGACCAATTTGAATCATGCATTGATTGAAAAGCGACTATAATGAGCTGCAAAGCACGGAAAAGCGATTTTGACTCACGACAATGCCCCATCACACATAGCGAAAGCGGTCCGAGATACTATTTCTGCACTTGGCTGGGAATTCTTGCCCCACCTGCCGTACTCACCAGACTTGGCCCCTTCCGACTACCACTTGTTTTCATCGATGTCTCACGCACTTTCCATGAAACATTTACGGAGATGTAGCAAAAAGGCTTGATGACTAGACCATCTCAAAAGATGTACGGTTTTTCTGGGAGAGCATCCACAAATTACCAGAGAGATGGGAAAATGTGCATCTAGCCATGGCGCATACTTGAATAAACCATTTTTACCTTTTTCCCAAATTAAACGTGTTTTTTGTTAAGAAAAAATTAAGAATTATTAACCATGCAGTAAGGTTATTTTTTAAGGTTATGCAGTAAAGTTAGGTATGCAGTAATTACTTAATTTAAGGTTATCAAGTATTTCTAAATGGAAAGTTTTCTAACTGGTAGTGCTAGCTACACTACACTACACTAGCATTTTTTGTAAAGAACCCTGTATATTGATGTGCCTATTTCAAAGAAAGTTGTATTAAATCATCCAATACAGTCACCTGGTCTCAAAAGTAAAATTATTAATTGCGTTTTATTTTTTTTTATATATTTTCACTGAAATAAAATGTGTCTAACGGAAAACAGAAATTTTTCAGTGAAAACACAAATATATATTTTTTCGGCAAAAATCTTTATTTTTATTTAAAATAGTTTCCTTACGCGTCAATACAAAGTGTTGTATGGTCATTTAGGTTGACGAATTAATTTTTGAGCTCGGTCAAAGATATGTCTTTCAGGATGGCGGTCGACGAAAGGTAGCAGAGGTGGTGAATGATTGATGGTTAACATGCCATTTGTGGTAAAAAAATCAGTGATGAGCGTCGAGCGATGGGATGGCGCATTATGGCGATACAAGCGCCAACTGCCTCGTTACTAGTATTGTGGTCACACAGGACGAATATGCCATAACACTGACTCTTTAATACACTAAGATAAAACACAGCACTGGCCATTTGACAAGGCGAAACGAATTCCTTGCGCACGATTTCCTCAGAATCGTAGAAATAAGTCAACATTGTTTTGATTTTTGTCTTCTCGAGACGACTTTTCTTTGGATTTGGCTCGCTCGGGTGTTTCCATTCAGCATTTTAACGCTTGATTTTTGGATCATATTGAAAACACCACGTCTCTTCACCAGTAACAATACTGCGCTTCAGATTTTCATCCTTTTTCGACTCTTTAATCAAGTTATTGCAATGTTCGATTTGGAGCAATTTTTGGTCGTCAGTTAATTTATGTGGAACAAAACGTGCCCAAACCTTCCAAAGTCCCAAATGATCGGTCAAAATCGGATGAATCGCATTTTTGGACATGTTCAATTCCATTTCCATGTTTCGCAACGAAGATTTTGGCTGATTTTTTATAAATTTGCACAATTTCAATGTTACTTTGAGTAATCACGGAATTTTTCGGACAAGGATGTTCGTCGTCCTTGATGTACTCGCAACCTTGTTTGAATCGTTTAAACCACTCGTGGATTAACTCAGCCAGTGGATAAACAATATTCACCATACATTTGTTTCATTAATTGAAACGTTTCGGTGAATGTTTAAACAAAACAAAAAGGTTTAAAATAAAAGTTAATATTCGCTCTTTGTTCGATGTTCATTTTTCGACCGATACTATAAACACACTGACAATTTAAGCGCGATAATGACCCTAATATTATAAAATTTTGTTAGAAGGTCAGTGCTATATGAACCTTTCCAACGCTTACCTTCGTTAAAAGATGGCGCCATTATGAAATATTTATTTTTAAAAAGTCCTTTGTTCCGAGAGACGCACCTTGTATATACTTCAATTATTTTTATGATGCCTCAGAAAATTATAACAGGAATATAAAACTGGACTTTTACTGACAAAACACTGAACATGGAAAAGTATCCGAATATGATTGGTCTAACCGTTACGTAGTAACAACATTCAGAAATCATTTTACTAGTGCATATTAATCATTAATTACATTAACAGGTATAATCTACATATAATTAAGATCTAATAAATGCGATATAAATTTCAATCCCAATTAAAATAATTATGTTAATTAATTAGGATGATTAATTTAGTAGAGAATTGGTTGAATTTTCCCATAACCGGCAGCGCCATGTTTGAATGAGCACTATTATTAAATAATAACACGTTTAAACTTTCACCACAAGTATTTGCGATTTATCCTTTGTTTATAAATAAAGGTTCATCTTCACTCCTTAGAGGTTTAGTCGAATTTGAACTTTTTGCTCCTACAAAAAAACATTCTTTCTTCAGTGTTAAAGTGATTCGAAACATTCAGTCGATGGCTTTTAACAAAAATTTTAAAAGTAGTGAAATGAGTCGGGAACTTAAGGCCAATTTAAGACATTATTTAAAAAAAAGGCGACTCAAAACGACTGACGCCGCTCGCCAGATTTGTTGCATAAAGAGTAAAGATGCCGTATCAATCCCCACTGCTTTACGGATTTTTTTTCACTCTACTTTTGGGTTTGTAAACTATTATGTATGATTTTTAAGTTTCCCAGGAAAAATTCTGCAAAAGGAACCTGTCTTAAGGTAAATTCCTTGACTGTTGAGATGAACCAAAGTCGATAGTCTACCAAAACATAACAGTTTTTTATGTATTCAACTTTTTAGAGACTTGAAGAAAACGCGTAGGTAGAACGTGGACGAAACCAAAGCGAATTTTCCGAATTTTTGTGAATTTTTTTCGAGTCTGAAATATCTATCAAATATCATAATTACACTGGCCTACAAGGAATGCATTTTAGAAAAAAATCCGTATTTAGCTATATTTGGGGCGCTAAATCTAAATCTGAAATCAGTTTTCTCTATCTGCTCTACTTTTTTAGATAGATCCACTTATCTATCAACGTTTTTTCAATTCAATACGTTCAAGTATGAGTGTGTACCCACCAAATGTACACCAAATATTTTTGCTTCTTGTGCCTCTGGGACAGCAGATATAAAACACACCACTGGGTTAGGAAAGAGTGGCCTAAGAGAGAAAACATACAAGTCGGGGAAAAGAATGTCATTAAATTTTCTAAGCAAACGCAAGGTTGAAAAGTATGTTGAAATGGTAAACAAGATGTTTAGTAGCTTCAGATCCTTTGGGTGTAACATGAGCTTTAAAGTGCACTATTTACAAAGCCACTTAGACCGTATTCCTCAAAATTTAGGAGACACCAGTGAAGAACAAGGAGAAAGATTTCACCACGATATTGAAACTATGGGGGACTGATAGTAAGGAAGATGGAATACGCCCAGGAATCTGACTGTTCCCAACTATATTCAAGAATGTCACGGAAAAAAAGCTGAAGTGTTCAATGACTAGTTGGTTTCATCGATGAGTTTTTCCTATATAAAAATAATAAAATGATAAAACTTAGTAACGAATGTAAATCACTAAGAGGTTAGAACAACAGCTATAATGAAACTATAATAGAACAACAAAAATAATGAAAAACAAGCGTGGCTTGGCGATATACATCTATTTGTTTCTGTTATATAACTTTGATTCGTTTTGATGAAGTGATTCTTTTTGCAACTAAGAGATGGCGTTATTATTCGTATTTCGTCGTCACAGCATGAGAAAAAATCGCGTAAAATAATGCTTTACTTTGATATTACTTTCTACACATATTTTTGTTCAAAATAATACATTTTATTTAAAATTTATGTATTAAATAACCTTATAATGAGCCAAATAGGTAAGACAATAATACAAAATCAATGTTATTGAAATATAACCAACGTTTTAATGTGTTTTTACACCACCAACCGGCTTTAACAAGCGACAGGTATCACGTTCAGAGCGACATGTACGTACTCGAATTGATTTATCTCCTAATCTAGTTTAGATCCCATTTTGCAATTTTTATGGTAAAATTTGTATATATTTGTATGTTAAGCTTTATTTTGGAGTAAAAAAAATTAAAATTAAAATTGTCGAAGTTATTAAAAAAATATTGAAAATATTTACTTCCGGTTTAACACTAGAAAAAAAAATTTGGAAAATGATTTGAAAACCAAAATGTACAGTAAATGTTCTGTACAAAACACTACATTTATTATTTTATTATAATTTACCTCAATATGAAAATAAAATTCTAAAGAAACTCTTCCGTCAATCAGGCGAATTCTATAGAATCCCACATCTTAACAACTAAGCCTGAAATAAAAAATACTATGTGTACACGTTCATATCTCCTAGAAGTCCAAATATGCCCAATATGAACAAATTTCAGAACCTCACTTTTTTTCGGTGTCCTCTTCACGTGAAATGCCCCTATCTTAGAAATTTGAGCTCTTAGGCAAACATTAATACCATATTTGAATTCCTCTATAACCTATATAAGGTTATAGAGGAATTTGAACCCTATATAAGGTTTCCTCTTGTTAATGATGGCACATGGTTTCAGCAAGATGGAGTAACTGTTCATATTGCATGTATATTGATAAATGCCGTTGTGACAATTGTTTTTCTTCTAAATATGGTGAAAATCGTTGACCAGCAATATTACCAGATTTAATGACATGGTATTTTTATTTGTGGAATTATTATTAGAATTCAACAGAAAATAATATACTGATAATATGTACTAACTAATGTACGGTTGAGAGTGGAGCTTAGGTAGAGACGGAGATTACCTTTCAGGCATTATCTTTAGAAACAAAAAATCTTCTCTAACGTGGTGATACTTCTAATTTATTAAATAAATTATTTTAATTAGTGAGTTTTTATAATCTCCAGGTTCTTTGCCGCACCCTGTAAAATAAAATGCACGAATATATGTTTTCGTTGACGTTCGTAATATTTTCTGTTGGTTGCTCTAAAATTAAAACACCAATTACACGCTTGTAACAAAATTGTATTTTTATTTAATTATACGTACTATGTATAAAAACCTGTTAACCAAATCAAACTAATTTTAATTCTTCGGGTATCCGTGCAATATTATCTGAATTAATAAATATTCAATAAGAAAATATACATATGCCGGGCACGAAAACTTCATAAATTAACACGGAGGGGAAAAAGAGTCGCTACATTTTGAACCGTTATCTTCTTAGCAAAACCCTTTATGAAATTGTAAAGATACGTGTTAATTAGCATTCTTGGTAATTGGCTATGATTATATCTTGTAGTTGAATATATATTGAAAATAAACTTCTTTTTCATAAAAAAGTAGTAGTAGTATTATAGAAGCAATTAGTAGCAATTGCCTTATATGTCAATTAATAAACTTGTTGACTATATCAAAAAGTATTTGCTAATACATATTTTTTCATACTTATGAAAAAGTTATTAATTAACATTCGATAAATATTTCTTGCAATAATACTCTTCTATTTTAATGCATAGTATACAGTGTGAATCTTTAATATTAATACATGTTGATTGACAGAGAAATGTAAGCAACATGAATTAGTTTCATTTGCAATGAATAATTATAATAAACATTATATAACTATTATCCATATTTATCTCCATTTGAGAATAACATACGTGGGTTCACAACAGTAAATAGCTTTCACCCTAGACATTGATCGAGGGCGTAGATGGCAAAGTTAAACGGAACCAAGAGAGGAGATATAGTGCGGTTCAAGATATATCGTTGACCGAATGGCTGCAATAAACTGTTAATAACCCCTGTCGTAAAAAAACCCGGCAATGTTGCAAAAAACGTAAACAGGACCGGGTCTAATAAATTAACAGGTAAACAGATAAAATTAATTTTATATCTGGTTTAGTAGTTTCGAAATATTTTAGTTTAGTTCGCGTTCTTTCCTTAAACAGTGCAGTTCCATAATTTCGATCGTATTTTTATTATTCCAAATGTGCTAAAAATGTGGCTTGGCAAAATAATGATCATTGTGCCTCCGGTAGTGCTAATTTTAAAAGAAAACATTTATCGTCCGATGCTAAGCAAATTGTTAAAACTGTGTATGTTTCTTTATTGAATAGGGGGCTTAATGTAAATGCAGCCGCCGCAGAAACGTCTTCATTAACGAAAACGCCGTTGTCTGTTAAAGATCTTGACAAGACGAAGACAATTAAAGCCTTAAAAGTTTGTAGTGATTCTGGTAAAAGCAAATGTGTTGAAAACGACAAAGACTTAGTTCGAAGCAAAATTTATTCTATGCATGAAGAGCAAACTGTACCTGCATTGCCTTCATTGCAACAGCGACTAAGAAAAGATGAAACCAACATTCTTTGCAGCAGAACTAGCCTCCGGAGAATATTATCTCTAATGGGTTTTGCATATCGAAAAATGTGGCTTGGCAAAATAATGATCATTGTGCCTCCGGTAGTGCTAATTTTAAAAGAAAACATTTATCGTCCGATGCTAAGCAAATTGTTAAAACTGTGTATGTTTCTTTAGTGAATAGGGGGCTTAATGTAAATGCAGCGGCCGCAGAAACGTCTTCATTAACGAAAACGCCGTTGTCTGTTAAAGATCTTGACAAGACGAAGACAATTAAAGCCTTAAAAGTTTGTAGTGATTCTGGTAAAAGCAAATGTGTTGAAAACGACAAAGACTTAGTTCGAAGCAAAATTTATTCTATGCATGAAGAGCAAACTGTACCTGCATTGCCTTCATTGCAACAGCGACTAAGAAAAGATGAAACCAACATTCTTTGCAGCAGAACTAGCCTCCGGAGAATATTATCTCTAATGGGTTTTGCATATCGGTCCACTAATAAAAGACAAATATTAATGGAATCACAACGATTGCGACGATGGCGGTTTGACTACTTAAACTCAATAAAAAAATATAGATTAGAAAATCGTCCCATTATCTACCTTGATGAAGCATGGTTCGATACACATGAGACGCCAGCAAAAGTATGGGCAGATACATCAAGAAAATGCCAAACCAAAGTTCCAGCAAACAAGGGAAAAATAATTACAATTTTACATGTTGGTTCCGAGGATGGATGGTTTCCAAATTGTTTACGGTTGTCCTCCAGAAATGTTAAACATTCATTTTTGAACTACCATGACGACACCACAGGAGAACTTTTTGAAGATTGGTTTATAAATAGCCTTTTGCCCAATGGCCCTAAGGAAAGCATAATTAGAATGGAAAATGCTAGTTAGCATAACCGCCAAAAAATAAAGTTCCTAATGCAAATAACACTAAATTGGAAATTCATAGTTATACCTTAAAAAACGATATATACTCCGAAAATATTTATAAAAAATATGACCTTCTAGAAATATTAAAGACATTAAATATTAAAAAGGAATATGGATGTGATACCATTGCTGCCGATATAGGACGTACGGTTTTAAGCATTCTCCCGTATTACTGTATTTTTAATCCAATTGAGCATATGTGGCATCAGGTAAAATGCAATGTTAGAACAGAAAACATTTCTCCGACTCTAAGTGAAAGTGCTGCAACATTAATTAGGGAGGTTGTAGATAGTATTCCCAAAGAAAGTTGGATTAATTCGATTAACCATGTTATTAAAATAGAAGATTCCTATGTATCATTTACTAATAATATAGAACCACTTATTATTAATGTACATCAAAGTGACAGTGAGAGTGAAACCGAATTAAATGTATAATTAAATTGAAGTTATAATTTTTACTGTACTGATAGATAAACCGTTTTAACCATACATAATATTAATAATAATAATTTTACGATATTTTATTTTTTCCAAAATTATTCAAAAGTTAAACCACTCCGACTCTGGCGCATTTGAAAAAACTAGGAATATTTTTATTGAAATTTATTGGGGCAATTAACAATTTGCCGAAAGGCAACGCAATATCTTGAACCGGACTATACCAGAGTAGAATAGGTATGTAATGTCTGAATGATTGTGGCGTGTTCATATATTTTTTCTCCTTTATTTGGGTTTTTCTCCACTGTCTAAAACTCAAAAAATATCAAAAATACCTGTTTTTATTTAAAGAAAGAATCACTGGGTAAAAACAAAAAACCAAACGGAGACAAATTTATCAATAATTCTTTTTTGTAATAAATTTGCCTAAGGAACAAAATTTTAAAGATATTAAAATGTTATAAAAAAATGTACAAACTTTTAACGTTAACGTTTCGGAGGGTAATCTCCCCCCGTTTTCAAAACTGAACTAAAAAATTAATTATATTAATTTGTAATATATAAAGTAACGAGTGAAAGTAAATATATTTTTTTGTATGTCAACGATACTTACATTGACAACAATGGATTTTCATGACAGTGACATACTACCAAAAAATATATATAGGTAATGTTTACTGTGTGATTGTTTATTGTACTGATTATATATTCAAATATTTAAATGTTTTTAATTGTATTCTTTAGAATCGAAATTTGTTTACGTACACCTTATAACACAAACAGAAGCATATATATTTTACATAGGGCTAGTTTAGCACTTTTAAGAGATTGTATCCAACATCACATATGTATAATAAACAACAATTAAAGACTGACATTAATAACACATTACAACAAATATACGAAAAAGTAACTGAAATAGATTTTAATCACATTTATAATAGCGTCTATTCCAGTTACACATATCACTTCAATATCCAAAAAAATAGTCACATTAAGAAATTTAAAAATTTAATTATTGAAAAACATGGAACACATACAAAACACATTGATACACATACAGACAAAAATTTCATTAATAAAACTGTAGTTAACCTTTCAAATAAAATATTATCTGATTCTGAAAAGTATGCACTTTCTAAAGGACTAAATTTTAGTGTTACGTTGAAAGATGTTCCTAAATTAGACCTTATTTCGGCAGTAGAGTCTGTTGCTCAAAAATTACCTTTGGAAAGTGCAAATGAATACAGAATTAGGCTAAAACTTATCTTAGAAAAACAATTTAAAATCAAATCAAATTTATACCATGAGGAAAGGTTAGCTATAGATAAATTAAAAAAAGACACATCTATTAAAATATTGCCATCAGACAAAGGTAACGCCACAGTTATTCTGGACACTACAGAATATAATAACAAGATTAAAACTTTAATTGATGAGGGAAATTACACTAAAATACCTACAGATCCAACATTAAAATTAGAGAGAAAATTTACAATACATTATATAAACACAAACGTGAATTTACAGATCTAGAAAGATCACAACTTACACCACATTATAGTAAACCACCTCATTTCTATGGTCTACCAAAAATACACAAAACTAATATACCACTTCGCCCTATAGTTAGTAGTATAGATTCCCCATGTTATAAACTAGCAAAATTTTTATTAAACATTTTAAATCCACTTTCGGGTAGAACAAATTCATATATTAAAAATACTTCAGATTTTTTAGATAAAATTTCGAACATTAAAATTACAAACCAAAATTTAATGGTTAGTTTTGACGTGGTGAGTTTATTTACTAATGTACCAGTTGATAAATCACTATTAATAGTTAGAGAGAGATTAGAACATGATACAACATTAAAAGACCGCACTAAACTAAACATAAATACAATTTTGGAATTATTAACTCTGTGCTTAAAAACCACATATTTTCAATTAGAAAATGATTATTATCAACAAAATTTCGGAATGGCAATGGGTTCTTCTCTTTCTCCTTTGATGAGTAATATCCTTATGGAGGAACTCGAGAATGACATATTAAATAAATTTCTTAAAAAGCCATTAATATGGCTTAGGTACGTTGATGATATTTTTGCTATATGGCAACATAGCATTGACGATCTAAATATTTTTTTACAAGATATACATTCTCGAGAGCCTACAATTAAGTTTACTTTAGAGATGGAGAGGGAGAATAAATTGCCATTCCTCGACACTTTAATAATAAAGCAACAAATTAAAAACTACAGTTTACAGAAAACCGACAAACACAGATAGATATCTCAATTTCTTTTCAAATCACTCAACATCGGTCAAAATAGGAGTAATTAAAAGTTTATATGACAGAGCAAAACTTGTTTGTACCGACAGTGATACACTACAAAAAGAAACAAATCACATAAAAGACATGTTAATAAAAAACAATTACCCAAAAAATTTTATAGATAAATCGCTTACAAATTTTGATACTAGACAAAACAGACAAGTTATTAATAACAATAATAATAACTCTCAAACAATCAACCTCACAATCCCTTATATCCGCGGTATTTCTGACACAATTAAAAGAGTAGGAAATAAATACAACATAAGAACGACATTTAAAACCAAAAATACTCTTAGATCTCTATTAACAAAGACTAAATCAAACAATATACAACAAAATATCAAAAATGTGGTTTATAAAATTCCCTGCGAATGTGGCAAATTCTATATAGGTGAGACATCTAGACCGTTAGATATTAGAGTAAAAGAGTACAAAAACCTTCTTAGAAAGGGCGATTTTAATAAATCTAGAATTTGTCAACACGCATGGGAATCGGGTCATAAAATCAATTGGAATAATTCCAAAACGGTATTAAAAGAATCGGTAACAAAATACAGAAGATTAAAAGAAACCGCTATAATTAATTTAAATAAAAATAACTGTATTGCTATGCCTTCGGTAGATTTAAATTCAATATGGTTCCCGATTCTAAAGAATACAATTAAAAACATTTAAATATTTGAATACATAATCAGTACAATAAACAATCACACAGTAAACATTACCTATATATATTTTTTGGTAGTATGTCACTGTCATGAAAATCCGTTGTTGTCAATGTAAGTATCGTTGACATACAAAAAATATATATTTACTTTCACTCGTTACTTTATATATTACAAATTAATATAATTTATTTTTTAGTTCAGTTTTGAAAACGGGGGGAGATTACCTTCCGAAACGTTAACGTTAAAAGTTTGTACATTTTTTATAACATTTTTATATCTTTAAAATTGTGTTCGTTAGGCAAATTTATTACAAAAAAGAATCACTGAGAAATTTGTCTCCGTTTGGTTTTTTGTTTTTACCCAGTGATTCTTTCTTTAAATAAGAACAGGTATTTTTGATATTTTTTGAGTTTTAGACAGTGGCGAAAACCCCAAATAAAGGAGATAGAATAGGTATGGTAGAATTTGATACCAAAAAAGGTTTATGGCAAGGAGATGGATTGGTACAAGTCCTGTGTGACATATTATCGAACATAGCGTGTGAATGAAATATTGGTCAGTAGAGAAAAATAGATAATAAAGTATGCGAATAACTCTAATGGGAGAGAGAGACAGAGAGATAAAAAGAGAGACAGAAAAGAGAACTAATCCAAGAATTGCACATAACTGGATAATCCGGGATGACGATATTGAAGTAGTGAAGATGTATTAATGTATTATTAATTATTATGAGTTTTGTGTAAAAATATGAATTTTAAAAGAATACACATATTTAGTACTTACCATAAACTCTTCCAAATGGAAAATCCAGCGGCATGAAGAGGCAGGCTAACAGCTAGACCTTCTGGAAAATTCTGAATGCCTATGCCCAGTGCCAGATTTCTAAAAAAAAAAAATTAACACCATCAAAATTACGAATCACGAGATCTTAAAAAAGTACAAAATCACTATAGTATTCGCTAGAGTCCAAAAATTGGACTAGAGTGAAAAGATAGTTATTTGTAAAAATTGTAAGCACTCTCCAGAAAACTCAATATATTTTTATCAGTAATATAAAATTAAGTAAAACAGTCTCCTATATAAAATTCGAAAAAGCAATCGGTTTTCATAAACTCGTAGTTTACGTGTTATTCAATTATCTTCCGGCAAAAGCTTTTTGTCTTCCAATTAGACCAAACGTTTTTCCTTTCAAAACTATACACAATTTATTTATAAAAAAACACGTATACGCATCTTGTACAAAATCACTATAATATTCACTATAATCCAAGAATTAGGTTATAGTGAAAAGCCATCTATTTGTAAAAAATGTAAGTAGTCCAGGGAACCCAATATATTTTCATTAGTATTAGTAAATTAAGTAAAAAAAAATCCTATACAAAATCTAAAAAAGCGGTCTATTTTCATAAACTTGTATTTTAGGGATAATTGAATTCTCTTCTCATATAAGCTTTTTGCCTTCTAATCAATCTAAGCGTTTTTCCTTTTAAAGCTTTATATACAAATTATTTATTAAAAAAAGATTTATATGTATTTTGTGCAAAATCACTTGTTCACTAGTGAAAACATCCATTTTTAAAAATTGTAAGTACTCTTCAGACAACCCAATATATTATCATTAGTATTACCGAATTATCGACACATAAGGTGTTTTTATTTTTATTTTTATCTGCCGAATGTTTATATACTTTATATACTTTATTTATCTCTAGTACTATGTAATTGTATTGTAATTGGTTTTTGGACACGGGTTGAGTATGAGTAGCTCGTTGAGCTAGACTTCGCACTTTCCATTAACATTTAATTAATTAATAAATAAAGGCATATATTATTATTTTCCTTTTCATCTTTTTTCCCACCTTAGCTGGATTTTAAATGAAGTGCGGGTCATAGCCAAAACAACTTCATTCCTCCAAAAATTTTCGGACGATGCGGGTCGTATTAAGGATAACCGCTCTCTACATTATTCTAAACATATTTTCTTCTAGTCCTAGAATTCTGATGTTATTTTTCAGGTTCTTTGGTATAATCCCAATGGTTGAAATTATAAATGGCACAATATGAACCTGGTTCAACTTTCACATCCGCTTAATTTTTAGCTTGAGGTCTGTATATTTTTGCACTTCAGCCGTCTTTTGAATGTTGTAGGTGTCTGGAACAACTATGTCGATTAGGAATGCTGTTTTCTTCTTTTTATCCAATAGTAAGTACAATGTCTGGCCTATTACAGTGCACGGTTTTATCGGTTATTATTGTTCGGTCGTAATATAACCGGAAATCGGGTGATTCTAGTACCGCCTCTGGGATGTATTTTTAAGGAAACTCGCTCTGTTATATGGTTATTACGACTTGTAAGCTCTTGGTGAACTATATTGGTCACTTGGTTATGACAGTGAAGGTAGTTCGTCTGGGAGAGCATATATACTATATGCATTTACTAGATATTGGATGGTTTCAGGCTTTTCGATATATTTTTCCTTAATGATACATTTTTGGTAGTTCTTAGTATGCACGACTTTATCCTATATTGCACACATAAAGCCCACAGTCACCTGTAACAGACCTCCCCATGTCAACCTGGCGTTCGACCCACTCTTGTCGACATCATGATGGTCAAGATCATAGGGGTGTTTACCGTGCAAAGACATATTTTCCCATTCCTGAATAATCGTTGAAGATGTATGAATGCTATCATTTTGCCGAACCTGTTGTTTTAGATTCAGAGGCGTATAATTACACTGGGGAACAGCAATTTTGTTGACTTCATTCTGAATTCAAAAATATTCAGTTTTTCTCTATCACGTCAAGTTCTTAAGCTACATACCCCTCATTTTACCTTAAAAGTGTACATACGAAAGGAAATAAGGTGAGATCTGACCAAATAGATTAGAATATTTTATTCATACAGAGGTTAACATATTATTAAAAGTTAAATTGTGTTTATACAAAAAATAAATAAAAGATATTATGGTAAAAATTTCTTATAGCTTTTCCTGGGGTGTTCAGTTTGTGGACATTCTCGCTTGATGCTCCAATAGTAGTCAGCCATCATACTGACATCCCATCTACCTTGATACCGCGCTTCCATAACCTTTAGATCTTGGTAGAATCGCTCGCCCTGTTCATCACTAACAGCACCAAGATTTTCTGGAAAGTTAACAAGATGACTATGTAAGAAATGCAGATTGGTGCTCATGTTGCAACCAAGCTTTTTAAAGCTCTCTAAGAGTTGTTGAACAATTTCGATGTAATTCGGGGCTCGTCTATTTCCAAGACAGTCTTGCCAGTCCAGCCAACCAAGCATTCCTTTCAAGTTCGGTCATTGTTTCAGTGAAATTTTCATCTTTAACGAGTTGCCGAATCTGTGGACCATCAAAAACACCAGCCTTTATCGTTTTATATGACAGGCTAGGGAATGCCGAAATGATATACTTAAAGCAGTCTCCTTCAATTGACAAAGCCTTAACAAATTGCTTCATGAGACCTAGTTTTATATGCAAAGGCGGAAATACAATGTTTTTTCTGTCGATAAATGGCTGATTTAAAATGTTTGGATCACGAGGTCTTAGGTCAGATCTTGGCGGCCAGTGCGATTGCACCCAATGCTTCTCACGAGCTCTGCTATTCCACATGCACAAAAAACCGGGATACTTGGTATACCCGCGCTGCTGGCCAATAAGGAAACAGACCATTTTAAGGTCAACACAGATAATCCATTGGTGCATGTTATATTGCAACAAGTCAATTACTTTCTTTATGTCGCCATATTCTTCACGCAAAGAAACTGAATGACCTATTGGGACTGAACCGTATAAATTTCCATTATGTAGGAGAACACACTTCAAGCTACGCTTTGAGCTATCTATAAACAATCGCCATTCAGTTGCGTTATAGTTAGAAATCGACAATTCTTTCATTAAACCTTCTACGTTCTGGCAATATACAAATCCGTCATTATTTCTGAAGTACTGCCTAAATTCACTTTCTCTGGATCGATAGTAAGTGACTTTAGCTCCTTTGTCAAGCAAATTTTTTTCTTGCAGTCTTGATGCTAATAATTCCGATGCTTTTTTGGATAGTCCCAAATCTCGTGCTAAATCGTTTAATTCATGTTGATTAAATCCTTTACGAACACCTATTTTCACTTTAAAATAAGCAAAATAGGCTTGCCTGACAAATGTACTAATATTAGTCCGTTGAATGGCGATGATAAAACTGCCACATATATAACAAAATGAATCAGGGCTGTTTAAGCACCTACGACGAGAACTACCAGAGGCAGATATAGCGAAAATCTGTAGTTGTGTATGTATACTTTGACTTCACTATATCAGAGCGATACAGACCCGCGTACTTTAGCATCTCATGCGTAACTGACCGAACTAGTTTTAGATGACGCAACGTCACTCACACCCCCAATCCGAGGTCGAAGAAGGTTCGCCGGTAGGAGAGCAGTAGTGACTTCTGTGATTCGCCAAGCTTAGTCGAATGCGCAACAACTGTAGAAAAAAACTTGACGTGATAGAAAAAAACTAAATAAAGTTTTGGAATTAGCATGCCAATTTACGTATAAAACAGCTTAAATATCGAACTCAACAGAAATTATTTTTCAAATTGTTCCCCAGTGTTATCATCAGCGAAACACACGCTGGCATATAGCGGGCATTCGATTATTCTTTGATGGAAATATGCTCTCAAGCTGGATATTTGTTTTCATGTAGATTACATATATTTATTATTCCTCTTCCTCCTTCAGTTCGTGGTCATATAAGCCGTTTTTTTACTAGTGTGTGGGTAGTGTTTCCTACATTGTGTTAGTGTAGTTCTAATTATTGGTTGTAGCCTTTCGATATCTGTATTTGACCATTATATAATTCCAAACCAATATGTTAAGGCTGGTATAGTATTTATATACTATACCAGCTGGTATAGTATAGTATAGTATACTATATTCCTGCTGTCTAGGGTAGATCTGCATATGCTTTCAAGTCTTGAAGTACATTTTTTAGGTAGAGTTTCCTAAATGAGTGTATGCTCTTGGGCCGTTGTATTCCAACGTATTTATACACGTCGTCCTCCGGCAGTGGCTCTATACATTCTTGTTCTGCAGTGACAAACCCTACCATCTCCAACTTAGACCCTTTCATTACGTTAATACTTTTACATTTATCCAATCCAAAATGCATGTTAATATCACTTGTAAATTCCTCTACAACTCGAATGAGGTATTGCAATTGGTGATGATGCATACAGTTTTAAATAATTTATATATAGCCGATGCGATACATTTTGCAGTTTATATCCGATATACATCCATTTAAGTAGATTAGAAAGATGGTTCAGTGCCAGGCAAAACCATTAAGCACTCAGCGAATCCCCCTGAAATATACCACTCGTCACCTTGATTTCCCTAGTGCTGGTGGTATTTTCATTTTGTGAAAAGTAAATAGTGGTGCGCCACTCTTTTATCAGTTGCTGAAGTGTGTTTGTTAAAGCTGGGTGGACTTTGTATATTCATAGAATCTTAATTAGCCAAGAGTGTGATATCGAGTCAAAAACCTTCTAATAATCAATATAACACCATGATAAATTTCAATTTTTCTTCCGAGCATGTGAATATAATTAAATTTTTAATCAGTAGTACTTTACACCCGTTTATTCCCTTTCGACACCCCTTTTGTTCTTCATTTAGAATATCATGTTTGTCTATATGTTCTGTTAGTCGTACAGTGAAACATGATGTTAGTAGTTTATATATCGTTTGAAGGCAGGTAATTGACCGATATTTCGCTGGATTATTAGAGAATGTTGATTTGGGAAGTAAATCTGTTTTACCTTCGGTGACAAATCGAGAAAAAATTGTTTTGGTTCTGTTATAAATTCATTGAAGTATCTTACTTTAAAAGAGTGAAGGTATGTTAGTTTTTTATACCAGTAATTATGAATGTTGTCAGTTCCAGCGCCCTTCCAATTATGCAGGTTGTTTGTTATATTTTTTAGTATAGTTATAATAATTTCAGGAGAGGGTATTTATTCAACAGTGCTTGACAGTTATATTGACTGTTATTTGACCAAATCATAGACCAAAATATCTGTACATCTTCGTTAGATGGTGTATTAGAACTCTCCACATAATTTTTATTATTATCTCTTAGGTTTCCACAAAATTTTCCTTTGTTTTTTTTCTAAAAAGACAGTTTTGATGCTTACGCCTCATCGCATTTCTATATCAATCTAGGTGGGAACTATACACCTTAACGTTTTTGTTTTAAAGTACCGATAACCTCTTTTATTATTATGTTTTTTCTTTTTTCCTAGCTAAGCTGGATTTTAAATAAAGTGCGGGCCGTAGCCAAAACAACTTCATTCCTCCAAAAATTTTCGGGCGATGCGAGTTGTATTAAGGATTACCGTCCTCTGCATTATTCTAAACAGATTTTCTTCTAGTCCCAGAAATTTGATGATATTTTTCAGGTTCTTTGGTATAATGTCAGTGCTTGAAATTATCAATGGCACAATATGGACTTGGTTCAACTTCCATATCAGTTTTATTTCTAACTTGAGGTCTGTATATTTTTGCACTTCAGCCGTCTTTTGAATGTTGTATGTGTTTAGAACAGCTATGTCGGTTAGGAATGCTGTTGTCTTCTTTTTGTCCAGCAATATAATATCTGACCTATTACAGTGCACGGTTCTGTATATTATTATTATGGATTTAGCCTAAAGGCATTCGCACTCCCTCCAAGGACCGGCCCTACAATACCAGAACACACCAGGCACAAACCACACCTGGAGCAAAATCCCGGGTACAGCCCACACCCGGCACATCCCCGCACTGCAGAACCGGCTCCAATGGGAACATTGACTTATCCCAGATATCTTAAATATCAGAAGGATTAAGCTCTGTGAGAGCCCTTTCTATGTTTTCGAACTACACGGTTGTAGTGGTGACGGTGGATGTCTTTGGTTTCCTATTGTTATCCAGGAACTTTCAAACGGTTCGGGCTGTTCCAAGTAATACAGCCTTCTGCATGGGTCTAAAAAAGTGATCGTTGAGGCCCAATATTTTAATATTCCTTACCAAGTTCTTTGGGATTATTCCAGTTGATGACAATATGACAGGTATTGTTTCGACGCACCTCATATCCCATTGTCTTTTCACTTGTTCTTGAAGCTCTTTATATTCAGAATTGTTTTGGTATGTTTTGCAATTAAATTATTGTTGTTTGGGATATCTATATCTATAAAAAATGTTTTTCTTGCAATTTTATCGATTATAACAATATCGGGCCTATTGTTATTTAATTTCTGCTCGGTAAGCACTGTTTGGTCCCAATACATTCTGTAACTATTGTTTTCCAGAACTGGTTGCGTTCTCCAAAACTTTTTTTGATTCCTTTAGCTTCAGTTTTGTTGCCAATTCTTGATGAATGATCTTCGTCACTGCGTCGTGCCTTTCTTGATATCCTGGTGCTGTAAATGCTTCACAGCCCCCTGTTATATGTTGGATTGTCTCGGAGACCCGGCATCCATACTTACATCGATCATCCTCCACACTTCCGTCCCGAACTATGTATTTGAGAAAATTTCTGGCAGGTATAACTTGGTCTTGTATTGCCAGTAGGAAACCTTCGATTTTCGGAAAATCTGTCCGGCAGTCAACCAGTAGTTCGACGCGAATATGTCGACTTGTTCTGGGGTGACCTCATTCAAATGTCTCTCATGAAGAGGCTTTTCTCTCCACGATTGTAATTTCTCAAGTTCTATTTTTGCATAGACTTGAACTTGATCTTCGTCCAGTCGCAGTGGTGTTGATCCATCAGCCCGGCATACGGCTTTATGTAGCATAGACGTTTCCGCCTGCCGCAAGAAATATTTCCGCAGATTTCCTATTTGTTGGTTCAGTTGCATACTAATATCAACCAATCCCCTACCGCCTCGCTGTCGCAATGTTGTACGTTCCACTACACTTCTAGGGTGGTGTTTCAGCGATTTTGTGGGCAGTGTTCTGATCTCACGTTGCAAATTTTGTGCGTCAGTTGCACTCCAGTTAACTATCCCGAACGAATAGTTTGGCACTGAACATGCATGGGTGTTGATAGCCTTAGACATGTTCCTGCTATTTAAGTCTGTCCTCAAAACTTGCCTTACTGTTTTGATAAATTGACGTGTAAGCTTTTCTTTCATTAAGCCGTGATCAATTCGGCGTGTTTACTTCATACCCAGATACTTGTATATATCTACAGCACTCATTGTCTCGATTTTTTGTCCGTTTTGTGCATCAAAATAATTGTTCAGCAGTTTTCTTCTATTGATGTTTAATATGCGACACTTCTCCAGTCCAAATTGCATTCGTATATCACTGAAGAATTATTCCACTATTCTTAACATCTGCTGTAGGTGACTGTTTGATGAAGCAAATAATTTCAGATCGTCCATGTAGAGCAAATGGTTTAGCCGCATAGATTCACCATTACTTTTCAAGGCAAAACCATATTTGGTCGAGTTCAGTCGGTTTGAAAGTGGGTTTATGGTGACACATGGCGATACATTATTATAATTATTATATTATTATTCATTATCTTCCGATATAAGCTATTTGCCATCCAATAAACCCAAACGTTTTTCCTTTTACAGCTATAGATAATTTGTTTGTTAAAAAATATCTATATGTGGTTTGTCCAAAATCATTATGGTATTCACTATAGTCCAAGAATTGGATTGCAGTGAAAAGCTATGTGTTTGTAAAAATTATAAGTACTCTCCAGACAACCTAATATATTTTGATTTTGATTAGTATTACTAAATTAAGAAAAAAATTCTCTCATTTAAAATCCGGAAAACCGATCTATTTTCATAAATCCGCATTTTACGGAAAATTCAATTATATTTTGATATAAGCTTTTTGAGTTTTAAATAAATCAAACGTTTTTCCTTTTAAACGTATAGACAATTTATTTATAAAAAACATCTATGCATATCTTGTTTAAAATGACTGTAGTATTCACTATAGTCTAAGAATTGGACTATAATGAAAAGCTATCAATTTGTAAAAATTTAAGTGCTCTCAAGTCAACTCAATATATTTTCATTAGTATTACTAAATTAAGTAAAACATTCTCCATATATAAAATCGGGAAAAGCGATCAATTTTCATAAACCCGTATTTTACGGATAATTCAATTCTCTTCCGGTATAAGCTTTTTGCTTTCCAATCAAAGCAAGCGTTTTTCCTTTTAAAGCTATAGACAATTTATTTATAAAAAAACATCTATACGTATCTTGCCCTCTCGGAAGTTATTTATCCGTTAAGTCAGTGGCATAAATCTTGATGTATCTTAATGGGTTTAAACTGAACGGGGTTATCAAAAGAACGAGGCAATTCTTTATATGTTTAAATTATTAATAGACAATTATGGTTGTCAAAAATAGCGATGTTTTCCCACATTTGTTTAATATAATTTTACTTTTAGAAATAATTCGGTAGTTTTGTTATAGGTGTAAGTACTGTAGTAGTAGTGTATTAATAGGGTGTAACAAAAGTATACCGAGAGAATATTTTCCGAAATATAGGCCGTTGTTTTGGATGACCTCAATCTTTCGATGACCAACACTATTCCTATTTGCTGCCATGATGAACCTTTGTAGGCGAAAATCTCGACGCAGTCGGTCTTTTTACTAATACATTTTACGAAAAAATAATCTAGTTTTAAACATTGGAGATGTTTCCTTAAATGTTATGGACAATAATGAATATGGCCTGATTTCCACTAGTCGAGTTATATAAAAGATAGGATGAATGTTAATGAAGCAGAAATAATTGAACTGTTAGAGATCAAAATTTAGATACAATCACGAAATTTAGAAGATGTGTAGAGATAGGGACATAGTAGAATATGTAAATTCCTAGGGTTAAGGTGGGCAGGGTATGCATTGCGCATGAGCGAGGAAAGGGTTCAGAAGCGAATTGTCAAAGGAGGAAGGGGAAGATGGGCAGACCGAAACAAAGGTGCTCTGACAATGTACAAAATGATTCAATACTCTTTATGACAGTTCGAAATTGGAGGAGGTTAGCAGAAAACAGATCTGAATTGAAGAAAAAGCTTGGGTAGGAAGAGGGTTCTATTATATATATATATATATATATATATATATATATATATATATATATATATATATATATATATATATATATAGAACTCCGAGAAAAATATATGTAGTTGAATGTTATCGCCAAAAAACAAAATCTATAACAACCTGCGGACGTCTCCCCTAAATAACAATAACAATAATAATAAATAATTATTATTATTATTGGTTAGACGAGAATCAACTATATCCGGAAACTGTCTCACAATATATATAAAATGGAGGTGGAAAAAGTTTCTAAGTATGAGAATCTTTATTATGAATTGAAGAACATCTGGCAACTTGAAAAAGTCAACATCGAACCTTTTTTAATTTAATTAAACTTCGGACTAAATAGAAATGTCATAAAAGTGGGACAACGGGCTATATGGTTGCAAACCTGCCACATAGTTCGAACATTTTTGTCTTAATGCCAACAGAATACTGGGTTATAATGAAATTTATCCCCAGGCTCCGAGCCGAACTCCAACGTCGCGAGGGAGGGTTGGGTTTATGGTTTCCAGCTCTTTGAGCTGAGAGAGTGACGCCAAGTCGATAATTATAATAATAATAAATGGTCTTTATTGCATCATATTAATGACAAGAAAAAAAAGGAAATAATTAAAAGTAAAGAAACAAAATAAATGAAAATTTCTCAATTTGATGATCAGCAATATTTGCTATTCCACTTAACCAATCTACCGATCTTAATACCTAGACAAAAAAGAAAAAAACAACATACCTTTAAAAATACACATTTCCTCCCACACAAACTACACATTTCCTTCTATATCTCACATACATAGTGCAAAAACAATATTATTACTCAACCATCCGGTCAACGCCAGAACCCCAAATGCCCAACAAACAATAATCTTAAGAAATTATTATCAGCTAATTAATAAATTATAGCTAATGAAATAATAGAAATTCTCTGACTTTGTATTTGAACTTGTTAATGTTAAAAACTTTAATATATTGGGGAGTCTGTTTAATATTTTAATAGCATTATATATATATATATATATATATATATATATATATATATGATCTCGTAAACATCGATGTTTTGTAATGCGGTATTGTAAATTTGTTTTTATATCTAATATTCCCAGAATGACTGGCTGCATGAGCTACAAACATACTTTTAAGTGCTTCAGATGGTGGAAAACTGAAATATAATTGTGTGTCATCAGTATAAGATTGCACTTCCATGTTCTCAACAGAACGCAAAATATCAGATGTATTTACAATAAAGAACAATGGGCCCAACATTCCTGAGGCGCACAAGAAAGAACATTCACTTTAGACGAGTTTACATGATATTAATATATTGTGTTCTACAATCTAGAAACGATATCACTAGATTAACGGATGATTCGTCAAACCCATAGTATGAAAATTTTGCGCACATGAGATTGTGGTTTAATGTATCGATCGTCTTAAAAAAGTCCAGTAATACAAGCTCCTGTCATAGCTGTTAAATAAATAAATAGTTACAGAAGCCAGAGCTGTAGACGTTGAAAAACCAGTTCTAAAACCACATTGCAAATCGGAGATTATTTTATTGGAGACGAAGAACTCATACATCTGTTTAAATAAAATTTTCTCAAAAATCTTAGAAATAATTGGAAGTATGCTAATAATACACAGGTCAGAAAATATAGAAGGTTTACCATGTTTCGGAAGAGGAATCCCTCCAGGCTGCTTTCCAATTAGAGGAAAGAGTAGAGAAAATTTATATAGAAGAGAAATACAGCCGTTACAGTAAAAGACATTGTTTGTGAAATAAAATTGCAATTGCATACGTAATTAGTACAATAACTGTATACTTTGGAATAAAGAAAACAAACTTTTTTAGAAATTTTGTTAGAAAAAATAGAAAGAATGCAGATTTTACTAATACCTATGCTAACATGTATACTAATTACGTATGGTGTTACCAGTTTATTTGTCTTTTATTGCAACAGCTCTATTTTTCTGGCCACCACTGTGTATATATATATATTATATATATATATATATATATATATATATATATATATATATATTGAATGAACAAAGTATATATATATATATATATATATATATATATATATATATATATATTGAATGAACAAAGTTATTAATAGAGCCTATGTATTTTTTGAACCATCCCATTTTTTCATTCCATACATAATTAAAATAGAGCATTATTTACAAATTATTGTCCTTGCATATCGCGGCATAAAAAAATTCAAAGTGCCAACTAATTACTGTTTTTCTAATATGTATAATTACTTAAAAATAAAGAATATTAATACTTCTTAGATAAAAACGTAGTATTAAATAGTTTATTCGCTGAATGTATATAAAGTCATCTAGTTTTTAAAAACTGTTGTTAACCTGTCCGTGGTATTTATCAAAAAATGAAACTGGAAAAATAATACCGCCATGAGGATGTTGTGGTTAAAATGGACTTCCTCGGGAAGTGTGTTCTTCCTCATTTGAATGCCCCCACGCATCATTTACCGATCTCTGGTCGTTGCGTTCTAACATTCCAGCAAAATACAGGGCTTTCCAAATCGAAAGCACGTTATCACTTGTAATTTTGTCGGTAATTTTTGTTCCCGCGTGGACGATAACGACTCTAATAAATATTCTAAAATTTAGATCTCATATTGAAAAATATTTTTTATATTAGTACTGATTTATTCAAGTAATGTATAACAGAATATGATAAAAAGTCAGAGAGGTTGTAAAAACGCATAAATGTATCTTCAGCATTAGATTTGTACCGAAATAACTGATAACACCGAGCAACATTGTAAATGTTTCGGGCTCAAAAATAGTCGATTCTTATGTATTTTCACCTGCTGAATTCAAAAATCACTATAAAAATGACCGATTGGTTTTGCTTTTTTATAGTCTGTATTTTCAGTTTGGGGGAAATTTTGATTTCGTAAGTTGTTACACCTGTCAACTCACAAAACAACATTCTTCAGCTGTGTGTATGTTATAAATATAATTAATATTGCAGTGACTGTGTGTTTCATATTGTTTCTGTTGTAATTAGTGCAGAATTTCTTGTTTAGATGTGTCGAAAATTTTTGTTATATATGTGGTGAATTAACATTTTCATCACAGAAACAGGATAGTCATGGGAACGAGGAAAAGTCATGGGGTTCACATATATTTTGCAACTCTGGTTCCGTTATACTACGAGAGTGGCTGAAAAATTAAAAAACGATCTATGACTTTTGATATGCCTATGGTTTGGCGGGAGCCCACAAACCATTGAACAAACAAATTGCCAAATACCATTGTCAATTGCTCAACTTAATTCGAAGCAAAATTTATGCTATGTATGAAGAGCAAAGTGTGCCAACCAACATTCTTTGCAGCAGAACTGGTCTCCGGAGAATATTATCTCTAATGGGTTTTGCATATCGGACCATTAATAAAAGACACATATTTATAGAATCGCAACGATTATGACGATAGCGATTTGACTACTTAAACTCTATAAAAATACAGATTAGAAAATCGTCCTGTTATCTACCTTGATGAAACATGGTTCGATATACATGAGACACCAGCAAAAGGATGGGTAGATACATCAAGAAAATGTCAAACCAAAGTCCTAGCAAACAAGGGAAAAGTAATTACAATTTTACATGCTGGTTACGGTTGTCCTCCAAAAATATTAAACATTCAACTTTGGACTACCATGACGACACCACAGGAGAACTTTTTGAAGATTAGCTTATAAAAAGCCTTTTGCTTAATGTGTCTAAAGAAAGCATAACTGTAATGAACAATACTAGTTATCATAACCGCCAAAAAAATAAAGTTCTTAATGCAAATAACACTAAATTGGAAATTCAGAACTATATATTAAAAAACGATATATACTTCGAAAATACATATAAAAAATGTAATCTTCTAGAGATATTAAATACATTTAATATTAAAAAGGAATATGGATGTGATACCATTGCTGCCGATATGGATATACCATTTTACGCCTTCCCCCGTATTACTGTATTTTTAATTCAATTAAGCATATGTGGCATCAGGTAAAATCCAAT
Source organism: Cosmopolites sordidus (assembly GCA_031761425.1). NCBI lineage: Eukaryota > Metazoa > Arthropoda > Insecta > Coleoptera > Curculionidae > Cosmopolites > Cosmopolites sordidus. The sequence goes on from JARFXV010001655.1 coordinate 90,002, forward strand.
GTTAGAGCAGAAAACATTTATCCCACTCTAAGTGTGAGTGATGCAACATTAATTAGGAAGGTTGTAGATAGTATTCCCAAAGAAAATTGGATACATTCTATTAACCATGTTATTAAAAAAGATTCCTATGTATCATTTATTAATAATATAAAACCACTTATTATTAATGTAGATCAAAGTGACAGTGAGAGTGAAAGCGAATTCAATATATAATTAAATTTAAGTTATAATTTTTATTGTACTAATAGAGAAATTTATTTGGTTTTTATTTCTATAGTACTAATAAATTCAAAATACACAAACCAATAAACAATATTTTAGCCTTACATAATAATAATAATAAATAAATAAATAAACAAATAAATAATAATTTAACAATGTTTTATTTTTTCCACAATTATTTGGCGCCTTTGAATAAACTCCGAAAGTTTTTATTGAAATTTATTGGGGCAATTAACATTTTATCGAAAGGCAACGAAATATCTTGAACCGAACAATACACTATTATTTTTTTGACCACTAAAGTACGAACCATAAGGACGAAATAAATGCTTTAAGAAGATAAGTAGCAATAAGATGCGCTGGTATACAGTAAACAACATGTTTAAAGGTTAGTTAATATTAGCATATTATATGTGCTGAAGAATTGTTTACGTGTATATATCCGTGGATGCAACGTAATTCTTTTTGTGAATAGTTTCTTTTAAGTACTGAAAAGTACTAAGGTTTTTACGACGTTTCGGCGAGATCGCCCTAAAGTTGCTGGATCAAAAAGAGAAGAGAAGAAAAAGAGACTTTCGAAGAACGAGGAGAAAATGTACAAAAATAAGTACACCAACGGTTGTAAATCCAGAATTAATTCTTCATCAGCAGACAAGATCATCTGTAAATCACTACCCTTAAACACACATGTGCAGGATATTCACACTCCAGCATATTGTTATGGTAAGTTAAATTTATATTTTCCCTATATTTTGTCTCTATTTGGCCTTATATTTAACCAAAATAATGTATTTCACCCTGGTCCGATATATTTCTCTGGAAGGGCCTTTCCATAAGAATATCATGAACGGCGCTAACTATTTCTTTAACACTTTTTTTTTATCGAAAAAGATGACTATCACAGACACACAATATCTTGTAAGTCTGTGGCAATATCATGTATTTTTCGCTTTTTGTAATGAAGCAATTTAACATCCAAAATTATTGTCTTTTCCCAATGGGACTACGGATAATTTAGATAATTACACTGGGGAACAGCAATTTTGTTGACTTGATCTGTGACTTGTTTTTGATTAATTTTTCATCTCTGAATTCAAAAATATTCACAGTTTTTCTCTATCACGTCAAGTTCTTAAGCTACAGCATACCCCTCATTTTACCTTAAAAGTGTACATACTAAAGGAAATAAGGTGAGATCTGATCAAATAGATTAGAATATTTTATTCATACAGAGGTTAACATATTATTAACATGTATAACATTAACATGTATTATTAACATGTATGTACATGTATAACATGTATAACATGTATATTATATGAAATTTTAAAATTAATGAATAAAGAGTTTTCTAGTAAAAGTGTTACAACTTTGAAATCTAATAGAGACTGTTTCAACAACACTGTTTGAAATGTAAATATCACCCATAGACTGCTGTGTTTAGTACATTGTGTTAATTCACCACGGAAAATACACGATTCAACAGGACGTAGATATTGGAAGTTAAAAGGTGACCTACACTTTGGAGAAAAATAATCTTTGCACTTCTCGCTTAGTGAGTTTGGGAACAAGCATAAATATAGAATTTGGACTAATCACAATTCTGTGATTATGGAGTTATTCCTGTTCATACCCAGAAAGTTACTGATTGGTGTGGGTTTTGGGCCGAAGGAAAATTTTTGAAAGCGATGATGAAAATCATGTTACTGTTAATGATGAACACTATAGGAATAGGCTAACAGAATATTCTTGACCTGGTGTAATAAATTAGGATATAAACAATGTTTTCTTTCAACAAGATTGTGTAATTTATCACACATCTCGCTAGACAATGGATGTATTATAAGAAACGTTTCCTTGGTCCAGTCATTTCGCGAAAGGGTAACGTCATCTGACCACCACGATCATGCGATCTCACAGCTTTGAATTATTTTTTATGGGATTATGTTGGTAACATCTGGTTTCTTAAAATAAACCACGAACAATTCTTGACTTTAAACCAGGGGTCTCCAACCTTTTCAATGTGTTGAGCTACTTTAATAAAAGGTGTACAACTTTGCTCCCGTAGTTTTTTTTTTCAAAATTCAAACCTTTATTGTAAAAAACTGGACATACATTTATAATTCAAAGTATTGTCCATCGTTAGTCACTACTTTCTCCCATCTTTCAGACAATATTCGAATCCCGCGTTGAAAAAACTGGTCATCTTTTGAGGCGATCTACAAATCAATCCAATTTTTGACTTCTTCATAAGACCGGAACTGCTGGTCAGCCAGGCCGTGTGCCATCGATCGAAACAGGTGATAGTCAAAGGGAGCAACGTCTGGAGAATACGGCGGGTGGGGTAGGACTTCCCATTTTAACGGTTCCAGGTATGTTTTGACAACTATCGCAACATGGGGCTGAGCATTGTCATGCTGCAAAAGCACTTTATCGTTGCATTCAATAACAATTCTTTGTAATTGCTTCACACGGTTTTAACATCTGATAATACACTACACCGAGCTGGTCTCACCAAATACGGATCATGACCTTGGAGCCGTGAATATTCGGTTTGGCCGTCGGCGTGGAAGCGTGGTCGGGATATCTCTATGATTTTCGACGCTTGGGGTTATAGTAATAAACCCATTTTTCGTCCCCAGTCACAATGCGATGCAGAAATCCCTTCCGTTTTTGCCTTTCAAGCAACTATTCACAAGCAAACAAGCGTTCAACATTTGTCGGTTTCAATTCGTATGGCACCCAATATCCTTGCTTCTGAGTCCTTCCCAGGTCTTTGAGGCGTTTTGAAATTGCTTGTTAAGTCACTCCCAATGATCTTGCCAACTCTTCTTGACTTTGAAACGAGCCTTCATTAAGCAATGCCTTTAATTCTTCATTTTCAAAAAAAATCGCCCTTCCACCGCTATGCCGGTCTTTAACGTGCAATTCACCGGCCTTGAAGCGTTGAAACCACTCACGACACGTTATTTCACTCATAGCGGCTTCACCATAAGGTATCTGAGGGCATTCGGTGAGCCTCAGTTGCCGATTTCCAGATTTTGGTTCAAACTGACATTTTTAATCGCGAATAATGTTATCCTGTAAACATAATTCGACTACTAGTGCTATGGGGTTATGTTTACAAGATGTTCAAAGGTATTGCAAGCCATCTATGATGTATTTATTTCGACTACCACTTATCGCTAATGCGATCTATAGGAAAACGGCGGGAGCAAAGTTGTATACTTTTTAATATTCAAATAGAGACAGCTCTCTAAACTTGTTTAATAAAATAATGAAAACACATTTTCGACGAATAAGATACATAAATTGGTATACCAAGCTACCGAAATTGTTTACGCGACCTACCGGTAGATCACGATCGATGGGTTGGCTACCTCTGCTTTAAACGAAACATTCAGGCCACCAATGAACATATGCCATGTGATATGCGTGAAAGGGTTATCGTAATTGAGTATCCAGAATGCATTCCACCAGACGAAGTCTAGGGAGGCATTTTAATTACATTATTTTGAAAACATGAGCCATTATTTGTTCTTAGTTACTTACTTAATCCTATGCCTTTATACCGTTAGGTGTCAGGAGTGTGGAGTTAATGTTTTCTATACATCTCTCTCCATTTCTTCCTATCTTATGTTAGTTCCTTAATTTCTTCCTATATTAGGCCCTTTTTTCGAGCCTTCTCTCTTCATTCCATTCATTCATCTCATCATTCCATGCTCTTCTTGGTCTTCCTTTACAGTTCTTCGCTTGCACTCGCGCTTCGTACACTCTTTTTGTGAGTCTTTTTTCCGGCATGCGACACACATGTCCGAACCACCTTAGTTGTCTGGCTATTTTATCATTTATGGGTTTAATCTGTAGGTATTGTGTAATTATTTAATTTCTGATTCTGTCTATTTTTGTTTTGCTCTCTATTTTCTTTTATAAAATAATATTTTCTGTTATAATCCATGTCTCGTTACTGTATAATATTGTTGGTGGAATTAACTTTATAATTACTGCTGTCTTTATCTTATTCGGTATTTCTTTTCTTCCAAGGAAAGTTGTCTTCATCACTTTAAAGATTTTTCCGGTTTTTCCCAGCCTATCGTTTATTTTTCTTTTGCTCTCGATTGTCGATCCCAGGTATTTGAAGCTTTTCACTTATTCTATTAGCTTTCTTTAGTAACATTGTAGTTAACATTGTGCCTTATTTTCAATTCCCGACGCTTTTATTGGACAATCCTTTAGAAGCGTATATGATTTAGTCAGCGTATAAAATTTAGAAAAATTAAAAATTAAAAAATTTATTTAAAAAAGAGAGTTTATCGAACTGCGCTGCATTCTCAAAAATATAATTAAACTATATGCAAATGCTCAATTGATAATGTCTTTACTAAAGTCGAATTTAGAAATATTCAATTCACTCTGCTCTGTCATAAAATTTAGGAATCTTCATCACAATGTGCGACTTCCTCTACGATAACTTAATATAACAATAGTCTGAGTTATGCAACCCAAAATACAATTATTTTTAATACAAATGCATTTCACTTAACGAAAACACAATTATATCTGTACCGACGGGAACAAATGATAAAACAAAAGCATTTCGGCAGGTATAATTTGGATAGTTAAGTGGCGGAACAGAATAATGATGACCGAAAGTTCTGACCATAATTATCGTATTTATTGTTATTAGTGGTATAGGAAATAAATTGCACCACTGATTAAATAGCTTTGTCGCCCTAAATAAATTATTTGTAATTCAAGATCTGGAAACGGAAAATTATTAGGAGGGTTATTAAAGTGAAACCAAATAGAAAATAACACGTGGCAACTATATAGTAATAAGGCATTACTAAGAGGAACTGTGCTGTAGTTACTTTGAACGGTTTAAACCTACATTTATTTATGGTATGTTAAAAGGGTCTTTCAATGCGGAATTTTTTATTTACGACAAAATATTTTATTTTATTTACTTATTTACTTATAAAGGGTATCCCAATAGGTACTTCGGTATTTTGATTTAGCGCCGTTTTTCAGTGACTTGTAATGTAAACATTTTATATCTCGCCGTCATCTAAAGACCCAGTAATTTAATTATGGATCGTGTAACGAAGGAAAAAGGAAAAACGTGTTAGAACTGTGCAAATGCCAGGTGTGGCAGTTAATAATCCTTAACTTTTTCTTTAAAAAAATATACGTTAATTTGGGAGAAAGGTAAAAATGGTATTCAAAGTATGGTCCATCGCTAGTTGCACATTTTTCCCATCTATCCGTCAATTTGTGGATGCCCTCCCAGAAAAACCGTAAATATTTTAAGGTAATCCCTTCATAAAGTCATTTTTCGACATCTCCGTAACTGTTGAAGTGTTTCATGGAAAGTGGGTGATATATGGATGAAAACAAGTGGTAGTGTTCTTATAGCCCATTCTGGTCGCTTTTCGATCAATACATGGTTCACATTGATCATTTATTGACGGTAGCAATTGATGTTAACTGTTTCACCTAGTTTCATAAGCTTATGGTACCAGTGGCGGCTCGTGAGGGAGGGCGTTGGGGAGCAGCCCCTTCAGCATTTATCACGGTAAACAATTTTTCAGAGCAAAACACCACATTTTATTTCCGTTCATTTTCTTTCCTTTAACTCATTTTCCTGGTTCACCTCGTGAATAGGGTTTCAATAGCACGAAAAGTAAAAAGGGGGAAGGGGAAAGCAAAAAAATCTTCAGCAGCACTATTTTCTTCGACGCCCTCCTACTTTAAAAACCCACGAACCGCCACTGCATAGTACACGACATTCTTCTGATACCACCAAATGCACAGCATTATTTTCTTTCTAAAGCGATACGGTCTTGCGGTCGATGTTGAAAGTTTTCCTGGGTTAACCCATGAATTTCTGCATATTGGGCTCCTAAAATATATCCATTTTTCGGTTCCAGTCACGAGCCGATGCAAAAAAGTCTTTATTTCATGCAGAGAAAGCAAAACTGCGCACACCGTTTTTCATTTTTCCATCTGTCTGTCGTTCAGCTTATGTAGTATGCATTTTTCTGCCTTCTGGATCTTTCCCATTGCATACAGATGATCAACAATGCTTGAAATTCGGCATCTTCAATTTTTTCAGTTGACCTGGGCGTTCTTTGTCTTTCAAGTCGAAATCGTCACTTTTGAATCATCTCAACCAAGGACCACAAGCGTTTTGCGCTCGGACAATGCCATAGGTAAGTATGTGATGGCTTTTACTAGTGTTTTCCATTTGACTGTATAAGAAAAGCGGTAAGTGCCGCTAATGCTTTTTATTTGGCTCGAAATTTGACATGTTTACCACACGAAAAAAATGTGATGCTAATTCCAAAACCATTTAAACATTAATGGTGTTTTGAAAGGTACTGTCGTACTAATAAAATGATATGAATGACAAGAGATTAGACTGTGAACCGACCCTTGTTTCCAGCGCCATCTCTTCCAGCCAGACAAGTTCCTTTGGTATCCGACAATAACAAAAAACAACGTTTAAAGTTTGCCCAAAATCAGTTAAATTAGTAAGGTGAACAGGAAGTCAAGAAATATCCACATTATTCAGGGAGTTATGCTGCCTTTTGCAGAATAAAATATGTCACTGGAATGGAAATACCAACAGGATTATGATCTGAAACATAACTGCTAGGAAAATCAAAACAATTTCTTAGTGACCATAAAGTGTATTTAATGCCGTGGTTTTCCCAAACGCTTGACCTCAATTTCACTGAAAACTTGTGAATTTACCTCAAGAATGTCGTGGGTAAACATAAAACAAGAAAGAAGCTTGAACTTTGGGAGGTGATCAAGAAAGAATAGGAAGTTGTAGCATTAGAAATGTATCAAAGACTTGTAAACTTTATGCCCAAAAGAAGAGCCAAAATAATAAAACCCAAAGGTCATAAAACTAAGTATTAAATGTTCAAAAAATGCTTTTGTGTTACTTAGTACTTTTGTTAACTGATGAATAGTATATATTGTGCTTGTTTCATGGTTGGCTCTACTTTTATGACCATATTTTCATGTCCTTTTTTTCTAAATTTCTGTTAAATATCATGTTTACAGTATTTTTTTAAAGCTAAGTTTCATATCATGTTTCCTTTTTTTGTTATATATTTATATTATACAGTTATTGTACTAATTACATATACTATTACAACTTTATTTGCCAAACAGTGTATTTTATTGGAACGGCTCTATTTCTCTGGCCACCACTTTATATAATATACTAAATAAACATTTACATAAGCGACTTGCGTTTCTCTTTCTCTTAAAAAACCACGACGAATTTTTCGGACAATCCGATAAATGGATGAACCTAAATATTACTAATTAACCTAATAAAATATATTTTCCTTAGTGTTGCATGTTTTAAAAATATTTTTTTATCTTGTTTAATTCTAGATAAAAAGACAAAGTCTTAAAACAATCGTTGAAACACTCCAAATTCGAGGAAGAAACGTTCAAAAACATTGTTTTCCATCTTTTCTCAACCATACATTTCCCCGATACGGTGGCGAATAAAGAACAAAACATTCATTGCGAAGTAATTTTCTTGCCATTATGAAAAAAAAATCTAACATAACAATATGAAACCGTACAGCAATAGTTTCAATGCTGCAGTAAAATATTCGCAGGAAAATACCGTCTTCAATAGAACGTGCAACAATGCCCAATTATCAAATTTCCGTAAATACGGCAGTTCTGAGAAACATTTAACTTACATATTTTAAAAGTACAGTTGCACAAACTGACGCGTGTTTTGTCGCTGTCACCGAATGAAACCATAGACGTACGCGACTTGGACAAAATTGAGGAGAATGAATAGTTTCATTCAATAAACTGATCCACAAGTGGTTTTTTAAGCTCCCAATGTAAATGTAGTGCGATCTAAGAAATATCAATGTGTATAATAAATACTATATGACTTTATGTGTATATTTGTATGGAGTTTTATTCTTTTAAAGGTAAGAAAAGTTCTTTTAAAGGCAGCCCAAAGCTACTACAGGAAGTTACGGAGATAATAGGCTTGTGCTGGAGAAAGGAAAAATTGCCAAGGCAATGGGAATGAGTGGTATTGTGTCCAATTTACAAAAAGGGGGGATAAAACATCATGTGACAACTACAGAGATATAGCGTTGCTGGAAGTGGTGTACAAAATTCTAGCGACAGCAATCAAGCACAGGATAAGGGATACCTCGGAAGATCTAGTGGTAGAGTACAAATGTGGTTTTAGGAATTACAGATCAATAGTAGACCAGATAATGTTACTAAAGTAACTGCAGGAAAGTCACTACCGACAAGGCTTAAACATGAACATACTCTTTATAGATTTCCAATGGGTCTACGATTCCATTGATAGAACGGAACTAATAAAAGCAATGGTAGAACTGGGGGTTTATAGAAAACTAACAGCCCTAACAAAAATTACTATAGAAAATAAGTTAGCTTAGTTAAAGTAAATGGCCAATATTCAAAACCCTTCAAAGTAAAACCGGGCCTCAGACAAGGAGGCCTATTGTCTGTCTGCTTGTTTAATCTAGTATTGGAAACTGTGCTGAGAAGTCAGATAGATCGAATAGGACTAATATATGACAAAAAACACCAATGTCAAGTCTTTGCTGACGATGTAACAATTATAACACGAGAATTGGGAGAAATGAAAAATGTAACTCAAAGATTAATGAGAGAAGCAGAAAGGTTCGAGCTCCGAGTAAATACAAACAAAACAAAATACATGCAAATGAGAATTAAAAAAGACGAAATGTGTAAGGAAAGGTTGAAAATTAAAGTAGGAGAACAAAAACTACACTTTGAAAGGGTTGATCGTTTTTGTTACCTTGGCTCAACTATTACAGACAAAAATGGAATGGAAGCAGCGGAGGTTAAGGCCAGAATAGCAAAAGGAAATAGATGTGCAGCGATGCTACAGAGACTCCTGAGAAACAAGAATATATCAAGAAAAGCCAAAGTAAGAGTTTATCAGACAATAAAGAAACCAGTTGTAATATATGCCGCAGGAGACCAGGACCTTAACCAATAGCAGTGAAATAATGTTGGATATATGGGAGCTTATAGTGTTGAAAAGAATATACGGTGGTATCAAGAAGGAGAATCAGTGGAGAAGAAGGACCAATAATGGTATTTGGAGAACCCTCAATAACGCAGATCATTAGAGCACGACGAATAGCCGGGCTAGGACATATAGAAAGGCTACCAGAAAGCAAATTAACAAAACAGGTTGTAAGCAGGGGCTACAGAAGGTGGAGGAGGATTTTGCCAGAATGGGTGTGACACAATGGGAAAGAAAAGCAAGGAATAGAATAGTTTGGAGCCATATTTTAAACCACGCCAAATGCCTTAAAGGCCTGTGGAGCTATATATATATATATATATATATATGTGGAACTATATATATATATATATATATATATATATATATATATATATATATATATATATATATATATATATATATATATATATATATATATGGTTGAAAAAACGGTTCTTGCTTCATCAAAGCAAGAACTTCAAGAACAATGAAAGGTGGGAGTCGCATATTCCTCAACTTATGACCAAAGGTTAACGTAGATTAAAGCAAAACACTTTATTTCTCATTCTTACCGGAAAAAAAACCATAAAAACCAAACCAAACCAAAAGTATCAATTCACTAAGGAGATATATGCGATACACAAATGGGGCTTTAGAGCAGATGGAAAGCGACCTCCTCGAAAAATGTAATATTTTCAGACGAAACGCACTTCTGGCTTAATGGGTTTGTGAAGAAACATACCTGCAGCATTTGGGCCGATGCAAATCCTCAAGTGATTCAGCCTCTTCATTCTCAGAAAGTAAGTGTTTGGTGCGGTTTTTGGACTGAAAAAATGACAGGACCTATTTTTTGATTATGATGATGGAAATCGTATTACTGGGGAACGTTATTGGAATATGCTAACGAAATATCTTTGTCCTAAACTGATAAATGATCATATAAACAATGATTTTCAACAAGACAGAAGATCCGACTTGACACATATCTCTCCAGACAATGAGACCAGACAAAAGATTATGTTTTTTTCTCCAAATCTCTAAAACAACGCGTTTCGCTACACTGTAGCTTCTTAGGATGAATGATAAAGAAGGTCATTCTTTGTCAACAATCCGCAAATGTTACAGTGTGGTGAAACGCGTTATGTTTTAGAGAAAAATATAAGAGGAAATGAGACAACTTTGTTTTATTTATACAATTTCGAAAATATAATACCCGATAGGTCTGAAAGAGTAATCGATAATTGGGTTTCCAGAATGCATTTCACCATCCGAAGATGAAGGGGCCATATGAATGACATTATTTTCAGAACATAGTGCCAGTATTTGGTCTTCAATACAAAATAAAAATTATCGGATTATCACTTGTAGTTATCATTATGATTCATTTTATTGGATCACACTTATTGGATAACACAGAAATATACGACGATAACTCAATTATAAGCATAAAGCTGAGAGTTAAAAGCAAAACCTTAAAGGATTTAAAAATATAGAAATGTTCTTAAACATTGCGATTTAGACTAGTAGTGAAAAGTTCTAGTGAAACCATTATTTCGTCCTGACGTATTACGTCGCCCTTATGAAATGCACCACAAACTCTAGACCTAGCTTAATGATGAAGTAAAATGCAGGTAATTCTATCGATTGAATATCAATTCTAGGAAAACTCAGGCGAAACCAGTTTACAAGATACTTGACAAATCTATTTGATAGATCATTAAAATGGCCACAGGAGAGTTGGTATCTGAGGACGACGATATAATGTAAGTTTGGCTGGAACACTTTATGGAAATATTAGAGGGCGAGGATATCACATTACAAGAATTCAAAGATAATATTATCCAGTATAACGAAGTTAATAGTGCAATTCATACGTGTAAAAATGGAAAGGCTGCGGGGAATGATGGGGTTAGAGTGAAATTGCTCAAGCATATGGGAAAAGCGGGAACAGATCTTCTCCTGAAAGTACTAAATGCTGCATGGAGGATCAGAGATATACCGAGGGACTGGGAAGTAGCAATTATTTTAACAATTTTTAAAAAAGGAGACCTCTTAATGTGTCATAATTACAGAGGGATTTCCCTCCCTGTTCAGTGCAACGAATAAAATATATAAACGCACACTAGAACGAAAATTGAGAGAATAATTGGAAAATAACATTGATGATATTCAACATGGATTTAGAGTAGGCAGGAGCACTATTTTTACATTGCGACAACTTATAATAAAAACCTTGGAATTAGTTATATTTCTGTTGTGTTTGTGGATCTTTCAACAGAGTTCCCAGGATAAGAATCCAATCCAATCTATCTCAATTGCAAAAATCTTTGAATGCGTGGAACAAGGCATTCGCAAGAAATGACCTAAGAATAAATATGAATAAGACAAAGGTGATGGAGGATGGAGGATCTTCATATAAGGCCGAACAATATAAATGTAAAATAGGTTAATAAATTTAAATATCCAGGGGTCACCTTGAAGCAGAAGTGAAATGGAGAATGCGATCTAGCAAACAGACTAGATAGTGCGTCTAGAGCTTATTATGCAATGTACAAACCCTTTTTCTGTAGAAGAGAAATAAGGAGACCAATGTTAAAGTTTATAGCTCGGTAATAGTGCCTATAGTGACTTACGGTAGTGACTCATGGGCGTAGAAGAGGTGAAGACTAAGTAAGTAAATAAGTAAGTAACTAAGTAATATTAATATTAAGAGAAGAGAGGAAAAACCCTAAATAAAGAAAATAAAATATATGAACTTAATATATATTTTTTAAAATATTTATCCCCATAGGCTCTCCAAAAATCAATACCTTACAGAACGCCAATGCAGCATGAGCTTTGAAATGCATTTGGACCGTGTATAAGTATGTGAAAATATGCAAGAGGAAGTTGACATCGTCGTTTAATTTGCATAAAGGTATTGTTCTCTTTGCTAGTGACATAATATTATAGTGTGATTTCTCATAATAAATTAGTCGCAAGACACGTTTTCCAAATAACGGAAATTTTTATCAAAATAAAATATTTCTTTAAAACCCAACATGTAACTGTTCACATGACAACATCCTTTTGCAATATTCCCATACAATGATAATACTAATAATCACCTACATAACTATATGTTTTAGTGAATCAAAACAATAGGCAAGGTCGACGAGTGTTTCCAATCAAAATTCATCAGGATTCTAGTTAGGAAAATGTCATAAAAAACATTAACATATTTTTATGTAATATATTTATTGGTGTCCAGAAAAACATAAAACCGCAAATGATAAATATTGTTTTATATGTTTAGTTGTGTTTGGTTGTTTAAGTCGCCTTTGGATATATATATAAAAATTAAAGGTAAGATTGAAAATGAATAGCTGAATCCTGCGTTTTCGTTTCGTTTTTATAAACAGTGAATTTTTAAGTCTGTAATCTTATAACTAATATTATAAATATGAAGGTATCAAAATGGATAAGGAAAAGGATAAGGACTTACCACCCCCTTAATATTTTTATTTCTGGACCAATTTTCATAAACTTTCTTTTGTTGGGTAGATGTCGGAAAATGGCATTAAGAAAGTGTATCACATGTTTTTTTTTGCTAATATCATGCCTAACTGCGTCAACTTTTATGGCTCCCATTTTCGAGAAGTACTATTAGGGCTGTTTTAGAGAAAAACTAACAACGGATTCTTAACCTGCACTACCTTAAACCAAAATGTACTGATATTTATGGTTCTAAATTACTGGGTGTGCTTGATATTATTTTTGATATTTTTACTATAATAATTAATAATTAATATTTTTTCTAATAATTACAGACTATTATTTAGCAAAAAATTTCCTTTATTTACAAGTCGATCTAAACTGGCATTACAAAACTTAAATACTAGACATTTCTATCATTCCACCATTTTCTATCAGGCACTTTTCAATACGTCGTGGGGTATTATTCACTACTTTTCTCAATTGTTGTTTGGAAATGCTACGGCAAGCCTGCCTAACACGATCACAAAGATGGTCTCGAGTTTGGAGCCTCGAAACATAAACCTTATTTTTAATTGTCCCCTCAGAGAAAAAAAATCAAGAGGCGTGAAGTGTTTGTATCCTTTGTATATAATGATACAGTAATTGCTCCTTTAGTGTTCTATGTAGTATATGTGTATGTAGTGTTCATCTGTCATGCGATATTGCAATGTTGTCATATCCTTCCGGACTGATGTAGGGCATAATTGTTAATTAAAAAATAATGATTTAACAGTGTTCATTACTTTATTTTTAGTTTATTCGTTAAGTAATAATGAATTAATATTTGACAAATATGCTTTTACACATATTTGTTTAAAATCGTAATTATTATCACAGTGTTTCGATTGGTGATTTAATAATTTTGTAGTTTTTTTTCTTGAGAACCTTTAGGTTTATGACTCTTGCTGTAAAGAAGTGTCTTTTTTTAATAAGTGTATTTTTTTTTAAATACTGTGAAGAATCATTGGCTAAATTTAAGAAAGTTACTTTCCCTTACAGTTTATATATGTAATGACAACTAATTCTTTAGCTATTGAGCGACAAGATTTCGTTACTGTTAGCACAACAGTAGCTTCTTCATTTGCAAGCTCCGCTTTAAAATGATGATATTTTTAAGTAGTCTTTTTTTAAATATTTTACTGTTTATTATTTTTTCTTGAGTTGTTACTATCAGAACATTCCAAAAAAGTCAGTAATATTGAAATATTTTAAAAACTTTAGAAACATTTTTAATTAGAAATTCGAGTAATAGATCAATAATTTTTGGAAAATTGTGCAGCATAATACATTGTGTGTGTTTACGGTCCAAAGCGCTATCCCTCTAGTTTTCCTCTAGTCTTCGCTATCGGAACGCTCGGAATGTGGTTGCGGCTTCCCAGAAGCAGCTGGGCCGCGATCGCCGAACAGTTAGAATGACATTCGCGCTTCGGTCGTCGACCGATTCCATGCACATACATTCCTACGTCTTGTTTAATCGAGGGGATAACGTGATCATCCCTTTGCATCCAATCAATCTCACAGAATAATTATTTGTTTCAAATGCGCTAAAGATCTCGTCGCAATTAGAGGTAAATGGAAAAAGAATATTTGCAAATATTTTTTCACTCATCTGCAGAAATGAGCAAATTATTATTAATGAAGCGTTTAAGGCTTTATATAGCGTGCTATATAATGGCCTTATATAGCGTGCTACAGCGAAACGGGCGTTTGTTTTTATATATTTTAAATTTATTCCTACGCCATCTACCTTCTTGTGTAAGGTTTTTAATTTGAACTGAATATCCTGGTATATATTTCTTAATATCATCCCACTCTATTCTTCTACTTTATGATAGATCTTTAATCTCCTCAATCCATCCTTTTCTTCTTGGCCTTCTATAATTTTTCCAGGATGCTTTCCTTTCGTACACTGCTACGTGAACCATCTAAGTTGACCCTCTATCATGTTTTCATTTATTAGCTTTATTTCTAGGTTCAATCTGTTACTTAATTGATTGCTTATTCTGTCTCTTCTTGTTTTATTCTCGATCTTACGTAAGAATCGCATTTGCATTACATTAATTCGCGTGTTATATTTTTCGGCCAAGGTTTATGACTCACTACTACATAAGGCTCTTGGTTTTAATATTTTTCTACTAAAGGCTCTACCATAAGGAATGATGTAACTTTGACATGGCGACCATATTTGTTTACCGATTTTTGACATGTCTTGCCAGTTGTTTTCTGAAAGGTTTGAAATTAAGTCATGGTTCGTTTCACGTTAAAAGTACGTTTGGAAATTGTCCAGTTTTATTACGCAAATTCGTGGTACCCTTATGCTACTCAACGAGCAATTGAGGCCGATCGTGGAGGTCCTTCTAAACAGGCTGTTGATCGTGTTATTAGAACATTTGAATGGAGTTTACTCTCCACAATAGTTTGGTGCCTGTACGATAAAAAAAGCTAGAAGTGTTAAGAATATTGCCGACGTTCAAGCAAGCGTAGCCGAAAATGTCAACCTCTCGGTTCCTCGCCGCTCGCAACATCTAGGCCTCTCGCTAATGACAACTTAGCGAATTTTGAGGTTGGACTAAAGCTTGTATTCGTATAAGATGGTACTGGCACAAGAAATGAAATCAACGGACCATCGTATTCGTCGTGAATTTGCCGATTGGGCCCTCGAAATGATGGAAGCCGACAACGAATTTTATCGCAAAATGCTTTTCTTCGATGAGGCTCATTTCTGGCTCAATGTCTTCGTTAATAAACAAAAATGTCGCATTGATGCGAATCTAATCCACACGTGATACATGAGGAGTCGTTTGCATCTGCAAAAGGTGACAGTTTGGTCTGGATTTTAACATGGAGAAGTCATCGGTCCTTATTTCTTTAAAAATGAAGAAGGACCCACGGTTACCATCACTTCCGAGCACTACAGGCAATGCTGGAATTTTTTTTCCCCGGAATTTGATGGACTCGATGCGGAGGCAATATTTATTTTTAACAGAATGGAGCACCACTACATATTTCCAGAGTAAACATGGGCTTATTGCGAGCCAAGTTCGGCAACTCATTATTTCACGAAATGGCCCCATCGCTTGGCCGCAAGGACATTTGAAAACACAGGTTTATAGCAATAAACCCGCGACTATTGACGACTTGGAAACTAACATTCGCAAGCCTTAGTCGCCATATACCATAAAGCCCAAAATTTGCGCCAGGATCATCGAAAATTGGCGTGAGTGGATCCGTGTCTGCAAACAGAGTCTTGGTGGCCATTTGTCTGAATCTCTTAAATAAAGCAATCGGAACCGATTTTGAGCAAAAAATGTGTTTAATTCTGAAGTTCCATCATTGGCAGAACCTTTCCTTTGGTTTTTATATTCTTTGGTATTTCTGCCTTGTTTAGAAATGTGCGTGTAGTTTACCTGTTTTTATCTGCTTTTCCAATTAACTCTCTTTCTCACTTGCTTTAGTGTTGCGTAAAATAGTTACTGGTTTTCTTTGAAATTTTCTGACATTTTTTTTTCTCAAACTTTTCCTATGAATCTTTCTTACTTCTCTTTACATCACTTTTCACTAATCTCCGTTTTTCCTTGTGTGCTTCATAATCTTCTATTTCTTTTGGTTTTTAGATATCTTTTTCAGTATCGTTTTTACAACGAATCTTCAGTTTTAATTCATCATTTCACCACTATGTTCTCTTTATGGTTTTGTTTATTATATTTGTTGTACTACAACTTTCTTCGGCTTTTAGCATATTTTTTTTTAATATTTCTCATTTTTCATCTATTCCTCCATATATCCGTTCTTTATTTTGACAAATTTCCTGGCCAATATCTCCTGAAATTTCTTTTGATTTCGGATTTCCCTTAGATTGAAGCATTTTATATTCTTCTTAATTTTTTTCCGTCTTTTATCTGGTGATTATTCATTTTCCTTGTGACTTTCACATCGTACCTTTACTTAAAACTACTTTACCTAAATATAATCTACGACTACGACATAGATTACCTCAACAACAGTGCATCGATCAACTCACTTCAACTTTTGGCGATGAAGCACCATCTAAAACCACTGCATATCGCTTTAGTAAATTCAATCGTAGCCGTCGTTCGCTTATGGGCGAATTTAAAGAAGATTACCGTCAAAAGTCGGTTGTTGTGCCAGAAAATATCGATACTGCGCGCGAACTGATAAAGCAAGATCATCATGTGACATACCGTGAGATTGAGGCATCTGTATGTATGTTGTGTATTAGTATGACAAGCTTTTACAGGAACATTTAGCCGTAAAAAAGATTTGTGCGCATTGAATTCCGTATGATTTGACAATCGTTCAAAAAAACGGCTCGTGTCGATTGGTGTAATGAAATGCTCAAATAATACAATCGTAATGCGTTAGAAGCCGTGTATACCATTTCCAAAGGTGACGAATCTTGGATTTATGTATATGAGCCCGAAAGTAAACAGCAGTTTTCTGTATGGTTTTTCAAAATAAGCCAAACCCAACAAAAGTTATTCGCGCAAGAAGAACTTCGAAGCAAATGATCGTCTGTTTATTTGGAATAAATGAATATGTGGCTTCAGTGCCACTAGATCCTAGAACGGTCAATTCTGAATAGTACATACCATTTATTTGTCAGAAGTCTTTAAAGAAATAAGAAAAAACAACCAGCGACGCAACTCTCACATATGGGACCGAACAACTCAATCAAAACATCAAGTCAAAACATCGAATTGATGGGTCATCTGCCGTACAGTCCTGACTTGGTAACGTTGCCCGTGAAGAATAAACTACGTGATCAAGAATTTTCGACCCCAGAAGAAGAGGTCAAAATGCATGTTTTGGAGATATCTCAAGTGCGATGAAAATTAGTCCAAACATATGTAAAAGTATGTCGATCATCGCGGAGAATATTTTGAAATACAATAAAACCATTATCAATGATAAATATTTGTTTTTATTAATTATTCCGGATACATAAAGGGCAAATGTCTATATGTTGTGTTCATTATTACCAAATTATTTTCTATATATAATAATTCTATTTCCTGGCGCTAATAAAAACTCCGAATTTAGTAATTTGTTTTTTAAACTCTTGAATTTTATGTCCATCTATTCATAACGACTTTTCCCATCTCCACCGCACCTTACTCATTACAGGGCGCAATATTTCTAGTGGAATTTGGGGTATTTATTGTTGAACTTTGAGCTTCAGCTTCGCAATGTTTTGTGTGAAATCAATGTAAACCTTGCTCTTCAAATAACCGCACAAATAAAAAAAGTGCGGTTAAAACTTAATATCCCCATATCTGAACGTGATATGATTAGGCAAACATTGTTTAAAATAGCTTTCCGATATCATATAAGCGTGAGTAGTCCCATTTGCTCAAAGCTGGATGCCTTAAAAACTTTAAACAGTGATCTCAAAGGGAATCGATAAAAATCGATTAATGCTAAATCATCTGATATATGCGCATGATGTTTTTCTACCTCTTCCTATTATGATGAAGCCTCCTTATTCACCAGACTTCCTTTTCCCAAGATTGAAAATTGACTCCAAATTGACCTATTTTGGGAAATTAGATAATATTGACAAAGCCCTAACGGACCAGCGGGAGGCGATTCTTGTAACTGAGTTCCAGCACTGCTTTAAAGAGTAGGTAAACCGTCTTCAGGACTGTGTGGCATCTCAAGGCAATTACTTTGAGGGAAATAGAATAGAATTGTATATTTAACTAATAACACTTACACCTCGCATCAGGTTTTCTTACAGCAATTTTTCGACGGGTGGGGCTACTAGGCTCACGCTTAACAAGGATAGTCTTACCAACTTGAAAATTAAATGGTTATATCGATATCTGAAGCGCGCAAATTTTTAAAACAAAAGTCACTTGACTTTTTGATCGTAGTGGTATATAGTCCAAAGCTAAGAAAGTTCAAAGTTTAAAGAGGACTAGAATTGTTATCAGAGTATCCTGAAAATTTCAGAGTGACCCTCGTACCGTAAGCTTCAAGTCCGCCACTGCAAGTCTCCGAACCTCCACGTCGTTCTCGATGCCCGCTCGCAGCATTCCTGCACGTTTCATCTTAAATACGATCACTTCCGTTATAATTTTTGAATTGTAATTGGTTTGTCGGTTTTCTTTGGGATATGGGCGCGTTTTTCTGACGTTCTTTCTTGTCTGTTGCTCTTTAGGCCGTGTTTGGTGGTCTGCGGAGAAATCCTTCTCTTTTCTTACCTGATTTCTTTTAAACAGTTTGTCACAGAAAAAAGAGACACAATAAAAGCACTTCAACACTGCAATTTTGATCCATATAATGATATAAAATATTCATTTTTGTTCTTGCTTTCATGTTTATAAAGTTTACTGCATTACTTTCACTTATTTTGCTGTTGTGCAGCAAAATAAATGAAAGAACACTAGTTTACATGGTTTTTATATCCCAGCTGAAAGTTGTTAATTATTGTTTATTTTAGGTAAGAGTGATCCAGAAAAAATGAAACAAAAATTCTGTCACGTCTGCTTTTAGAAATATTTATTTATTTAAAAATGGAAAAAAAAACGTATAAACAATAATAATATAATAATAAAAAAACTTAAAAATAGCTAATTTTCGCCTTCTTTTTATAATTTTTTTTTCATTAGTTTCTCTTATAATGAACCAACAGTAATCCCCTAACATGTTTTTATCCCAAAATTCTTGGTGTCGTTCTTCGAAAATATTTAAATCTTGGTGAAATACTTCCTGAAAACTTCCGGTGAAATTCTTGGTGAAATACTCATAATTCCTAAGTTTTCAGGGAAAATACTCAAACGCGTGTGAAATGAAATGTATTGAAACTTTTTCAATAAATCAGCAACAATATCTCTACTTTTCACTTTTTTTATTTCCCAAAAATTCTTCGTCAACCATTTTGAATGACTTCCAAGCAGCTTTTTCATTATCAGATAAAAGGCTTTCAAACTGAGGACTTTTTTATAGTTGTAAATCTCTTATAAAATCATTTAATTCGGCTTGGTTAATTAAATTTGGAGTGTTTCCTTGAAGAGATAAATCGTCAGAATTACTAGAAAACAATTTAATTTCAACATTACTTTCATTGTCATTTTCTAGTATATTTTGACTCGAATTACTGGGACAAAATGGATGTAGAAAATCATTCGAATGTAAAATTGGCTTAATAACAGACGGAATTTCGGCATATAAAATACTGTCCTTATGTTTTGTATTATATCCCACTGTCTTCGTAACACAAAACTAACAGTCATTTTCATAATTATTAGATTCTCTCCATAACATTGATGGAAGATATTCGTTATCTCTTGATGACAGGAAACAGGGCACCCATTTTTTATCTTGGTTCGCAACAGGAAATGCAAAATAATGAAGATATGCACTTTTTAACGAATCTACAAAAACGATCAAAACTTTGTTTCCACTTTCTATTCGCCATTTTAATTCAATTTGAAACAAGATATTTGTTGTTTGAATAGGGTAAAGTGAAACTAGTTGATCATAGGGGCAAGTTGTGCGATCGAAATATATCGAAAACTAAGCAACCTACAACAAAAGCATCGAAAAGAAGTGGTTATGGGAGGGGAATACATAGCGCGACTGTCAATTGCTGTCCGTTGCTCCAATAAAATAAGAGAACGCTTTGTTTTTTTTTGGTGTAAATAAATATAACAGGTCATCATAATTTTTCTACCATACTCGTATAAAAACATTTAAAAAGGAGCACGTAAGTATTTAAAGATTACTTAATTATTGTTCTTTCGGTTGTAGATGGTTATTTATTTTTAACTCTTATGATTTTTTTATAACCTAATTTTTATTTTGTTGCCTTAACTGGGGCTAGTTGAGCAACGCGCGTTCAATGCTTGCTCAACTAGCCCCACTAGATGTTCATTGTAGAAAATCAAATTTTTCTTTAATAAATTAATAACAATCAATTAATTTGTGCATGTGATGTATTATTACATTTTAGGATGGGTACGTATAACAGAAAGACTTCAAAAGATTTAGCTACTAGTCAACAATTGAGTGACGCAGCAAAAGTTGTAGAGGTGGAAAAAATAAGTGTAAATGCTACAGCCCTACTATACTAATATTAACAAGATGACTTTAAAGAGATATGTTTGTATTAATTGTAATAGAGACAAAGATGATTATTAATTTGGGATTGTTTATCATCTAGCAATATTCTTGATCTCATAATTAGTTACTACTTTAATTTAATATTTATTTGCGTTATAATTATGCTTAAACATATAATTTTAAATATAAAAAGTGTAATAATAATCCAAAGATTGGACAAATTTAATTTTGTTAATTTTTATTTTATTTTTCCAGAGATATAATAACAATATGAGTATGTAATATTGTTATTCATAATCAATAAATCATAATAAATAAATATTTGCTTGTTGATTACAATTATTTTGTATTCAGATCATTCTATACAGTCATCAAGTCCATTTTAGCCATAGCTCAACTAGCCCCATAGCCATGCTCAACTAGCCCTACTAGTGGGGCACGTTGACCAACTTAGACGCTCTCGCATTTCCGACAATAACTTTTAAACTTGTACTCGGATCGTTTTTACACCGCTAGACGTTTTGAAGAAGAGTACATTAGGAACCTAACAGAGTCAGAATCAATTAAATCTGATGCATAATCTTAAAGTTATGGGAGATTAAGCGAAAAGTTGCTTAACTAACCCCGTTCTACTCTAAATAAATATTAAACTGAAGTTATCACATAAAGTAGTTGAAAAAAATGATTTGACTGTAGAAAAAAAAACGGGACGTGATAGAATATTTCTGCTAACACTTTTAGGTTTAAGGAAGGTAGGTTAATATACTTATATATATTTCTTTCGGGGTATATAAAACAAGCTAAAATTTGTAAACTGGTGTAATTTTTCCCAATTTCTTTGTAATAAAAATAAGTTGACTAGACTTATTTAATTACGCAATGATAGCTTACTAAGACTGTTATTTACAGTGGTTTATTAATATTGGTCTCATAAAATGTCAAGAACTCGAACTAGATTTATTTTGGAAAAATATGCTACCCTGTTTCAAAAAAATTTACCAGGTTTACTATAGATACAACCGTTTATTTTTTTTAAGTAAGTTGGTATGACTGTTCTAGACATTTGACAGAAGTTTCATAGCGTTTCCATGATCAAGATAGAAATAATAAATTTTTGTAATTCAAAATGACACAAATGACAATACAGTTAAATTTATCGAGAATTGTTTATGCTGGTGCATTAAAAGTATTAAGAAAGTATTATAGGAAGGCTCTGGACTTGAGTAATCGTTGCTGAAAGTTTTGTTTAACATTTTTTTGCATAACAATAACGCACTATCGCACACATCAATTATTATTCGTCAATGTTTCGGCTAAATATGAAACAAATACCATCCCCAAGCACCATATTCACCAGATATGGCTCCGTGTGACTTTTTCCTGCTCTCTCAATTGAAGAAACCACTTCGTGTATACCGTATTGAGTCCCTGGAAGCCATTCAAGACAGTTCGCTGGCTGCTTTGAAGAACATACCAAAAGTCGAGTGTAAAAACTATTTCGAAGGCTGAAAAAAACGCTGTAATAAGTTTATTGCAGCGAGAGGAAACTACTAAGAATGGAACAAAATCAATTTGGATGAATAAATCAATAATTTGTATTTTATTTAAAAAGCTACCTCAATCATAGTAAATGTGTAAAAAATATGCAGTTATTAAAAAAAAAATGTTTTTATCTGAAATTATTGAAACATAAGTGTTGCTTCTTGTTTTAATTAAATTGTAAGAAGTACTTATGTTGCTTTGGCATTTTACGTACTCCTTCGGTGACACAAACGAGCTACACGTGGTGCAAAGCTTCGTCTGAACGATTTCAATCGAAGAAGAGGTCTAACAAGTGGTAATTAGAGACGAACACTATTCGCGATAATGCTACTATTTAACTAATAAATGTACGATTGGCTGGTCGGCTTGTCACATTAGTTAGTTAAACATCACTATCACTAAGCGTCTTCAAGAAACAAATCTATACATTTATATATATATATATATATATATATATATATATATATATATATATATATATATATATATATATATATATATATATATATATATATATAGCTAATAATAATGTACAGCTCCACAGGCCTTTAAGGCATTTGGCTTGGTTTAAAATATGGCTCCAAACTATTCTATTCCTTGCTTTTCTTTCCCATTGTGTCACACCCATTCTGCTCATCCTTAATGTAGACTCTCAGTTTATGCTGGTCTATATTCCAATGATAAGATGAAAAAGCAATTCAGATCCTCTCACCCTAACATAGTATTTTACGAACAATATGACACGTTTGCAAGAGCACGGTACGTTGTCCCACTATGGCAATCGATTTCGAGATACTCAGGCTCAGAACTCAGAACCTCGAGTTCTTTGAAAATCTCTTACTTATCAAGCATATATATATATATATATATATATATATATATATATATATATATATATATATATATATCCTTTCTCCTTGGATTCTCTTTCTCTCCTTCGTCCATCTTGTCCCCGGTCTCCTCGAAACATCACTCTCTGATACAACTTTCCACATATGTATTTTGTTTCTGTACGTTCTTCTATCCTCAATCTCGCTCGGGTCCATTTGTGCCTTCCCCAGATCAGCTCTGACTTGTGCGATCCATGGTACTGTTGATTTGACTCATTTTGGTCTTGTCGGTGAGAGTCTACTGATATGTCCATGGAATTTCAACCTTCTCTTTCTTATGTCCGTTACGTTGTATGCCGTTACGTTGGACATTCTCTCTGTCGTCTTTCTAGAATGTAGTCTGTGTCCTTCCTCTCCTCTGTCAGTTTTGGGCCGAGAATTTTCTTCATAATTTTGCTTTTTTTAGTATGTTTTCTATGCCGCTTTTTGTGTATATTGTGCCTGGCTTGTGTATATTACCTTTGGTTTGATTACTGTGCTGTAGTGTCTTATTTTTGCGTGTGTGCGATATGCATTTCTTCTGCTATCTTCTGCTATCTTCTCTCCTCCTGTGGGTTCGAGGATCTCGCCCTCGGCATTTGAAGTGAGTGACACTGTTTATCTTGCCGTATTTTTTGTTCAAATTTTGGTCTCCCATAAATTTCACTTTAGAGGTTGTGTTGTGTGAATTTAGTCCGAGGTTTTTCAATAGTTCCGCGGTGATACCATCTTCACCGGATATTCTATTATTCTTCAGTGTGCGTATGTGCCTGTGGATTTCTTCCTGTGTTGATGGTGATGATTCTGAGTAGGTATAGATAAAATTTTCTTTGGGGAATCTTGTGTCGCGTTTATGGCAATTGAGGAGATCAGAGAAATAGTGTGCCAGCTCCTGACAATTCTGATTGGTTAGCGCTAATCTCTCATTCCGCTTTCTGAAGCAAATATTTTGTGATGTGTATCCACGGATTTCTCTTGCGAAAGTGCTGTAAAAGTCTCTCGTGTTATAATTGCGGAAATTCTCCTCTATAGGATCTAGTTGTTCCTTCATGTACTTCCTCTTTGTTTGCCTGATAATCTTTGCGGTCTATTTTCTAGTCACGCCAAAAAGCTGTTGACATAATGGGGATTTTTTAGTGTTGTACTCCTGAAATGCCCGTTTGCGTTGCTGTAATGCACTTTCACATTCCGAGTCCCACCAAGGGTGTTTTGTGTTCTTTTTCAATGGGATCAGTTTCTGTGCTTTTTGTGTAATTTTTTTGTGGAATTTTTCCCATGTATCTGCCTGTTCCTTTTCCCATTCCTCTATTATGTTGGATGTCTTGATCTTTTTCGTGTCAAATTTCTGTAGATGGGCTTTCTTCTGATGAATTCTCCTTGGGGTGAATTTGACTTTAGTCAATGTTCGTGCCCCTGCGGACTTGAATATCTTGGATCTTCTTTGTTGTGGGTATGAGATCGCAACGTGATCTCCATGTCTTCTGTTTTCGTAAAGATTTTCTTAGGGACGTTGACATGATCTTCGGGTTATTCTTTTGGCATAGTTCGATAAGTCTTGTGCCGTTCTTGTCGGTAAATTTGTGCTTTCTGATGGATTTTTTCGATTTTACGTGTTTTACGATTTGTGCGTTAAAGACGCTCAGTAAAATTTTGATGTCATTCTCTGGGATCTTTGCCATCACCTTCTCTAGTGTTGCCCAGAATTTCACTGTAGACTTGGGGTTTTTCTCGTTATCCGCGTTTGAAAAAATAATAAGAGTACTATGTAGAAATCATAAGTTTATTTTGTATCTAACGCATTAACTAGAAGAGAACAGTTTATATATCCACAATGAAGTAATTGAATGATATCAAATAAATATAAACAAAAAAAATAATGAAACTAAATTTCATGTGATTCAAAAATTGGCTACACATACAACTTAACTATTCAGGAAGAGATGAAAATATAAACCAAAATTCAACTCAACAACCAAAAAGAAGATGCCGTCATGAAGTTAGAAGAAACTATTCGAGATACTGATTTTAGCATATGCTTAGACAGATTTTTTACTAGCATTCAACTTATAAATAAATTACCTTCTGCTGCAGTTGGTACATCAAAAATTACCAGAAGAAAACATGCCTAAATTCGATATACAGAAAGAACGAAAGCGTCAAAGAGGTGAAGCTCAGTTTTTATGTACTCAGTATGGTACATATGCAATATCAAGTAAGGATACCAAAGATCTAACAACCCTTTCAAATTGTCATGGCGATGAAATGACTGTAGCAAACAGAAAAGCAAAAGCAAGCCGATCAGAAAGTCCTGCCCGAGGATGGTACAGTTCTATAACAAATATATGGGGGGAGTTGATTTATCAGATCAGATCAAAGGGTGGAAAAGAGTTTTCTATCGGCTAGTAATGACAGCAGCGATCAATTCGTAGATAATATTTACTGAGCTAAAGGACCGAGAAAAATTAAAAAGAGTTTCTTGGAGTGGTTCCGCTGGCGGAATCTCTAGTAAGTTATGGCCGACAAAGTGCAGAAGTGGTACGCAGAAGACAATATGGTAGGCCGTCATCAGTTTCCGGACTACTGAATATAGAGGATCACTTACCCATCGAAGGACAAACAAGAAGAAGGTGTCATTGCTGTACCAAGAACAAACAAGAAAGAAGAACAAAAAAAATTGTATGGCTTGCAATATATCCCTATACAAACACTGTTTTACTGCTTATCACACCTTTTTATGTTCCCACAACTAGTACTAATGGGACATATATGTTCCAACCTCTCAACATATGCCCCTTTTGAAAAAAAAACTTGGAATCATAATTTTTCTTTTTGTGATCAATGTGCAGGCTATATAACAAAATGCAGTAAATTGAATAAAGAAAACAAATCGGGGTTGAAAGGGTTAAATGACATTCTCGAATTTATTTTATCTTGCGATTATTTTTTGTTTCAAATATTTATCAAGACGGTGAATGATAAGAAAAGTATTTTTGTAGCTGTTGCATTTTATTTTAAGAAATCCAAGAAATCTATTACTTGAAAGTCTGGGTGGAGAACCTATGTCGGGTGGAGCATGTTACCAATTTAATTATTTATAATTTTTAAAAGAAACAAGGCTGAATTTTTTTATATATCTTTAGTTTCGTCTTTAAGTTATATGTTAATTAGTTTTTGAAAATTCTGGTAATCAAATGTGAGCCATTAGCACCAATGCAACTTTGTGCCCTATTACCTTTTCCGTAATTTTTGTAAACATATCCGATATTAATGCAGTGATGTCAGTATGGATATTGTCCTTGAGTTACTGTATGGCTTATTTATATAAAGTTTATAAAAAATCACCATAAAAATAACCCGTCAAATCAATTTTGTATCAAAATTGTCAATTTGATAGAAGCACATTGCAG
This sequence comes from Cosmopolites sordidus, assembly GCA_031761425.1. Taxonomy (NCBI): domain Eukaryota; kingdom Metazoa; phylum Arthropoda; class Insecta; order Coleoptera; family Curculionidae; genus Cosmopolites; species Cosmopolites sordidus. The sequence continues at coordinate 116,707 of JARFXV010001655.1, forward strand.
TATTCTACTTGTTTATTACTGTTAGCAGCCACTAGGTCTTGAACAATTTGTTTCTTATAAGGAAACATATGCAAATAACTTCTGAAAATTCGGCTTAAATTGCGTGGAAAAATTCCGAATTGTGAATCATGTAGTCAAATCGACGTTCCTGGATAATATTCCACACGTATTTTTTTAGCGCTTCGCACTGTCCCCAACTGTATAAATTGAAATCAAATAATCTCCCTCAAATAATTGAAATTGAACGAATAAACGAGCAATTTGTCGTTTTTTTGGTTTTTTTTAAATGTAATCCATATTAATGTTTCCCATATTCATATTGGGTCTCTATCATAAATGGAAACGGTAAAATATCTCGAGAAACCTCTGATATATCTTAATGAAATTTTCTACACAAACATCAAGAAATGTTTGCCACTTTTTGGGTATATTTTTATTTTTTTTAGTAGCATATTTGAAATCCAAGACTATCTTGATTTTTTTAAAATGACATGATTTAAATGATGATCGTTGGAAAGAGATTTTTTCTGAATTTAACGATGTAAATATTGTATGGTTTTTTCAAAATAGATTTAAAAAATTGCTGAGAGGTGTTTCGGTATATTTTAGGGTAAATATATTTTTCATTTAGTATGATATGAAACTATGGATGGCATATGAAGTATTTCATTATATTCTTTTATATATTAATTTCAGGTGTTAATTTCAAAGGTGTTCAGTTTCAGTTTCAGTAGTTCAGTTTCAAAAACGGTGAAAAGATTCAATGAAACAGGCAGCATTAAAAGCCGTCCAACATTTAGAATACAAAAAACAAAAAGTAATGACAAAAATTCGTTAAATGTTTTAATTGATGTAATAGACAACGGTAAGATTTCCTTGCAACAATTAGCTTTAAATCATAACGACAAGTGTAGATGCACAGTCTAAAGAACAATAAAAAAAGATTTTTATCCTTTACAATTACTACAAGAATTAAGTGAAGATGATTTTTATCGAAGAGCTGAGTTTTGTGAAGTTACGAAAGAAAAAACCAATATCAATCCAAATTTTGTTTCAAATATTATTTTTACGGATGATTCTGTTTGTGTGTGTTAACATGACCATTTATGTTAACACACACAACTGTAGATACTGGGTCGATGCTAATCCGCACTGGATGGAGCAGGTTCATACACAGTATCTTCAAAAGTTGAATGTTTGGATGGGAATTAGTGGCAAGAATACTATAGGAGCTTTGTTTATTGATGGTAACTTAACAGCAGATAAGTATTTAGATCTATTGGAAGAAAACATTATCCATCAACTTTTGCGTCTGTTTCCAAATTTAATTAACCAAAACCAGAAAATATGGTTGCGGTAAGATGGTGTACCTGCACACTATGGCATTAATGTTAGAAATTTTCTTAATACTACTTTTCCAAACTGACGGATTGGTCGACGAACAGCTATCGAATGGCCGGCAAGGTCACCAGACCACCCTTTTTTGTGGGGTTTTGAAACAAGTCGGGTTTACGTTAATAGGCCAGAAAATCTCGAATATATGAAATTACGAATTCGACAAGAAATTGCCGCTATACCTCTTATCTGGTGGGAAAACGTAATTCAAGGAATCGTCCGACGTATACATTACTATTAGGAAGTTAATGAAGGAGCTTTAAACATCTTTTGTAAATAGTTCTTTAATGAAAATGTACCCAAGAAAAATAATGAAAATATACCCAAAAAGTAGCAAATATTTTCTGATGTTGGTGTACAAAATTTCATTAAGAAATCTCAAAAAGGTTTCGCGATATGTGACCGTTTCCATGCGTAATAACGACCCTGTATAATGTAATCCGTATTAATGTTATCCATATTTTAAACTTTCACGTCTGCTCTACACAACAACCAAAACCCAAACTGTCACAAATAAAAATGGCGGGGTTCAGTTGCCACCTTATTCATAGCAACAGAACTAAGGTCGCCTAAGATATTTTGGAATATTATTACTAGCGACCGGACTTAATAAAAGATAAGTAATTACATTTCATGTAATGGCGTGAGTTATCATTTCAATTGATGAAAATATCTATATCGCCAAAATGTGTATAAATTCATTTCAATTATTTTTTGTGAGTACATTGGATGGTTTCGTTTTTTTATGTTGTTTGGTAAAAAAGTAAGAGTAGGATGTAAACACAGCGATAAAGCCCATAATAATCCATTTTTCTATAGAACCGGTATAGTCAGTAGTGTACGACTATGCCTAAATACACTGATAAGCAGTGACCTGGCCCGAGTTAGGGCAAAAATCCGCTCCTCAATCATTAAAGTTGCGAGAAAATTGCCTGTATGATAATTCAATTCTTCTATTGGAACCTTTGGTGTAAAACACTAAACTTGAAGATATTTACCACTAAATATCGAAATATTCAATGTGAATGCTGTAATCAGGAGATGATTTAATCTATTAAATAATAACTAATATTATTTAATCTATATTAAGATTAAATCATCTCCTGATGATGCTAACATGGTTAGCGAAAGGTGAGTCGAGCATCTCTTCTAGTTTAGTGTATGATAATTGTTAATACGATGTTTAAAACAAAATATGGTTTCATACTCTTTTTAGCAGAGAGCCCTTGAGACAACATATAATAACAGGTTCGATAATTTTCCATATTCGATTCTTAGGTACCTATTTCCTATAGTCTAAAATTATTATCACCTCTCATCAATCCATACTTTGCCCTCAAACTGGAATGTTTTAATCTATTGGTAGAACAGACTAAAGTGTGAAACAGAATTGTCTTTTTCAGATGAATCTTGATTTTGTTTGAGGGCTCTCGAACAGACATCGAAGAGGAAAATACAGTTTTAGAGTTTCATGTAGAATACCTATATATAAATAATAGTTTTACCACATATTAGACCATACCCTATGTATATCCAAATCTAAACCTTACAGTACATTTATAACAGCAACGTGATACTATAAAAGCTGCTTGGAATTGATGAAATATCAAAATATTAAAGAGAAATTTAAATTAGTTTCTAATGAAGCGGTTGGCTTTAATACAATATTTTTTTACTGTTTGATAATAAGAGAAAACAAACCATACACTGAATGATAATTTAAGATGAAATAATAACGATTACTTATAATGTGTAAGTTAAACCACTTACAAGCACAACAGATAGAAACGGTATCAAGGGTGAGGCAACTTTGTAGCGAGGCTTTCAAGTCATTTAATATTTTCTTCATATACTAATATGTAAAATTTATGCGATATCAAAAAGTGGTTTTCTAACCATGCAAATTGTTCTCGTTAGTGAAGCTGTTATGGAATCAGTGGCGTCGGTAGTCTTAATGAATCTTAACTTGTTAATGAGTAATAAAGATCAACTGAGTTTCAAAAGGACAAAATTATATTGTTTTGTAGTTGCCGCTTAACTATGATTCAGCAAAAATATTGAGTAGTGTTTATAGAGAATATAAAAAAAAGTGACCAATGCGAAACTAAAGCCAACATGTGATTTAGAGTTTTCATTATTTATAAATAAAAATACTATTCTAACTCAATACTCTGAAATTGCTCTGAAAGTGCTCGTAAAATTTGGAGCCTGATCAAGCCTGATCAACTCAACTGACTCATTTTTGGGAATAGAAGTGTGGAGGTTTAATACAGCTCAAAGTTGACCGGACCTAAATCAAGTGAATATAGAGGATGGTCGAGTAAAACAATACTTATTTATTTTCGTAATAACGATACGTCATTTTAAAGTGCATTCGGTAATGTTAGAATTACTAGGTTCTCGGGTAAAAGAACCGCCTTTTAGATTCGTAAAATCTGGACTGGTCTAGTTGATTTACTTCTTTATTTACAAACATCCTCTTCCAGAAACTCTAGATATTCTAAAAAATAAACACAACATATCAACGGATATTCTTCATTGCATGTAGTCTTCTTCAACATTGCATATCGAATATATATTTCAACAACAACAAAAATAAATTCTTTAAACAGATTTGTGGAGCTCCTATAGGCTCCCCTCTTTCTCCGGTCATAGTCAATATTTTTACGAAACACTTTGAAAGTCAAGTCATTAACAGTACTTACTTACTGGTTCAGATATGTAGATGATACCTTCGTCATTTGGCCACATATAATCTTTAAATCTGTTCCTTTCGCATTTGAACAGTATACATCCCTACGTCTAATTTACAATGAAGACTGAAAACATTCGGCCCTCCCTTTTCTTGAGGTTCTAATATCAAAAAAGCCCAACCAAAGCTTCTCCTATTCAGTCTATCGTAAACCTACCCACACCAACCGTTATCTAAATGCAAATTCACATCATCATCCATCCCAATTAAATTCGATGGCCAAAACTTTAGTTACTATATCTCTAAGCTTGTTGGACAAGGAGCATAGGCAAACAGAACTTAATTCCCTAAAAATGGCACTAATTCAAAACGGCTATGACATGCGTCAAATAACAAGGAATATTTGTAAAGTTCAGGAAACTGGTCATACCAACCAATCCACTAGAGAATTGTCCCGAAACCCCAAAGTTTTTCTGCCATATATCAAGGAAGTTACTGAAAAAATTTGCCACGTATTCAGAATCCGTAAAATCGAATCGATATTTACAACAAAAAGAAATATATACAGTTTCCTTAGACCAATGAAAGATAATATTCCACTAATGTCACATGTGTCTATGAGATTCCTTCTCCTGACTGCTCCCAATCATATATCGGCCAAATCAACAGACATATCCAAAATCGCGTATACGAGCATTCTCTCGCCGTCCGAAAATCGGATCTCTCCTTAACTCAGCAGAACATCATATTCCAAACAGCCCAGACTGCTTAAACAAGATGCTTAGCAGATTTCCAAACTGCTCATCCGCAACCGTTCCAATCAAACGCCCACCTCCCGTCTCACCACACGCCTGCTCCACCCACAACCTTACCTTCTTTTCTAGTTGTAAACTCAGGGGAGTAGGCAGATTGAGGCCTCGGAGTAAATCAACTAGATTCTCTTGATAATTGCATCAAATTTCGGTGGAAGCCGAAAAGTCGAGAGTTTGCAAATCTAACACGCGGTTATACCCAAAAATCTAGTAATTATAATATATATATATATATATATATATATATATATATATATATATATATATATATATATATATATATATATATATATATATATATATATGTTTCTTTTGTATAAAAATTATATAAATAAGTATTATAAATATTATATTATTTACTTACCACCTTTTCACAAGCCGACTAGTTAAACACAAACGTACCTGGAAAAGAAAAAAATATATATAAATTAAAATAGTTTGCTGTGTTAACTGTGTACATTTCGAGATCGTATTTAACTACAGCGTGGGCGATGCTTAACTGACATATTCAGAAAACCGGTCAGTTTTGATGCACTTAGTAAATCAGCGATAAGTTAGAATAACTACAAGCAACGCTTCTCTACGGTTGCCCTGACTTCTTCAGACGACTGAAAGACCACGGAGGATATTTTTAAAGCTTAAAAACGAACGAAAGTAACAACATGTCAAATCTGGTGAATTCGGTGTATGTTCCGACAATTTACAGCAGTTCAATACATTGAATTTGACCATCCCCTAAACACCTTATGACTAGTTTTTTTTTACTAATTTAACTTGCCCAAAAGGTCTGTATAGTATAATCTGGTTTCGCTGCAGGTTTAAAAAAAAGTGAAGCATCAAAATCTGAAAAAAAAAACGATGAAACAGTTTTTGCCGTTTTTTGCTTGGGACTGTTGTTTTGATTCTGGTATGTAGTGGTGAATTGGTTAATTCTTATAAAACGATGCATAATATTGATTTTGTTCTTAGTAATAAGGTCCAAACATTTTGTTACGGTAAAAGTAAATGCAACGCAGCTTTTCCATCCATAATGCCTTTCTTAACATTTCGATTCAAAAGAATATGTATGACATAGTCAGTCATCTGTTGTCTAAAACCATAAACACTAGTTCATTCGATAGCTGTACAACATTTAAATTCAACAATCCACTTTTATACTGTTGCATAAGGAAAAACAGCTTCTTCTAAAACATTTACCATGTTGTCATGAATTTTTTTAACAGAACATAAACTTTTATAAATAAACACTCGATAATAGAATAATTTTTAACTTTCCTTTAAAAAAGACAAAACCCGTATACTTTGACAGCTGATAAAAAATGATATTTTATGGAAACAAGAAAATTTCATAATTAATTTCACGTGTACTAATTAGAATGAAATATTGTAGTACATTGATTTTAGTGTGCTAGTATACAAACTCTTAGTTAGAGATTAATTTGTATACGATTTTAAATAAAATTTCATGAAAAATGTGTCTAATACGCAAATATCTAATAAAAACTATTATTATATAATAAATTAATAATTTCTTAACATGGGGTGTTGTAAATTAAACAATAAAAACCTGCCAGTAGGTACATTCTTCGAGGCTAAGTTATTGCTAGTAAACGTAAACAGAATAGGGCTGAATTTCATTGTAAACCAACGCAAATATGTTGCAATGCTACATTCCATCGAGTAATAGAATACCGAGAGTGGCCAACGTTGTTAATGTCGAAGAATATTCACCTTAATAGCGTTTGTAGTTAAGATTGTTTTACCATAATTTGACTTCAAAATAATGTGTTTTTTACTTATTTTAGTTCATACATTTAATGGATTAAAACAACTATAATGTTAAGTAATTATTTAAAACGTTTACCGATGTAGTTCAATGTACACACACACACACACACAAATATATATATATATCTATATATATATATATATATATATATATATATATATATATATATATATATATATATATATATATATATATATATATATATGAACATTTTATTGATTGCTTTTGACCGAAAATGGGCCCCACCCACCCCTAACGCAACGGGCCCCACCCACTCCTAACTGTTGGGTTCTACAATCTCATGTGGAACACACAACAACCTGCGTCTTCGCCTAGATGAGTATTTTTGTTGGTTGCTTGACTGGAGACGATCCACCCATACCTGCAATTTGAGGGTACATGTTTTGCCCCTTGATGTTCCAGCATCTTCAGGGTACCGACACATGCTCTCTCGTCAAGAATAGGGAGTCCCTATCCACAGTCAACAACCCATACTTTCGTCGACCTCCCATGGGTTGGCGTAAATATGCAGTGTTAGAATTCTTTGGACTATGTCCAATGAGACCACAGTACTGAGTGTAATCATACACCCAACTGCTGGGTTCCACAATTTCTTGTGGAATACTCAACAACCTGCGTCTCCGCCTAAATGATTATTTTAGCGTAATAGAGATTCACAAGTTCGCCTCTGGACAATTGTTAAAAAAGTTGACCTTTTTGTAATTCTTAAATTTATTTCGCTTTTTTTTTCTTTTACATAGTTTCAATTTTTGAATATTTACTTGGAATCTTTTTGCATGAAACATTTGAGTTTCTATATAAACACAATGTTACGCACTTTTAGAGACAAGGTAGCAACTATCTTAATGTTTGGTGAATGCAGAAAGAATTTACATGCTGCGGAGCGCCATTTTAATAAGAGGCATCCCGATTGCTCTATATCGGTGACTTATTTGAGGGAGCTTCGTCATAAATTTGAAACAACAGTGTTAAAGATGCAAAACGATCTGGCAGACCAAACATTTCTAATGATAAAGAAATTGACATACGTGCAGAAATGGCAGTAAACCCTACTTGTATTACAATCCAAGTTGCATCTACCTGTGACTCAAAGGACGGTGCACCGGGTGTTGAAAAAAAATCATCCCTATAAACTACAAATGATGCATCAACTTTCAGATTCAGACCCCGACCGAAAACTGCAATTCTGTGAAAATATGATCACTAGAATTGATCAAGCGCCAGATTATTTAAAAATAATTTGCCTTAGTGACGAAAGTAGTTTCTACCTCAATTGATATGTGAACACTCAAAATGTAAAGTACTGGAGTGATACAAACCCTCACGTATTTAGTGAGAAACATACACAGTTTCCAGAAAATGTAAATGTCCGGGCAGGTATTGTAGGAAACCACATAGTTAGGCCTATATTTTTGAATAGCAACTTAACCCGTAAAGCGTACCTGGAGATGTTAGAGACCGCGATTGAGCCGCTAATTCTCGAAATTCTGGAAGGCAATTCAGATGAATTTGATAAGTTTGAAATGGAGCTTCTCTACGCTATTGTGCTACAGTAAGATATTATTTGGATCAGGAATATTCTGGTAGATGAATTGGGCGACGAGGTTCGATAGAATGGTCGGTTCGGTTACCGGAGCTTACAATTTTGGATTTTTATTTGTGGGGGTACCTTAACACCTGTTAACACCTGACAGTACAGATGTTTTAAGACAACGAATTATTGAAGTAGAGCAATTTCCGCTATTTGAACGAGTGCGACAAGAGTTTACCAATAGGATTTTTTACTGCCAGGAAGTAGGTAGAGCACATTTTGAACATTTACTGTAAGGGCGGACCTATCCCAAACAAAATTAGTATAGTTGAATAGATCTTTTAAATACCTCAAACGAGGTATTACTTGCCGTACGATCCCATTGAAAATTATTGGTTACAATGGCACTGTGGCGCCATCCCTGATGTTTACGAGTTTACGTGTAGTCATTTTCACATTCCAAATTTCATTGGTTTAAGTATAACCGTTCAAAAGATAAAAGGGGGGAATATACTTTTGGCTAGCACTGTGTATGTACATATATATATATATATATATATATATATATATATATATATATATATATATATATATATATATATATATATATATATATATATAAACGGCCAGTTGACTTGACCTTGCTGTGTTCATTTCTATTCAGCTGTCTCCTTGTGTTAGACTCAAGCCCAGCTGACGACGGCAGTGAGGCCAGAAACCGGTCCTGGAAGGTACTTGTTTCGACGTGATGGAGACGGCAGATTTAAAACGAACAGAGGTACGCAGAAGTACAAATGAAAGATTTCTGGTATTCAAATATCTCTCTCCATGGCCCCACTACGCTATCTTTTGAGCATACCTGATAACTACATTCAAGGTTGTGTGACTCGAGCCCAGCTGGCGACGGCTCTGAGGCCAGAAACCGGTCCTGGGAGATACTTGTCTCGACGTGATGGCGACGGCTGATTTGAAACGAATAGAGGTACGTGGAAGTGCGGATGAAAGATTTCTGCGGATGAAAGACTAAAACCATTAGAGACATTGTAGATATTAACGTTCTGATAATGAAGAGTAAATCGTTGATGAGAATGGTCACTGGGAGGTCGAGAAAACAACTTTTATCAAAGACATCGATGTGCTTCAACACCGATATACGCGTATTAGCCCTTTAGGAGACCTTGATGTTAAAAGATGAAATTATTTCAAACTTCCAGATGTTTAATTTTATGTTAGAAGTAATAATTTGTGAGCTGTCACAATAACACTTATTAAAAAATCTAGAACACTGTTCGTCCTTTTAATTATAATAATTTATATCTTATGTATAAACAGTCCTTATTGTAATATTCATTTATGAAATAATCTTAAATGTGCCACCATATTTATACCACTGTTAATTTAGACATAAAGCTGGTCCTCGAACAAAGACGTGGCTCCATATTTTGGTAATACAGTCTAATGTTAATTAAAACCGCTGAATATGTTCGGTTATATTTAGGCACAATTAAATGTGGGGGGATTAAATATACAGTGGGAATGACTGTAGCTTTTACGAAATAAATAGTAAATGATATTTTCGTTTAAAACAGCTTGAATGCTGGAAAACATGAGATTCTAAGATGAAATATATGACACTGATATATACATAATCCGGTTATAAGTTATGTTACTTGTGCATAATTGTGTATGCGTAAAAAATAGAGAGGAATTATTTTTAAATTATTTTATTTTTTACTTAGGAGTTAAAAAAGACTTATTCGAAGTGTTTATACTTTGCTTTTACACACTTCTTCAAACGTATTCACTTATTGCTTCAAGTATATTGAAAAGCTACTTCCACCAAGACCGTTTTTAGAGCCTTGATATTGTGGTGAAGTCTAGATGAGGCCCCCTCTTCTAAAACGTTTCAAGTCCGATAGTCGAGTGCATTGATCTCCGAATTTCTTGAGGATCAATCTTTAGTAGCCATAAATTTAGGCAAATTGATCCCGCACTAACGCTGTGTGGATCTCGTCTTGTAGGCTGGCGCTGAATCTTACCGGAAGATGTAATGCTTTCCTGCAAATAAGGTGTTATGAAGCAACTTTACTACCCTCGCCAAAACATCACTGTGGTAGTTTGTTCCACGCGTTTTGACCTCTTTGCAGTTGCAGTTGAGTGATATATGACGTTCTATCAATTTAAAAAATGTAGACAATTAATTTTTAAATAAGATATAGTTGGTAAGTTTTTGAATGTATGTAATGTGAATAAGTAAATATATATTGTTTGTGTAAAGTGATATGTATTGTAGAGTAGAGGAGGCTTTATAATTAAACCGAAACGTAAACAGAATAATAAAAAAATATATAATTTATTAATTTGACAGAAAATCCGAAAATAAATAAATAAATAAATAAATATATATATATATATATATATATATATATATATATATATATATATGCATATATATATATATATATATATATATATATATATATATATATATCTATATATGCATATATATATATATATATATATATATATATATATATATATATATATATATATATATATATATATATATATATATATATATATACATATATATATATATATATATATATATATATATATATATATATATATATATATATATATATATATATATATATATATATATATATATATATATATATATATATACATATACATGCAAGGCAAATATTAATAAACTCGATATAGTTCTGAGGAACTGAGATATATCAGGAGATCTGAAGGGGAAAGGGTTATGTTATGTTGTGCATAACCGCAATGCTTACCATTCAATCAGTATATACATTGACAGCACAGACACGAAGTATTGAACTAATTATGGTAAGGCTTAGCTTAAGAGATCACACTAGAAACGAAGAAGTACAGAGAAGAACAATACAACTTTAAATCTGAAGTGAAACTGGGTAAGCCATGTTGCTGTTACAGGAAACGAAACCACAAGACACAAATGAAGAATTGGAAAGACAAGGCCTATCACTGGATAAAAAAGGCTGGTAAAGAAGAACGGGCACTTTTTCAGGATTTTTTCCAGCGATTGAAATCTTGTGTTGGGAGCCACATTAGCTGTGGTGTCTAAGGCGTTAGCCTTACGTTACGGCAGTTAATGTGGACTGGGTTCGAATCCCTTACTAGGCAAAAAGTTTTTCTAAAATTCTTGTGAGTGTTTCTAGGTAAGCGTGTAAAATCTGACAAGGAATCACCCCTCAGTCACGCTAGTTCGAGGCTGGGTAAGGCCGGATGCCTTCTGAGAGGTTTTCTACGTTGGTCGCTCGCCAGTCGGTAGGCTTCTCGAGATACTTTCGGTTAAGCACAAAACCAAGGGTTGATAGCCCGAGGGGGGTGCTGACCGGGGTTTTTGGTAGCTGATGACCATGGTTCGGAACCCACGTTAAGCTGTAGGTCCAGTCGCTAAATAGCTTTCTCAGTTGCTGATGCGCCTCTAACCCCAAAACTTAACTTTTTAAATCTTGTGTTAAGGAATGACAATTTTATTTTTTTTAATTACCTGTCAATAATGTACTACTATCTGTCATTTTGTACTAACTAGACTCATGCTGGTTTTCATAGCAACTAAGCTAGCAACTGCTAGAAATACTTAAGGTCAGATATTTATCAAAAGCCCCCGTAGAAGTAGTTCTTTTAATAATGTTAAATAATGTTACATTCGATACGAATTAACATTTATCGCACTGTATTAATACCACTAAGTAAGAAGATATTCTCTAATGGGCATTTGAATATTAATATATCGACACATTTTCTATTTTGAAAGGAAAAATTGGTAGTTTTCAACAATTATGATTACTCTAATCAACGCTCAAAGTATTTCTATCTATTTAGTGGGAAGGCAATTGACTTGTTAAACGAGAAAAGAGAGAGTACATAACAGGGAACTCTGCGTTCAATTCACTTCGTCAGTCTGAAATTCCACAAAAGCTGCGACTGAGAAGCATGTCTCGCAGAATTTCACACACTTATTACAAATAATACGATCGGTGGGGAAGTATTTATTGCAAAATAGCGTAGACGTTCGATAACACAGTTAACAGCCAACAATAGGCCTACGAACATTATTCATTATATCAGCAGAAACATTAAAACAAACTATTAGAAAGATAAGCTGTTTTTTTTAACTCAATTAAACTGAATACAGTTTGCCTTATTAGATCTTTGGGTTTGAAAGAAGTTACGAGAAGGGTGATGGAGGTAGTATACAAGTTTGGTTTAAAAATCAATCCAAAGAAAAGCAAACTAATGATACAATGTGTGACGGTCGATAATTCTTAATTTTTTCTTAAAAAAACAATTAAAAAAAAAACAATGTTTATTCAAAGTAAGCGCCATCTCTAACTGAACATTGTCCTCATCTCTCTGGCAATTAAGGTAGTTCAGACATCAAGCCATTTTTCTACATCTCCGTAATTATTGAATAATTTCATGAGCGTGAGACATCGAGGTAAACAAGTGGTTGTTGGAAGGGGTCAAGTCTGGTGAGTACGACGGACGGGGCAAGAGTTCCCAGCCAAGTGCAAAAATGGTGTCTCTGATTGCTTTCGCTGTGTATGATGGGGCATTGTCGTGCTTCAAAATCACTTTTCCTTGTCTTGTAGCCCATTCTGGTCGCTTTACAATCAATGCATGGTTCAAATTGATTATTTGTTGATGATAGCGAATGGTATTAACTGTTTCATCTGGTTTTAGAAACTCATGGTAAACGACACCTTTCTGAACCCACCAAATGTACAGGATCTTCTTCTTACGAAAGCGATTCGGTCTTACGGTTGATGTTGATAGTTGTCTCGGGTCAATCCACGATTTTCTGCATTTTGTGTTCTCAAAATATATACATTTTTCATCTTCAGTCACGATCCGATGCAAAAAAAGTATTTTTTCCTTGCCGAGAAAGTAAAACTTCGCACACCGTTTTTCGTTCAGCTGATTCGTACCCATTTTCCGGCCTTCTGGATCTCTTCCCATTTCCCTTCATAAATGATTTGGCGACCAACATTTAACCTCTCTGTAATTTGTTGTTGAGTCTGCATATCGCCTTCTTTCAACAATACTTGCAATTTGATATCTTCAATTTTTTTAGTTAACCTGATCGTTCATTTTCCTTCAAGTCGAAATCACTACTTTTGAATCTTCTATACTAATGCCCACAAACGTTAGGACATCGTCACTTTAAGTTTTCACAAGTTTACGATGAGTTTCAGTCGCATTTTTCTTTTGACTGAAGAAGAAAAGCAGTACTTTTGCTCCCTATTAAAGATTAATGGCGTTTTGAAAGGTACTGTTGCAGCAACAAAATTACATAAGAAATTAGACTATGAACCAACCCTTGTTTCCAGCGCCATCTCTTAAAAAAATTAAGAATTATTAATCGCCACACGAAGGTACACAAGAAAAGGTTCCAAAAGTAGAAGTTAAAACAGAACTAGGAAGAATGACTTTTGAAAGTGTGAATGAATTTGTCTATTTGGGAGTTGGGATAACAGACAAGTGTGAAGAAAAGAGGGAGATGAACCTCAGATTGATCAAACCTAACAGATGTGCAGGAGCCATGAACCACCTAATAGGATTGAAACTCTAATCTAGGAATACTAAATTAATATTATATAGGGCAGTGTTATATAGACCAATATTAGAGCAGTATTATATAGACCAATAGAAGTGTAGTGGTGGGAAACATGAAACTAAACTAAAAAGAAGATAAACTGTTAAGACGGAACGTAAAATAATTAGAATGATATCAGGGGGAAAGAAAATCGAAAGCTTATACATTAGGAGAACGAATGAGGAAATTTATAATATTTTAAAACACCCAAAAATAATCACGATAGTGAAATCGAGGAAGATTGCATGGGGAAGACCACAAAGTGAAATAAAGCAAGGAATACTAAGGAAGCGATGAAGAAAGGTTGTCATAGAAGATATGAAAGAGAAGAGGATAGAGGGCGGGAAGACAAAGACTACAGACAGGAAAATATGGAGAAGAATCACAAATATGTGGACATAAAGGCCTATAATATGTCTATCTATCGATCTATTCTTTTGTTGGAGAACAATTGTCGCTATTATTGTAACTTTTCCCCAAAGTCTGAAATATTGTTATATACATAGAGTTATATGCATGAACTTATATGCAACCTCTTCTACAATTTCCTTGTATCAAGATAGTGAATTGGTTAGAATTTTCCATCCTAATTTCTTTATCCATCTGTCAATGGAGATCGGCGATCACTTGTTTCAAAGTGATTCCTCTATCTTTTGCAATTCGAATTAAATCTTCGTAACACTCATATTCGTCCAGTCCCGGATATGCCTCAGTCAGGATTTTTTCTTCCATCTATTATTCCCTGTATAACATTCTAAAGTAGAGGATTTTTAAAATTACGCAATTTGTAACCAAGATAAGATTTTTTGTGTATTTTGATGATTCTCCAGAGCCGTATCTGCCGACCCATTCTTATGAACACTCCTTCTTTGGCCATTTTTGTACTCTACATATTTCTTACATACGTCTGTGTGACCAGAGTTCAGAGGTCTCGATTTGTTTTGTTATTTCAACTTTAAGAGTTCAAGTTTCAATGCCGTATGCCGGTTGGGACCAGACGTAATATTATATAAACGTTCTGAGTGGCAATTTCAAGTTTTTATCACAGTTTACTGATTTAAATTACAAAAGCACAGATCTCGTCAATTTAATTCTAACACGAATTTCCAGTTATCGTTTAATTTAGAATAAGTAAATGCTTTTTAACTATTCGTATTAATTTAGTTTTGTCGATGTTAACATTTAGACTCCTTTGTAACCATTCCTTATATACGGAATTCATCGATATTTACAAATCTTCAATAGTTTCTGCCAAATTCCGTATTGCCAGCTAATCTCAACGTGTTTATTACTTCATCTCCAATCCTTACACCCTCTTTTGTGTCTCATAATGTTTTTTTCAAGATAATTTAGAAGTATCAATTAAAAAGTGTCTCTGAGAGTATATAGCCTTATTTGATGCCCGAGCAATGGCTATGCTATTCGTTTCTACATCGTTAATTTTTACTACTGCTATCTGATTCCAGTATATATTTCTAACGAATTCAGTATCATTGTTATCTAAACCGATGTTAGTTCTTCAATTAGTTATATATATATATATATATATATATATATATATATATATATATATATATATATATATATATATATATATATAATAACTTAGAAGTATCAATTAAAAAGTGTCTCTGAGAGTATATAGCCTTATTTGATGCCCGAGCAATGGCTATACTATTCGTTTCTACATCGTTAATTTTTACTACTGCTATCTGATTCCAGTATATATTTCTAACGAATTCAGTATCATTGTTATCTAAACCGATGTTAGTTCTCCAATTAGTTATATAATATATATACAGTGTGTTGCATTTAAAAATTAAGCAATTTTTGCTATTTGAAGAAATTCAGATATGAATTTTTGCACAGTTGGTTCATGGGTCACATTTTTTAAGATACTCAATTGAAATCTGAACTTTAAACTCAACCTACTACGAATTCACAAATAGGGTCAATTCTCGATATTTTGTTTCGAGTTAGAGAGATCGCAAAAAAAAAGTTATTAGAAATATTACTTTAACCTCACATAACAAATTTCGCATTTTTTTTTTTTTGGTGTATATACAAAATTATTACAAGTTTATTTTATAATTTGATAATTAGTGTGCTACGGAAAGTAACAATTTGACACTAGTGTTAACTAAACTTTTAGTTTATTGCATTAAATTCTATTCAGTGGGAAAAAACGGAATAATCCGGTTGTTTGGTGTTTTTGTTCGTAGTAGCAGAGAAGTTATTGCAGAGTTTAACATGAGACATCCCCAGCGTGCTCCCATTACTCATGAAAAAGCAGTCTCTGTAAATGCTCTTTTCAGCGAAACTGGCAGTGTTATTAAAATTTCTCAAAAAGGTCACTTCAATACACCCGTATCCTGAGAATATGAGAGATATCCGTATCCTGAGTACAATATATTGGCGGCAAATCGAGCAAATGCAGGCATGGGCCTTCGAGATTAATCGTCTCAACTGAATATTAGCAAGGATAAAATCAGAAGATGTTTTGTTTATCACAAAATCAAGCCCTATAAACCCAGGTTCTAACATACATTGAAAGAAAGCGATCATAATAAAAGATTAAACTATTGTTATTGGCACCAAGATAACTTTTTAGATGACAGACATTTCCTGAAAAATATTTTGTTTACTGATGAGGCTACATTCACCAATAATAGGATTGTATCATTGTATCGTAATTGTAGGTTGTATCAAAATTGTAGATACTGAGTCAGAGGTAATTCTCGCTGGGTTATAAATTGTAAAAGCCAATATTCCCAGGAAGTCAATGTCTGGGGTGGGATTTTAGGAAACCGAATAATTGGTACTTTTTTCTTTAATGAATCATTGAATGCTGGTCGTTTAGTTAACTTCTTCGATAGGGAATTTTGGGATGCAACTGAAAATCTTCCTCTTAATGTGCGACAGGATATGTATTTGTAGCTAGATGGTGCATCCATCAACAATTCAAGGATTATTTATCAATAGTCAAAACAAATATATATATATATATATATATATATATATATATATATATATATATATATATATATATATAGTGTGTCCCAGCCAAATGGAATAAATTCGTTAATAAATAAATGGGGACGTGTTCGAAAAAACGCTCGAACACGTCAATTGGTATTTTTAGATGCGCATTTTCTTCAACAATTTTTTTTTATACAGGGTGTGTCATGTAACAGTGGCCAATACCAACTTTCTTATTTTAAATACAACACCCTGTATATTATGTAATTTTTGGATTCTTCAGGAAATTCTAGACATATTTCATGTAAAATATCCTAGACTTATCTTTAACTGTTTCGGAAATATTAAGTAATTCTTCGAAAATTATCAGCAAATAGGCAAAGATAAAAAATCAGGTTTTCAAAGGTAGGTATTTGTTGTATGAAACGTCAAAAAAATCAACGTGCCTTTTAAATTAGTTTTCTTTGACGTGTGTGATTCATTTGATTTAAACATGATGTATTTATCAGAGAGTCATAAAATAACTATCTTAATGATTATAGGTTATGGAGATAGGACACGAACTCAAGTCGAAGTTATTCGTCTCTTTAGGGAAAAATATCCTGACTTACCACCCATATCCCAAGGTACAGTAAGTAAAGTTGAAAAACAATTTAGAGAACTGGGACACGTGAGACAAATTAAGAAGGAGCAGTGTCGTTGACCGATAACAAAAAATTGGATGTAATGCTTGCATTCCAAGACAATCCGCATACCTCAACTCGACAAGTTGCCTTGGAAAACAATGTTGGTCGCTCTTCGGTTGCCAGAATATTGAAAAAGAATAAAATGCATCCGTATAAGCTACAGCCTACTCAAGAGCTTAGTGAAGACGACTTCGACAGGAGAATGGAGTTTTGCGAACAAATGATGCACAGAATAGACAACAACCTTCTGAGAGTGGAAAACGTTTTATTTTCTGATGAATCTACTTTTACTCTTCATGGGCATGTCAATCGCCAGAACTGTCGTTATTGGTCGAGAGAAAATCCTCACTGGATGCGGGAAATTCACACACAAAGACCTGAAAAATTAATGTCTGGGCAGGTATTATAGGAGATGAAATAATTGGTCCAATATTTTTCGATCAAAATTTAAATGGGGTAAATTACTTAGACTTTCTCCAAAATTAGCTCATTCCAAATCTTATAAATTTGAACCCTAATAGAAGAAATCCTCAATTGCTAGCCGACACAAATTTGGTTCTAACAAGATGGAGCACCCCTCGATGGATTAGGAGAAGAGGGCCACTAGAATGGCCACCAAGGTCCCCGGACCTCACTCCGTTGGTTTTTTTTTAAGGGGATATCTCAAAAGCGTCGTATACATAACCAAGCTACAAGATCTGAATGATTTAAGAAAACATTAAATAATGTCAGGAATCAGTTTTACTTGAGGTTGGGGTGTTGCCAGGATGTCCAGGGTTCAAAATTCGAGCATTTGTTATATTAAATGGTTTAAATAAAAAATGTATACAAAAACTAAATAGTCTTGAAATTTCCACAATTTTGTTTACAGTGTTAAAAAAAAGTGTAGTTGCGCATTTTTTCCAACGAAAACCTTTTATACAGGGTGTATCGTGTAATAGAGGCAAATATCATCTTCCTATAGAAAATGGGTTGTAGCGAATTTCTGTAATCAAATAATTTTCAAAAAAAAAAACAGTTAATTTTTGCAATAAATCTGAAAACACTTAATATTTCCGAAACAGTTGAAGATAAGTCTAGGATATTTTACATGAAATATGTCTAGAATTTCCTGAAGAATCCAAAAATTAAATAATATACAGGGTGTTGTATTTAAAATAAGAAAGTTGGTATTGGCCACTATTACATGACACACCCTGTATAAAAAAAAATTATTGAAAAAAATGCGCATCTAAAAATACCAATCGACGTGTTTGAGCGTTTTTTCGAACACGCCCCCATTTATTTATTAACGAATTTATTCCATTTGGCTGGGACACACGGTATATATATGTTAGTTCGTAGTGTTTCGCGGATGGAAGAATACGCTAGACTATTAGTCCGGGAGTACATCCGATCGTTTGTGCCCCGTTTGTTGGGAACGTTCAGACGTTTCGCCAAGGTCACACTTGGCATTCTCAATGCTTGTCTGAAGACTCTAAATGCCTGTCTTCAGACAAGCATTGAGAATGCCAAGTGTGACCTTGGCGAAACGTCTGCACGTTCGCAACAAACGGGACACAAACGGTCGAATGTACTCCCGGACTATATATATATATATATATATATATATATATATATATATATATATATATATATATATATATATATATATATATATATATATACAATTTCCTTTTTATCTTTTTAGTCATTTTTTTCGATCAAAATCGCCTGGAGTTTTGGGCGCACCAAAGTAATACTTTCACTACAAAGACTCATTAACTTCAAAAACAAAAGAACAATTAAGAACCTTTTAAAAACTTTCATTTACATAACCAAGTGGTGTGGTATAATTTTGTGACCATAAATTTTCTAAAAAATTATATTTTTACGATTTCCTTACGAAAACGACAAACAACATCAAAAAGTCTAAATAAAAAAAAGTCAAAACAACGACTGATTTTATCGGCCTCACCCGTCAGTTATCAGACCTCCCTAATTCAATTTCGTCCCCATGCACAAGTGTTTTCGTTGATGCTTTTTTTTTTGTTCCTTTCTAGACAAACTTGAAGTCATCGCAGATTCGTTTTTAAAATTAGAAATGCATACACAATTGAAGTGAGCTTTTGAAAGTGGTTCATATAAATTTAATTTAAATAATATAATAATATAATTAAATTTAATATATGGAGAACATATTAATAAGAAAAAATAAAAAATCAAAGATTACTGAAAATAAAAGACGATTCCATCGTGTAAGGAAAGTGTTTGGGAAGTTCCATAAATACTAACACACTGACGCAAATTGAATTTGAAATAAAATATCCATATGCATCTCTACAAAATTCAGCTAGTGCAAGAGCTTAATCCTCATGATTTCCATGTGTGATTAGAATTCAGTCCTGCCTGTCATGTCTGATGAATTTGTTAATAAATATAATTCACTTTACTGGGCCACAAAAAATCGACAATTGATTTATGAAAAGCCTTTCCGTAGTAAGAAAGTCCCAGTGTAGCGTGCAGTTTCCGCAAAAAGAATTATTTTTGAACATGAAGAATGAACAGAAATCATAAATGCTGAGCGTATATATATCCACTCTTTGACAAAATTAACGCAACAACATAATTAATCATGCAAATCGCTATATTTAATTAATTTTAATACTTTTTTATGGACATCGATTACATTAAAAGTTAAAAAAAAACATTTTCGGATACTTTAAAAGTGAATTAGCTGCAATATACAGTGAATTAGCATACAATATAGCCTGTATAAGATTTAAGATTAAATATCTAATAACAAAATCGTTGAAATTATGAAATTAATGAAATTAATGGTTTAACTGGGACACTAGTAGCGTGTGTTGCTTCCTCTACTTCGGATTGCAGCATTTATGCATCTACGCATGCTTCTAATTAAATTTTGGATAAAATCTTCGGAAATTTGGCCATTGCATAATTGGCATCACATGTTCTACTACAATATTCTCAAGATAGTAAGCAGCATTTATGGATCTCGTACGCACAGGAACTAATTCTGTACGGGCATCAAAGCAGATGCCACCCCAGAACATAACAGAGGATATGGAATCCTTGCAGGAAGATTGTAAGTAGCAAACCTCTCTCCTGATCTTCGCCATACTCGCTCACGGCCATCTGGATGTTTTAGGCTAACCCTAGTTTCATCTGTGAAGAAAACTTGTTTCCAATCATCTACAGACCAATTTTGATGATTTCGTGCAAAATGTAACATGACAACTCTGTTCTCTCTAGTAAGCAAGGGCGCAGTGACAGTCTTCCAACTGTTCTAGAAGAAATTGCGACATTGCGGGTAGCTTAGAGTTCGTTTCTCACCATAAAACTAGTGGCAGTCCTGTTTCTTAAAGCATATTGTCTAAGAAAACGTTCATCTCGGTCGTTAGTTCATCGTTTTCGCCCTTGCCCTGGCCTTCTAGAGTAAGTTTCTACTTCAGTCAAACATCTTACCATACGATTTATTGTGGAACGATGTTTGCCTAGGCAACATAATTGACAATATCCCTCATCCAATAAAACTGATGCTCGCACTACCTCGTATTCAATTAAATTCCTTATTCATTCATTTTTCCAATTTTTACAAATAAAGTCAAGAGAGTCACAAATAAAACAGTCTACCATAAAAACATAATATATTCAAAAAATAACAAAATAAATAAGCTTAATGTTCTGAAGGATTGTGGCGTGTTCATATATTTTTTTCTTTATTTGGGTTTTTTCGCCACGATCTAAAACTCAAAAAATATCAAAATATCTGTTCTTATGTAAATAAAGAATCACTGGGTAAAAACAAAAAACCAAACGGAGACAAATTTCTCAGTGATTCTTTTTTGTAATAAATTTGCCTAACGAACAAAATTTTGTATATTAGATATGTTGATGATATTTTTGCTATATGGCAACATAGCATTGACGATCTAAATATTTTTTTACAAGATATAAATTCTCGAGAGCCTACAATTAAGTTTACTTTAGAGATGGAGAAGGAGAATAAATTGTCATTCCTCGACACTTTAATATTAAAACAAAACAACACATTAAAAACTACAGTTTACAGAAAACCGACAAACACAGATAGGTATCTCAATTTCTTTTCCAATCACTCAAAATCGGTCAAAATAGGAGTCATTAAAAGTTTACATGACAGAGCAAAACTTGTTTGTACCGACAGTGATACACTACAAAAAGAAACAAATCACATAAAAGACATTTTAATAAAAAACAATTACAGAAAAAAATTCACAGACAAATCGTTTAAAACTTTTGATATCAGAGAAAACAGACAATTTATTGATAACAATAATAATAACTCTCAAACAATTAATCTCACAATTCCTTATATCCACGGTATTTTTGACACAATTAAAAGAATATGAAATAAATACAACATAAGAACGACATTTAAAATAAAAAATACTCTTAGATCTCTATTAACAAAAACTAAACCAAACAACACACAACAAAAAATAGCAAAAATGTGGTTTATAAAATTCCCTGCGAATGTGGCAAATTCTATATAGATGAGACATCTAGACCGTTAGATGTTAGAAAACCTTCTTAGAAACATTTAACAAAACATTTAAAACAAAAAATACTCTTAGATCTCTATTAACAAAAACTAAACCAAACAACACACAACAAAATAGCAAAAATGTGGTTTATAAAATTCCCTGCGAATGTGGCAAATTCTATATAGGTGAGACATCTAGACCGTTAGACATTAGAAAACCTTCTTAGAAACGGCGATTTTAATAAGTCTAGAATATGTCAACACGCATGGGAATCGGGTCATAAAATCAATTGGAATAATTCCAAAAAGGTATTAAAAGAATCGGTAACAAAATACAGAAGATTAAAAGAAACCGCTATAATGAATTTAAATAAAAATAAATGTATTGCTATGCCTTCGGTAGATTCAATATGGTTCCCGATTCTAAAGAATACAATTAAAAACATTTAAGAATTTCAATAAACAATTACAATCGCACGGTAAACCTCACCTATATATATTTTTTTGGTAGTATGTCACTGTCATTAAAAACTAATTGTCAATGTAAGTATCATTGACATACACAAAAAATCTATTTTTTCATAATTTATAGAAATTAATATATTTTATTTTTAGGTTCGTTTTGAAAACGGGAGGAGAATACTTTCCGAAACGTTAACGTTAAAAGTTTGTATATATATTTCGAAAATTTTTATATTTTTAAAATTTTGTTCGTTAGACAAATTTATTCCAAATAAGAATCACTGGGAAATTTGTCTCCGTTTGGTTTTTTGATTTTACCCAGTGTTTCTTTATTTACATAAGAACAGATATTTTGATATTTTTTGAGTTTTAGATCGTGGCGAAAAAACCCAAATAAAGAAAAAATATATATCTTCTATTTTAAATAAAATACCTATTTTTGCGCCCCCCTGTACATGAAAGAAAAATATTTTGAAAAGGCATAACCAACATTAAAAACATATTAGAAATGGAAGAAAATAGAGAAAATGTATTAGATATATAAGATGCCCTTTTTTGGTAAAAAATATCGCTGCTAAATCTATATTCAACTCATACAACACTAGGCGGTTTTTTCCTATTGAATAATTTCATTTCTAGGAATGGAAAATACATATGTATTACAATGAGTGAATAAATTCATAGTTTTGGCTTTTATTCGACGTGGTATTTCACGATTTTAAGTAGTAAACGTCATAGTTAACGATTCGGCTGCATCGGAAAACGCAAACGGCCAAACTTTACGACCGTTTAATTATCCCCCCGAAAATAAAGTCCTATCGCGGGACTGGTTTATAATTGGGCGACAAAATAATTAAGAGCTCTTTTGGTTACGGAGTCGTAAAAATCAAAATTAAATATTAATTTCTTATTCACTGAATAAACATGCAGTTTTAACGGTTTTCTTTATGCGTATTCTTTTAGCTGGATAACGTAAACTGGATACAAACATTTCATTCAATAAATAAAATACTCCATTAAGAAATATTTTTCGTGGAAAAAAAAATGTTTTAATATATAACATAGATCAGAACATTATAAATATTGTGTTGGCAAATACGTTGCTTGGTTTATTTGTACAAGTGCTAATCTAATTTTTAAATTATCTTCTAGAATGTTTGAAAATAATGTCGTTCAAATGTCCCTCTCGACTTCGAATTGTGGGGCAATAATTTTCGA
This sequence comes from Cosmopolites sordidus, assembly GCA_031761425.1. NCBI lineage: Eukaryota > Metazoa > Arthropoda > Insecta > Coleoptera > Curculionidae > Cosmopolites > Cosmopolites sordidus. Next base: position 140,473 of record JARFXV010001655.1, read on the forward strand.
TTACTCTTTTACACATATTTCGTGGCATATTTTCAATGACTTGAATGTTTGGTGTAAAGTCAAAAATTGTACGCGATTTATTTCTGTTAACCAGATACTTAACATAATCCCTCCAAAAATAATCAAAGGGTGCGAGATAACATGATCTTGACGGCCAGTTTACGTTACCATTTCGCGAAATAACCTGTCCACGAAACTTTTCTTGCAATACATCAATTGGCTGGCGAGATCTATTGTCCGACGATTCAAAAACTGCATTACTTTATGAGGTTGAAGAGGTAACTCCTGAATCACAAAATTTTCATTGGTTCAAATCTTGCAGCTTGGTGTTATCACAAACGCCGAAAAAGACTATTTTTTTTCCGCGAACTGGTCGCTCTCCAACTTCTCTCGATCCTAGTTCACAAATGTTCGAGGCAGGTGAAATGAATTGACAGAATATACTGAATACAGTAGTCTATGAGTAATATTTACATTTTAAACAGTGTTGCCACTGTAAAGTTTGAAAGTTGAAAGTTACACTCTTATTGGGCCACTCTTATTGACAAAGTCAACAAACATCATCTCCCGGAAAGTAGACAATCTTAAACACAGCAAAGCAAGGTCAGAGCACTTTGCTCAGATCAGATTGTAAAAGTGACATGTATAAAACAATGGAGACTAAGCAGCAAGGTTGGTATTAAGGTCTGCGACACAGAACAGTCAGTTTACACATGTATTGGCACATGGAATTTGGAAAGCCACTATATTTCAAAACTCGGCAAAAACAATATGACACTTGCAAAGCTTAAAAAATACTCGGGTTGCCTACACCTTGCTGCACTGCAGCGATGTTTCAATGTATCGCGTGTATCGCGTATCGCGCAAGCTCCGCACGAAACTCCATCTATCTTGAAAATCAGACGCATATACGAGTTTAGTTTTGAGAAATGCTGGGACACTCGGTAATCTCCCATTTCATTCATTTTGAGCGAACATGCAATTTTTTGAACTTGATCGACGAATGAATGTTCCCTCTTGAAATTCGTGATGCGTCATCAACAGATCTGACCTCAGTGCATAATTAGTAAATCATCAACAATATATAGGGTGTTTGGTGCATCGTTTGCCAAATTAAAATGGCCGATAGGAGAGGTCTTTTGCTATCTCCTCAGTCTCCATAAAGCATTATTGGACCCACCGATTTTTTATGTTCATTTTTATATCTTTTTTTTTTAAATTTCAAAAGTCAGCATTGAAACTTGAATTAAAAAAAAAGTTATTGGTATATCTTCAATATAATTTTTTATTTTAATATGTAATGTTGTAGGGTTCTATGAAAATCAAAATTACATGTAAACGACATATAGTTTTTTATGAACTCGCAAAGTTTTTAGAAGTCAAAATAAATTTAAAGCTCAACTTTAAATTGCATATAAAGAAAAACTAAAAGCTGTGCTCATGCTCCGCTAGCATCAAGCTCTTCGAATTCTTTAAAAAAATCTCTGGTTTATCCTCTTTCTAACGGCATGCATTCATGTCATAAAAACGTTTTACATATTTCACTAATTTGCTAACTTTGTATATCGAGACGCATTAGGCTAATATTCGATATGCAGGATAAAAACTTGTTTTTGTGTAAACAACACGTGCAAAACAGGTAAAAACAGTTATCTCCCTCATACACAGTAGAATTCATCATCTGTCTCTCTCTTTCATTAGGTAAACGGAAAACCAGCTCAAAAAATGTGCGCCGTGGTTTAATTTTTTTTTAGTTGAGATTTGACTGTTGGTTAACGCATTTGTTGTTTCAATGCAGCGCCGTTGCAAAATGCTGTTACTTGTTTTATTTGCTTTTGTTGAGTTGTGTTAGTTTTTGTGACATTTTGTTGACTTGATGATGGCTGTATTTCTAATGAAGAATACGGACATTTTGATGACATATGGAAGCGCCAGTGGTGCTGCACGAGAAGCGCAACAAATCTATCAAGAACGCTTTCCTCACGGACGCTTACCTTCCGACGCTTATGTGAAGCTCTATGTAAGAAGCCCTGTGTTATAAAGAGGTAGCAGCCAGACACTTCACTGCGCAAGAATTAGATAGCATTTAATCTATGTTATTTACGCAAATAAGTAATATCGAATATCAGCCTAATGCTGTACACAAAGTTAGCTAATTAGTGAAGTTAGTAAAACGTTTTATGGTATGAATGCATATCGTTAGGAAAAGTATAAACCAAAGATTTTTTTTAAGAATTCAAAGACCATGACCGCTTTTAGTTTTTTTTTGAAAAGTGATACTAAGTAATACCGAAGGACAATATGTTGCATTTTCGCCAAAATCAATTTATGATCGAGTCAGTCAAATATCTTTAATGTTTCACATAAAAGATTCCAAGAATTGATAAGGTCAAAAATCTGAATCTATATAGAAGATTGGATCATCTTCTGGTGATGATAACATGTTTAGCGAAACGGGTGTCGTAAAATCAAAAACAAGTGATTAGTCTCGATTGTCGAAGAAAATAGTTATCATGACTTTGATTTTCGAGCTATTTTAACATAATTTTTTCGGTTGTTTCTTGTTCGAAGCACCGTTCCCAATCTAATTGGCTACTTTGCATGTCAAATATATAAACTCATGAATCGTCAATCGTTGTGTTTTATGAATATAGATTTGAAATAGGCTTGCTTTGAGCGCAACCTTTTCAAGCACTTTTTTTTTTAAACAATAATATATTTGTATGTTTTATTGTTGTTCCCTCATATTTTATCCCATATAATCACGTCCAATGAAACATATTTCAGATAAAACACATTTTTTTCTATTAGTACTGACATAAAATATATTTAATATTCTTATAAATATCACCACTATAAATAAAGTTTAAACTGAATCATTTTGTGATACTTCTTCTTGATAATTGAATCAAAATAATTCGAGGAATGAAAAATAGCTATAAATATGGTGGTATTGGGACACCACAATCAGACTTTCAATAGAACATAAAACTGTAATATATGATAACCCAGTCAACCTTGACCATCACTAGGTGTCACTCATTCTTTGGTGGTCCATATAATAATTTACTTCAACAGATAAGAAAAAATTACTTAAATTGTTGCCTTTAAAAGAAATAGTTTAAGATCAGATTTTATTGTTGGAGCAACAAATTTAGGTTTTTTAATAAAAATAGGTCTTTACTTTTATTGTTATGAAACCGGAAATATTGTAAAAGGAAAAATAGTGTATACACTCTGCGATAAAAAATAGAAGTAGAAGATTAATATGTATTATTTATTCCACAAACCTTTAAAAATTATAAATATTTGATGTTCCTTTGAAAATATATAGGCATATTGTTTGTCTTTAAACTCAGTACGTATTAATTCGCGATTGTATACTTTTTATATCAATAAACTAGTTTTCAAACTGTTTTCTAGTGTTATTTTAACAATGGTGCGTTGTGCCAAACTTTGTAAGCAAGAAAAAAGAAGAATTATTGCAGTGGAAGGAAAGGTAAGCTTTTTTGCAAAGCGAGAAAAAGGGTAAATTTTCAGTAGATTGAAAGGAAAAAAAAATAAAAAACAACCACCCCTCACCCCCTATTACAAGATAGCCCGCTTGGCGTTCGCTTAGCGCAAAAAGTAGACTTGGAGTCTAAAGGCTATATTTTGAAGATCTAGTAGGAGAGAAGTTTGTTTTCCAACATATTAATACTCCAATCAACAAGTGTAAAACTTTAAGCCTGATTTAGAACGAAAAATATAGATGTTCTGGAATGGCCAGCCCATTCTCCAGATGTAAACTTAATAGAAAATGTTTGGGGTCTTCTATTAAAAATAGTTTTCAGCAATTGTAAGTTGTTCCAAACAAAAGGAGAGCTGAAAATTACAATTTTAACCACCTGAGACAAAATTGACCAAAAGTAGATTCAGACCTTGTTTCAGAATTGATGGAAGAATATTTGATATAATTCGGGGAAATTGAATATATGCGCAGTATTAACGAAGCTAAAAATGTATGAAGTTTAATAATAATGTTGTTTTCTTTTAATTGTTTTTAATTTTTTAATGCCTCTATATTTTTGTCGCAGTACGAAGTAACAAAAAAATTAAATATCTTCAAATATAGATCTATAGCTTTCTGACGCTGACCAACTCGTGTAAGGATCGATTAATGTTAACTGGTTGTACTTATGGAGTACGTAAAATGGAGGAAGTTATATGCAAATAAATTTATATAAACTCAAAACTGTCAGTGTCTCTATCTTTTTGTCGGAGAGCGTACTTCAGAGACGTTTTTTGCGCTTAGTTTAACTTCATTCGATCAAAAACCTTTTTACCGCTAAGTGTAAAGCTGTGAGGATTGTTTCTTTTTGCAGATATTTCTCCATCGTTCCATATCTTGTCCTATTTCTTTTAATTCTTTCAATTTGTATCTGTCTGTATTTTTTAAAATTTATACACTTACAATTTCTGTCTGCACTTTTCTTGGTCTTTCATTGTAATTATTTCATTGTAGCCTGGTTTCAAATATTCATTTAAGAAGACCATGCTTTAGCAACCAAAGCAGTTCCTGGCTTTTGTATTCTTTATAGGTTCTACATTTAATTCTCTTCTAATACGAGGCATATTTTTTAAATAAGGTCGGTTTTTTAGTAAAAAGAAAAATACTATAAATATCGTTAAAATATATGTTTTCCATGTTTTACATACTTTAATCTACTTTTCTATGTAACTTCCATTTTTGTTCAAACATTTGTTATATCGCTCAACAAGCTTTTGAATTCCGACGTCAACGAAATGTACTGCCTGTGAAGAAGCCCAATCCATGACTGCAGTTTTAACTTCATCGTCGTCATTGAACCAACAAACTCCTTTAAGTAACGAGTCAAGCGAAAATCACTGTGAGCAAGCTCTGGACTGTAAGGTGGATGATCCAGTTCTTCCCGTCCAAAAGACCTGACTAGACCTTGTGTTTATGCAGAAACATGTGGCCTTGCATTTTCATGGAGTAACATCGCACCGGAAGATAGTAGGCCCCGCCGCTTGTTTTGTATGGCACTCCGGAGTTCTCTCAAGGTGACACAATTTGCAACATAATTGATTGTTGTGCCTCTCGGCATAAAATCCACTAACAAAGTCCCTTTTCTGTTCCAAAAGAGAGTTGTCATGAACTTTCGTGTTGAAATTGTCTGTTTGGTTTTCACTGTGGTTGGCGAATATGTGTGTCGCGATTCCATTGACTGTTAGTCAGGAGTTATGTGAGACACACAAGTCTCATCTCTTATAATGATGTGGTCTAACAATTCACCTCCTTCCTGATTATATCGCGTTAAAAACGATAAAGCAAAGCCCAATCTCTTTGTTTTGTGATCGTCAGAAAGCAGTCTTGGAATCCATCGAGAACATAATTTTCGATAATTCAGTTTCTCTGAAATAATGGTGAACGAAACTGATCTTGAAACTTGTAGAAATTCACTTGATAACTTTGAAATCGTGAATCGTCGGTTGTCTCGAATCACGAACCAAATCTTCAGAAACTCGGAGAAGGTCGGCCAGAGTGTGGCTAAACATGCACATTAACCCGCCCATCTTTGAACATTCTCACCCATTTTCAAACTTTACTGTCGCTCATAGCATTATCACCGTAAACCTTAAAATCTGACGGCGAATTTCCGCTACTGGCTTTATTTCTTGCACTCAAGAATCGAATTACAGATCGAATCTCACAGTCGCCGGGTGACTCAATTTTCTTAAACATCCTAAACTTCTACAGCTTATCACACAGACAGACGACCCGGCTACAAATGGCGCCTAAACGCGTGCAAAGCATGCTGTAAGCAGACGCGCAAGCGCATTGCGACGATTGCACGTCATTCTCACTCTCATTTACCCTATTTAAAAAAATACTTTTCGTAGTTTCATTTTATATTTTATTAATTCTTGTTTCCCCCCAATTTATCTTAACAATCATACATGTCCATTAAATCTATACATAACTTATATTTTTCCGTCAGTGGTCAGGCCTGACCCGATCCAAGTCACTGAACCTTTTCATAATCTACAATATCCAGATCTTTGTATAATTATTTGAATTCGAACTTATATCTGATCCTTAAATTTCCATTATCATTCACAGCAGCAAAAATTCTTCTATGTATTCTTTTTTCAAATACTGCAAGCATATCTTTTGGTTTATTAATGAGGGTCCTCATCTCGCAGCCATAAGTGATTATTCAAATGAGCGTTATTGATCTTAATTTTCGTATTCCTTTGTATTAGTTTAAGTGTAGATACTTATTAAATTAATTAAATTTTCTAGTTAGAATTAATGCAATTTGCTAAATTAAATATAAAAAAAGTAAAGGTTTGGGGTTAGAGGTGCATCAGCAACTGAGAAAGCTATTTAGCGACTGGCCCTACAGCTTAACGTGGGTTCCGAACCACGGTCATCAGCTACCGAAAACCCCGGTCAGCACCCCCCTCGGGCTATCAACCCTTGGTTTTGTGCTTAACCGAAAGTATCTCGAGAAGCCTACCGACTGGCGAGTGACCAACGTAGAAAACCTCTCAGAAGGCATCCGGCCTTACCCAGCCTCGAACTGGCGTGACTGCGGGGTGATTCCTTGTCAGATTTTACACTCTTACCTAGAAACATTCACAAGAATTTTAGAAAAACTTTTTGCCTAGTACGGGATTCGAACCCGGTCCACGTTAACTGCCGTAACGTAAGGCTAACGCCTTAGACACCACAGCTAATGTGGCTCCTCTAAACTACATATAAAATATTTATGACAATAATTGTTGTTACTAAAAACATATATTTTCTAATAATGAACAAAAAGTTGACTTTTTTTTTGACTACCCAATACGTTTCGCAATTTTCCTCCATTTAACAACAATTAACTTGAAAGCATCCGTATCTGTTATAAACATTTTAAAAATTATCTACTGCACAACTTTAGTGATCTATTTAATACATTAAACAAACTAATTAAAACATAGGAATACACATTCATAAAGACGCGAGATGTAAACGGTCATTTAATGAAAATGAAGGCAGAATTTAAAAAAAAATATCCCGTTTAAACCAGTATCCACAAGTTCGTTTTCTGTCTTGTGAAATTCACACAAACCGATAATGAGCTAAAATATGGAGATATGACACTTCAATTAAACCGTTTACTTGTCGAGAACTCAATTGGTGCGGAAAATTTGAATGCGAGCTACATTACAAATTGGGATTTCAGCAGACGTTGTTTTGCGTTGCGAGCACTTAATTGTTTGGGATTCGGGTGCGATTAGGAACAGAAAAATCTGTGTCTAAATCCTTCTTATCTAGATTATTGTCGCTGTTAAAACTTCTACGATTTCAGTGAGAAATTGTTCGTACGTTAGTGACAACGAAACCGGTGGAAAAAATCTGTGTGCAAATTTATTGGCTGGCTCAGGAAAGGTAAATTTATTAAAGATTTATTTTCCTTTGACATTCTGCATGTATATCTTTCATACATACATATGTATATGTATGTAAATATATATATATATATATATATATATATATATATATATATATATATATATATATATATATATATATATATTTATATATATGTAGGAAATATCCTGTGATATTTATAACAAACAACATTCTGCATTAATTCAAGCAATCGCAGAAAATTAGAAACCCATACAATCTTTTAAACACCGATATTTTTTAATCTCATGAAAAAACATTATTCATAGGGTAACAATAACCTTAATAATAACTTGAAAACTTATTATTAGGTAAATGTTTTCCTCTAGCTTGTATTCCTTTATTCTTAAGTAAATAAAAATAAACAACTGTGCGTATTTAATTTAGTATTGAAAGCTGATTTCGCGAGAACGGATCGCAAATCTTAAGACCTGAGCTCAACCAGCAAAGATCAAATTATTTCATTGTTTCAACAAGGATTGAGTTATCAATGTACTGGAAAAAAGTTAAAAAGTCATACGCCACAGTGCAATATATGCATAAAAAAATGTTTCTGTTGGGGTGAGTTGGTTTCAGTGGGTCCGTTGACAATAAAAAAAAGGACGGAGAGAAAACGTTTCTTAACAGTGCGTGAATTCTGTGAAATCGTGTGAAAGGCGGCAAAACGTGCTTGCAGAAGACTTCGTATCATGGTTTGGCATAATTACCCCCCAAACTGTAAGGAATCAGTTGCATGAAGTAGAATATAGAGGTAGGGTGGCAAGGAAGAAAACCCTTCATAAATGCGATAAAAAAACGATTGCAGTTTGCCTGAGAGCATGTAAAGAAATCGCTTTTATTTTGTAAAAATGTGTTGTTTTCTGATGAAAGCAAGTATACTATTTTTGGATTGGATGGAAGATTTGTTTGAAAGAAAAAGAGGGCAGTAAGAAACTTGAGACCGATCGTTAAGCATGGAGGGGGTAATGTTATGGTTTGGGGCTGAAAAAGCGCCAGTGGAATAGGTGCACTTGTAATTATTGATGGAATTATGAACGCTGAGAAGTATGTAAAAGTGTTGCGAGGCAGTTGGGAATAGAGTACAGCTATTTGCCCCAGCAGGACAATGATCAGAAGCATACGGTCAAAAACACCAAAGAATGGCTACTGTATAATGTTCGCCAAATGCTACCTACACCTCCTCAATTACCGGATATTAACCCCAATGAAAATTTATGAGCACTAGTGGAGTTAAAAATGCGAAAATGAATAATAATTCTGAATAATGAATATTTTTTTGCTCATAAGCTTTAAAATATCGGTGTTTAAAAGATTGTATGGGTTTCTAATTTTCAGCGATCGTCTGAATTAATGCAAAATTTTGTTTGTTATAATTATCACAGGTTATTTTGGGTTAAAAGCATTACTAACAATATTTTTGACAAAAAAAAAATAAGTGTATGAATAATTTTTTGATCCACTATAAATAGAAACAATGCCAGATCCTACAAGTTATGATCCCTTTAAAGTGATTAATGTTTGGGTATTAAATGCTAGTGGTTATCCAGCATACTCATCTGATCTTGCACCATCGGACCAGCACTTATTTGGAAATATTCATAATTAATGTTAATCCAGAACATCCACCTATATCATTTTGTTATCAGCATCAAAAGTGCATCTAACAATTTTCGACAAAAATAGCAAAATATATTTGAAACATCGACCACGATTTGATTAAATCTTGGAAAGAAAAGCAGCGTTTCAGTTTACGAAGTTTAGTAAAAATTGCACAAACATAGTTTCTGATCCAATAAAACAATTCTGTATTACAAGATAATTAATAACGGATTGAGCAAATGTCACGCTACTACTTTTATTAATTATAATTTTTACAAGAAACAAGACAGAATTTTTTTCAATAATATGCTTTTTTTCTCTGAATTCTAATTAATATTTTTTTTGTCAATATCAAACCAAATGTGAGTAATTGACAGCAATGCAACTTTGTGTCTTTTTTAACACATTTTCTAAAACTTTTGTCAACATATATGGTTCAATTCTTCTATTGGAACACTAAACTTGAAGAGATTTACCACTAAACACCAAATCACTTTTATAAACTTCTCGACGCACGTATCACCAATCATGTTTAATCTACAGCATATAGCATCATCGTTAGATTAAATCATCTCCTGATGATGCTAACCTCATTAGCGAAACGCGCGTCGAGAAGTTTAAAAAAGTGATTTGGTGTTTAGTGGTAACTCTCTTCGAGTTTAACATATATGGTGTTAATATAGCGATTTCAGTATGGATGTTGTTTTGAATTGCTGTATAGTTTAGGACTTATTTATTTAAACCTTTCTCCTTCATAAGAAGTAACCCGAATACTTCAAATCAGGAGATCTGATGCATTACAGTATTCGAATCGCTTATTATTGACTGTAGGCAATATGTCTTGTACAATTTGAATTTTATGGGCAAACATGTGCAAGTAACTTCTCAAAATTCGGCGTAAACTGTGTGAGGAAATTGTCAATTGTGTACCAAGTCGTCGACCCGACGTTTGTTGGATCTGTAAGGGATCTATCCCTAACTGTTCCGAATTCATAAAATTACTTAAATAAAAGATAAAATACCAGAATTTTATATGATACTGTTGTAGCTTTTTAATGTTTCAAAGGTTTATTATAGAGTTTGCTTTACATATGTTTCGCCTTGTTGGTGCTTTCTCAAGAGAACTAATACTAATGATCAAACACAGTGTTTCCAAGTATAAGGGTAAAATTATTTCTTGTCTTGTCTTGTCTTGTCTAATTATCCTAAATAACGACTGGTAAAAACCGGGAATTACCCTTCTAAACATAGTAATACAGTGTGTAACATATTAAATACACTAGGTTGTAAGACTATTTGTATAAATAAATGATTTAACGTAGGTAGAATGTTAGTTAATAATAAAGATAAAATGGATAGTTTAGATAAATCGGGTGTATATAAAATTAAGTATGAGGAATGTGAAGCGGTATATATCGGTCAAAGTATAGGTTGCAGAATAAAAGAACGCAAAAACAATATCTTAAATAATATTAAAAGCACCGAAACGTCTACACATTTTATTGAAAACAATCATTTTATAGATATAAACAATATTAAATTATTACACTCAGAAAAGAAAAGTAAAAAATTAGACCTACTAGAAATATTGAAAATAAAAAAAATCCTTCAAAAATAGTTATATAACAATCACGAATGACCAGATAAATTCCACCCCGGTAATAAATCCAAATCCGTCCAAAACACCCCGGTAATAAATAAGATCATATTGCAATTGAATAGCCCGGTTTTTACCAGCCGATATTTAGGATAATTAAACTAGACGTTAAAACATAAGAAATAAAAAAAAAAAAAATTTTACTTGTATACATGGGAATATCGTGTTTGATTGTGTTGAATATTGTGATTGATCAGTATTAGTTCAATAAATTGTTGTTGAGGCCCCAGACCATTGGAAAATATTCGCCTAAATTCGCGTTGTAATAATTGAATTATATTTTTAATGTAAATTACAATTTCGCTGCATTCTATTCCCATATATTTAACCAAAATAAAACCAGACAACAGCCAAACCCAAACTGTTACAAATATCACGAAAAATAAATGTTGTGATAATTGCATCACAATGTATTATAAGAATATTTTAGAAAACATTAAAATGTGTTATTCACGATATTGCTCTAACACCTATTCTTGATATGTTTGGCTCCAGGTTTGTAAAAATTATTCTTCATATCAAGTCATTCATGTATGAAATCACTTTACATTATAATAACTGGATAAATGTTCATACTAAGTGATTACTCTCTAGTACCATCAATAAAACAATGCTTCGTAATCGTTTAATGATAGCAAATATTAAATCACTCATAATAAAAATAACTATTAAATAAATATAAATATAATAATATAAAAGTTTTTTATCTGATATATGGATAGAACTATTAAAAGAAAAAAACTAGTTTACGTAAATAGTCCATTGGTTGTTTGACTATATGAATATTCAATTTATAATGTCAATTCAATTGTTCAAATTAGACGTGTTAAAAACGTGTTTAAAAGCAAACATATGTGTTTTGTGAATATGAATCACATATCCTAGAATATCCCTCAGGAATACCCATTATTATATTTAATATGTCGAGGTAGTGACGGGGCCAGGCCAGACGATCGTCTCTCCCAACTGCTTTCCTTGCGTTCGTCTGGAGCTCGGCTGATGACGGCTGAAAGGCTAGAAATCGGTCCCGAGAGACACGTGACGATGCATGGTGGACAGTTGGGCGAAGGCGATCGGTGGCACCACGTGGAGAAAGGGTGAAAGATTTCTGTAATATATATATATATATATATATATATATATATATATATATATATATATATATATATATATATATATATATATATATGCCAGATCCTATAATTCATAACCCCTTTAAAGTGACAAATCTTTGGCTACTAAGTGTTACTAATCCAGCATACTCACCTGACTTTAAGCCACTTATCTGCAAATATTCAAAAACTCTCTGAATGTTAAATCATTCAGTCTAAAACCCCTGCATATATTATTTTGTTATCAGCATTAATAATTTTCTACAAAAATAGCAAGATGTATATAAAGCTGGGTCCACATCAAAAAAAAATTGTGTTGTGCGGGCTGTATGTGTCGAATGTGGTGCGCGGCAAGGTAGACGCTCTGATACACAAGGTCACACACAAATATTGTCGCCGCACAACACGGCCACGAACCATCTGTTGTCCACCAGATAATTCAAACAAATTGTTCCAGTAAATTCAACACACACGAAAAAAATCTCATTGGTGTGGGCCCACTTTAAACATTTTTATTAATTATAATTTTTAAAAGAAACAAGATAATTTTTTCTATAATATTTTTATTTTGTTTTAATTAATCTTTGAAAATTATGTCAATCAAATGTGAGTCATAAAGAGCAATGCATGTAACTTAGTACCCGTTTTAATACATTTTCCATAACTTTTGTTAACATCTATGGTACTAATGCAGCGATTTTGGTGCGGATGTTGGCCTTGAGTTACTATATGGTTTAGGACTTACTTATGTAAACCGTTTCCTTTCACATTCCTCCAAAAAAATTATCCAGATCCGCCAAATCAATGTTTCATGAAAATCATCAATTTTATGGCTTTACAGTATTCTAATCCCTTATTATTGTCTTCTGTCCCTATAGGACTTGAATGTTATAGGGAAACATGTGCAAGTCAATTCTCACAATTCGGAGTAAACACTATGGAGAAATTCCCAATAGTGCACCACGTCGTCATATAGAAGTTTCTAGAGACTGCTCCACATTTTGCTCTTCAATTACTGTGAGCGAAAATATTTACGACACAAAATTACCACACACAGTCAATAAATATTTGAGCTGTGCGCGCTGTACGCGCCGCTCCGTCTGTGTGTGCATTGGGATGTTGATAGGTTATATTTAATTTGGATATTTCGGCAAGCGTAAAAAAAATAAAAGTGTTATTTATTTTTTTTAAATTTCTGTAGTTTATACTTTTCTGTTTTGGTACAAATGCTTCATCCAATAAAGCTTTTTCTTGCAATTTTTTTCCTTTTTCTTGACAAAATTATGCATTATTATGAAAGTAGCACACTTCTTCAACATAATAATATGCTGGCTTAATAACAAGCTTTTTACTTACCTTATTTATTACCTTACCTATTTTAATATAGCCACGTCACGTAGGTATCTTTTTGAAAATACGTCAAATACGTCAACACACAAATACTGTGCACCACAAATTTCTTATACCTTCGCGAGAAAACCGACAAAATATGGTTTGTGTGCGTGCTGTGCGAAGAAAAAATGTGTGTGTGACCTTGTGTGTCAACACATACACCCCCGGCAACGCAAATTTTTATTTATATGGACCCACCTTAAAGGATATTTTAGCTCAAATTTCTATTTATTTGCAATAACCGAATTCTTTTTTTTTAACGTAAATTGTAACAATTTCAATGCGGTTTTTGGCATGTATTTATCCATAATAAAACCACAAAACACCCAAACCCAAACTATTAGAAATATCACGAAGAAAAAAATTGCCGCCAAAATAAAATGGTGTGATAATTGCTTATTATATGCATTTTTAAGAAAAAAATAAAATAAGGTTATTCACGATATTACAGGATTTTGTTCTCTCGTTTATTCTCTAGTACCATCAACAATACATCTCATCGACATCATTCAAAACAAATCATTTAATGATAGCAAATACTAAATCACGCATGATAAATATAAGTATTAAATACGTATTAAATAAATACAAATATAATAATCAAAAAGCTTTTAGTCTGAAATATCGATAGCGTTATTAACCAGAAAAAAACAGTTTACTTGAATATTCCATTCTTTGCTTGAATTCATAGCAGTTGGTCAAATTAGGCGTGTTTAAAAATAGGCATATCCAATCAGATAATTCATACTGATATGGTAAAATGGTTTAAAAAAAGACTGCTCCTTATGATGTGTTGTTTATAACGTTGAGGATAGATGATTGCAAGTGCGTGGATGGATCAATTTTTGAAAATTTTTTGAACATAAAAGCTTTGTGCAACATAGATGTGGTACTTGCTTTCTTCTTCTTCTCCTTCCTGTGGTGCTACAGCTTATCAGTAAGACTTCCTTCAACTTTCGCCTCCAACCTAAACCCTTATTCCCCCTCCATGATTCTCCTTGATATTTGGCTTTCTCGTATTCTCGCCACGTTTGTCGCCCATCTGAGTCGCTGAACATTCACCTAGTCTACAATATCCAGATCGTAGTATTCGTAGAATCCGTTACAATTTTGACAATGGCACCATCCATGGTATCCACCAGATTTTACTCCTTTTGACGTCTGTTTGCTCCCAAATCTCAAAAAAATCCTTCACTGTACGATAAAACAACATACAGCCATATTCTCTGAGAATTAATAATTATAATTTTTGTGTTTTTTTGGTAATAATTTGTTTTCATTAATGATTATGTCATCGTCAATTGACCTTGCAGAATGTTGTGCGTCAACACCGAAATTATCAAATCGACATTTCGAAAATCCTTTTTAGTGCTGGCGTTAATACAAAAAAATCCCACTTTTTCTTAGTTATACTACATGTTTGCAAACTTGAGAATATAACAAAATGTTTACTTTGGTTTCTCCTTTTTAATACATAAATCCAATAAAAATGATAAATGCGGTATTTATTTAATATTATACTGAAATATATTTCAATGCATTGAATGACAATTAAACTAAACAAAAAATCTTATTTAATCTTTGTATATACACTACATTAATCTGGCTGGTATTGTTCGAGCCAGTTACATTCTGTGAATACGATAAGAGTTCAGACGATTTTTGAAAAATCAGACATAAATTCTTTCTCTGCCAATTATTGAATCTACAGTATAAAAATGTTGGGCCTATTTAAACAATTATTTTTAAAGATTTTTTCGAAATTACATGTTATTATAAAAACGGCAGTAAAATGAATGTCTTTCAACCCAAATTTAACTGAAATGTTTGTTTAATGAAGACTTTTTTGTTAAAATTTCGACTTTATTGTACTACTGTTTGACGCATTTTATCAGCACTGTAGCTTCGTCAAAAATAAATATTTTTGATGTTAAAATGGGTATAAAAACAAAACGTATATTATCGAGAATATTTATTTCTGACGAAGCGACAGTCAACGAAACGAGTCAAACATTAATACAGTACAGTGGAAAATTAAAAATAATATTTTGTGGTCTTTCTATACACCTTACCTATAAAAATAAAAATTAAATGCTGTTAGTTGGTAAGCGCATCACTTGAGAACGGCTCGATCGATTTGACTATTTTTTTTTAGTGTTTGTAATAGTCCGAATAAGTTTTAGGAAAAGGATCCGTTTTTAAGTTGCCCGAAAAATTTGAAAATTTTGACAAAAACTCAAAAGTGCTTTTTCCAATGGGATTTTTGTATGATTCGACTCGAACGATGGATACACGTAACTCTTTTTTTGTTTTGTTCGCTATGGTCTTGGAAAAGATTTCAGGAAAAAAATTAATATAATTACAAAGAAAAGTAGGAAATTTCGGACAAACTGTAAAGATCATACTTTTTGTATGCACTCTCGATCATAACTAAAGATAGGAACGACATATTTGGTTGATTCTTTTTTTGTTTGGTTCGTTGATTGAATGTTTTCAATTGAAAAAAAAGTCTGGATGTTCTCGAGAAAAATTTGAAAAAAACGCCAGTCTAAAAAATTCCAACCAAAATTAAAATAAAATTATATTTGTTTTTACTTTTGTGTTGTTTCGGCATCTGTCCAACAAATTTAGTTATTTTATTTCTATTCCAATTTCTTTCGCTACGTGCGCAAATATCGTTTGACTGCTGATTGTCAAATTGTAAATCAAGGCAATCGGTTACATATCGAGAATCATTACGTGACGAAAAATTGATTCATTGTTTATTTTTAGCTGAATTATGATTCTGCTGTAAGTTCATCGTAATCGTTTCATAAAATGAATTAAGTTTCGTCGTTTTATCTCAAAAACAATTAGAGATTCACCTACAAATACAGTGAGTTTTGAAGTGACAAACGATTATACAGTAACAACAAAGTGAATCAATTGTCCATTTTCAATTGAATAGGGATTCTTCGCATCGCACATTGTGTCACAATCGACAATAATTGTATTGCAATGCCTCCAATAAGACGAGCAATTTAGGTCGCAGAACTCGCAATGCTGCAAACCAAACGAATTTTCGACCTCATCGAACTGCAGAGCAACACGAAGAACGAAATGAAATCGAACGGAACCGATCACAAACACATTCAGCACGTACATAAGAAGAAAGAGAAAATGCAAACGAAGATGATATGCATCGAATGAGACATCATCGGTCAGTAGAAACCAATCGCGCGACAAAGAATTTGAATAATCATGCCAGAAGACAAACAAATGTTGCGTTGAATACTCCTCGAGCTGCATTCCGTTACAATATGACAATTGATTATAGTGCAGATCCGTTGCTATTGGATCGATGAGCGTTGTGTGCCCACATTGTAAGGCATTGAAGTACAGAAATGAAACTCCTGGATTGTGTTGCGCAAGTGGCAAAGTCAAATTTTTACTTTGTTTACACATTTCCAATAGCTATTCACAAAACGAACACAAATTTATTGAATTTTGGACAAGACGTCTGTCAGGTCAGCTAGTATTAAATACAAAATTCGTGTTGGTAATCAATTATACAACTCTTTTATGGTTTGTTGTGGAATTTCTTCCCATAAAGCTTGAATAACACTTTTCAGATCTATCATATTTGTAAATTGTCTTCATTCGCTATAAATTTGCCTTGAAAGCATTCTCCAGACATTTTCAGTGATATTCAAATGTAGAGAAACAACAGGCCAGTACAATTTTAAAATATTATTTTCCTCAAACAACTATGTTATGACGTTTGCTGAACGAATGTGAGCGTTACCTTGTTGAAACACTGGCGAAGCTTCACTTATATCATTAAAAAATAACTTTTGTTTAATAAATGTTTATATACTTGACATTTAACTCAATGCGAAAGAAACATTAAGATACTTCCTCCCTTCATTTGCCGCATTTAAATTTTTTCTTCCTTCCTGAAATCATGAAAAAAAAAGGAAAAACTATCAGGTCTATCCAAATTTGATTATCTGCCAATTTTTTTCCTATATATTTTTAGACTTACTTTTCCCTATATATTTATATCCCTATATATATTTTTTCCTATATATTTTTAAAGATTTTTGGTCATTCCTAATTCTTGTTTTCAAGCAACTGCTCTTACAGTCTGGCAGGAATCCGATAAAATTTTCAGATTTAGCCTTTTTTCATTCCTTGACAGAGAAGGTGGCCCAGCTGAACGATGCCCAGTTGAACGATGACTTACGTAAGTCTCGCCGAACCGAATCAACTTGGCAATCGATGAAAAACATCGTTTTGATCGACCTCACTTGCAACTCATCTCGTCTGTCTGCAGTGAAAAAAAATCACCCTTCTTTCTTCTGAAAAACACTTATTTCTTCCCCTAACGAATCACAAAATTTGTATTTATAAAAGCCACAAGAGTAAACTGATGAACAAGTCTACAATTCAATTGGACACAACACATCATTTAATTCGACCCATCTCCTGCAGATTGGTTGTTGATTTCCTTGTTGACAATTGACAAATATTTTTTTCTTTTTTTGGGCTTTTTTCGCCACGATCTAAAACTCAAGAAATAGCAAGAATATCTGTTCTTATGCAAATAAAAAAAATTAACTCACAACAATTTTCATACAACAGCTTGTAATAGTGTTGAACATGTCGAATTTTGTCCCTGGAAACTTCAATTTGCGAACAGCATTCATTTTCTGTTACCATTTGAAGAAAACTGCCGCGAACGAATGCTTGTCGAAGCTTACGGTGTACATGCTCTTGGTAAATCACAGGGCTTTCAGTTGTTTCAAAAAGTGGCCATTTTGACGTGAAAAACGAAGAACGTGGAAGACAACCGAAAAAGTTTGAAGATAGCGAATTGCACGCATTGTTGGATGAGGATGACGCTCATATGCAGCAACAATTCGCGGATCAATTAAATGTGACACGAGAAGCGGTTTCTATATGCTTGAAAGTCATGGGAAAGATCCAGAAGATAGAAAAAAGGGTTCCACATGAACTGAATGAAAGACAGCTGGAAACCGAAAAACCACTTGCAAAATGCCAGGTATAAAAGAAAGTAATTTCTCTATCGAATTGTGATTGGTGATTAAAGTGGATATATTTTGAGAATCCTAAGCGTAAAAGACCATGGGTAACTCCAGGCGAACCATCGACATAGATTGCAAGCCCAAATTGCTATGGACGAAACCTATCGAAACCATTAATACTGAATGCTACCGACAATAAACGTTCGATTTTAATCAAGCTTTGTGAGAAAAACGACCAGAATATCAAAAAATGCAACACAAAGTGATTTTGCTTCATGATAATGCACTATCACACACATCAAAACTGATTAAGG
Organism: Cosmopolites sordidus; assembly: GCA_031761425.1. Lineage (NCBI taxonomy): Eukaryota > Metazoa > Arthropoda > Insecta > Coleoptera > Curculionidae > Cosmopolites > Cosmopolites sordidus. The sequence continues at coordinate 159,036 of JARFXV010001655.1, forward strand.
AAACGATGGAGGCGCTTAGTTGGGAAATACTTTCGCATGCGGCTTACCCACCAGATTTGGCTCCGTCCGATTAGAATTTATTTGCATCGATTGGACACGCACTTGCTGAGCAGCGTTTCACTTCTTATGAAAATAGCTCGATGGCTGGTTGGCCTCAAAAGAACAATAGTTTTTTTTTACGTGGCATCCACAAATTACCAAACAGGTGGAAAAAATGTATGGCTAGCGATGGGCAATACTCAGTCTTAGAGAGAAAAATCGCCGAAACTAAATTCCACATAACAATTAAAAAATACATTTCGTAAAACTCGAAATAATTACTATATTTCAAAAAAATATTTTTTTTCTAAAATTTCCTTGTTCAAAATTAATCCTGCTTCGACGTAACGTTTTAAATTTAACACCGAGCAAGTTAATCAAGTAAATCTAATTTTCAAGTGATCAACACCAGAGTGTAATAAATCTGACGCTACTTTCTAGCTACATGAAAACCTGTTGATTTTTATTTGTCCCCTCGTCTAAGTTAACCTGTAAATTAATATCCTCTTTAATCTGTTTGGATGCTATTACAAATTCCTGCGAACCTGTTTTGGTCGAGTATGCATGCGCGTGCTTTTGCCCCGACAAATCCTTGGATGGATATGTTTGGTATGAAGGAGCAAAAATCACCGGTGCATATTTCAAGGCGTTCCTATTCTAGATTTAATGGTAAATCTGATAATTCGTGATTCATAAATAATACTTTCCTTTATTGCAATTGTCTGTAAGTCATGAGACGGTAATTAGAAAAGAAACATTGAATTATTATATTGAATAAAATAACTATTTGCAATCGGACAATTACAGAAAATGTTTTGTACAAAATGAGAATATTTTTTATATATACTGCAGGTCAAAAGTTTAAAACAATCTAATACTATTAATTACCAAATTTTATCAGAACTTTGTTTATACTTTCTATTCGACATTTTAATTCAATTTGAAACAAGATATTTGTTGTTTGAATCGAATAAATAAATATTAAACTGAAGTCACCAAGTCGAGTTGTTGAAAAAAATGATTTGATTGTAGAAAAAAAAATGTGAGGTGATAGAATATTTCTATCAACACTTTTGGGTTTAAGGAAGGCAGGTTAACATATTTATATACATTTCTTTCGGGGTATGAAATGCGGTCTAATTACAACTCCTGACAATAATGCACACCAAACAGGGACTCGTTTAGGATGTAAATGTTTCTCATGAATCAATCGTGGATTTTCAAAATCCATTCAATTTCAAAATGTGTTTCATCTAAGAAGATGATTTTTTGAAAAACCATCTATTTATTATTTGATCTAATTGACAAATGCATTTTGAATGATTCAGTGGCTGTAGTTCCTGTGATATTTGAACCAAATATGCATTTAGAGCTAAATCCATTCGTAAAATCGAAATTATTCAGTCAGTTCAATTCGGATCTTCAGCAACACTTTCACGTACCAAATATGCTCTTGTGAACGACTACTACGACTATATATTATTCTTCTTTTATCTTCCACTGAACCAGTTTCTTGAAATTTTTGAACGCTTCGATTGAAAGTGTTTTCAGATGGACGACTGTAAAAACCGTAAATATCACACCATTTAAAATATCACAAATCATTTTCACTTTTCACTTTAACAACGCCCATTTTCATAAAATAATTCAACAATTTTAACGCGTTGTATTGTGTACGACTCCATTTTTATAAATGTCATTCATACACTTCTGATATAAGACTAGATCTAGGCAAATTCACAACGCCATCTGTGTTTTATTAAAGAATTAAAAAAACCGCTCCATTTAAAAGACCTGTTATATATGGCGAAAAATTGTGATTTTTCGAACTTTTCTTTTTCTAGTCCATCCTGGTAACTCGATTGGTCTTGTGTCTGCTACAACTTGATCATTCCATCTTGTTCGCGGTCTTCCCCTAAGCCTGTTACTCAGGTCTTCAATTGGTGACTTCTAATTTCGTTATTCATTAGGCTTCGGTTCTCTTCTCCATTTTTATCTTCCTCCCTTGTGGTGAAGGTCATTGTTTCTGATGTATACTTTGGAATAGTTTTATAATTGTTTTATAGATTTTTCTCTTTATATCATATGCAATCTTTTTGTCTTGTAATATTTTTTGTATATGTAGTTTGTTTTGTTGCCTGTTTGGATTAGATGAGCTATTTCTATACTTCTGTCGTTGTTTCTGTTCGCTACCACACCCAGATAGATAAATGTGTCGACTTCCTCAAACCAGAGTTATCTCATTGTTTTCTGTTTTGCCATCGATCTGCTACATTTGAAGTATTTTATCCTTTTCTTTGTTATTATTATTCACGTATGGGCCCTAGTGGACCACGCGAAGTACAATTAGAGGCGTTTGTTGTTGTTAGCCTTCCTTTGTGCCCATACTAATTTCATTCTTTCGCTATGAGCTTTTTTCCTTTCGTCAGACCAAGTTGTTCCAGTCTTCCTACATTTTTCTCTCTGGCCAACCTTCCAAACGTTCACCTTGTGTCTGAAATAGCCTCTATCCTGAATTTCACTTTGTGAAATATTTGCTGACCTTAGGTCCTCTTTAATTGCAGCAATCCATTTAATTATTTCTACTTTAGCTTTACTCCTATTTTCATAAAATTCGACTATTTGTCTAGTTAACCTACTCGGATTCATCCGTTTTATGTGTCCGTAAAACTTAAGTCTTCTTTTTCTCATATCGCTATGTATATCTGTGTATTGTTTGATTTCTTCGTTTTCTCGAAGTCGGTATGTTGTGCTATTTATTTGTTTGGGGCCTAGGATTTTCCTTACGATTTTTCTTTCCTTCTTTTCAATGTCCTCGATGTCCCTCTTTCTATTCAAAATGAGCGTTTCTGCAGCATATAGACATTCTGGCTTAATAACTGTGTTGTAATGTCTCAGTTTTGTGTTTTTAGATAGGCATTTTTTGTTGTAAATATTTTGTGTAAGTCTCAATGCCGTTTCCATTTTTTGACATCTACCCTTATTGGCCGCTTTTTCCAACCCATTTTCCATGATTATTTCACCCAAATATTTGAATTGAGAGACTCGTCTGATGTTACCATATTTTGTTTTTAGAAATGGCGTTCTTAGTCTGTTGCAGGTCATGTATTGTGTCTTTTCAAAGGAAATTTGGAGTCCTACATTTTCTGCTGTTTCTTTTAGGATTTCAATCTGTTTCTGTGCCGTTAATACATCATGAGCTAAAATTGCTAGATCATCAGCAAATGCCAGACAATCAATTTTGATGTTGGTTCTCCCCAGTTTAATGGGCTGATCAATATTCAGGGCCGACTTTTTTTCACGCCACTCCTGTATTACTTTTTCTAGAACACAGTTAAATAAGAGTGGCGAGAGTCCATCCCCTTGTCTCACTCCAGTTCTAATTTCGAAGGGCTCTGAGATCTCACCCATGAATTTAACTTTTGACCTTGTGTTAGTTAACGTTGCTTTAATAATTGCCAGCGTTTTCAGATCTAGTCCTTGTTCTTTCAAGATTCGGAATAAAGATTCGCGGTCAATAGAATCATATGCTTTTTTGAAATCCACAAATGTACAGACGAGATTTTTATTGTACAGTTTTTGATGTCTTAGAATCAACTTCAGATTCAGGATCTGTTCAGGGCAGGATCTGCCCGGTCGAAAACCTGCTTGATATTCACCAATGTTAGGTTCTAACTGTACCTGTGCTCTGTCTAGTAGACATTGAGATAGAATCTTGTAACAAACTGGGAGAAGAGATATCCCTCTATAGTTGTTTACATCCGTTCTATCTCCTTTCTTATGTAGTGGATGGATTAGAGCATCTTTCCAATCTTCCGGAATCCGTTCGGTTCGCCAAACTTCTTGTAGAATTTTGGTTATTTCCTTGATTGTACCTGGACCAGCGGATTTCAAAAGTTCAGCAGTGATTCCATCTTCACCAGAAGCCTTGTCATTTTTAAGACGCTTAATTTGCCTAATTATTTCATCTTCATTCGGTGGTAATGAATCTGGGTTTGTTTGTTTAGGTTTTAGTGTTGTTAATTTGTTTAAGGGCTCAGAACAGTTTAGTATTTGTTCAAAATATTTCGCAAGTTCTTTGCAATTGTCTTGGTTATTTAGAGCTAATTGTCCGTTTTCCTTTTGGAAGCAAAGACTTTGCGGTTGATAGCCTGTTAATTTAGTTTTAAATGTTTTGTAAAAGTTTCGGGTGTTATTTTTTTGGAAATCTTTTTCTATATCATTAAGTTGATTGTTTTCATATTTTCTTTTAGTTTGTCTAATTAGCTTCGATGTTTCTTTTCTTACTTCCAAAAAGATGTTATAGTTTATTACTGTTTTTTGACTGTTCCAATCTTTGAATGCTTTACTTCGGCTTAATACTGCTTGCTCGCAAACTTCATCCCACCACGGATGTTTTCTACGTTTTTGTAAAGGGACCAACTTTAAGGCCGTTTTAATAATTTTTTGTTTCAATTCTTGCCAGTTCTGTGCTGGTTGTTTATCAAGTTCTTCTGTTAGGGCTGGTTTTATTTTCGTTGGGTCAAACTTTGGTATTAGCAGCCTCTTTTGAATAAGTTTTCGAGGTTTTAAGCTAAGTTTGATTCTAGTCAAGTAGTGATCCGTGTCTATATTAGCTCCTTTCCTGACTTGAACATTCAAAATCTCTTTATAATTGGGGTACGAAATGGCAACATGGTCAATTTGAAATTCACCCATGTACGTGTTTGGGCACCTCCAGGTCTTTTGTTTTGATATTTTCTTCTTAAAATGGGTTGACATTATTTTTAGATTAAACTGCGAACATAGTTCAACCAATCTTCTACCATTATGGTTAGTCCATTTATGAGCGGGAAAACTGCCGACTGTTTTCCTGTACTTTTTTTCTTTCCCTAGTTGGGCGTTGAAATCACCCAATAGGATTTTTATATGGTTAGAGGGAATGTTAGAGATAGTCTTTTCCAGAATTTCCCAGGACTTATTTACTTTTTCAAGATTAGATTTATTTTCTTCATTAACTGGGAGGTGTGCATTGATTAATGTATAGTTTTGGTTAGCACACTTGAGGGATAGTGTCATAAGTCGATTATTTACTGGCTGGACATTTGTTATAGAACCAAGAATGTTTCTTGAGACAGCAAAAGCAACACCGAGATGTGGTGTATTTTTGAGTATTCTTTTGTCCGTTTTACTTTTAAAAAGTCTGTAGTTGCCGAATTCCAAGGTGTTATCATCTGTCAATCTGGTTTCTTGCAAAGCTAAAATTTGGATTTTTTGCTGATTTAATGTTCGCCCCAATTCGTGTAGTTTTCCTGGACGCAGGAGAGAATTGATATTTACCGTTCCAAAGAAAGTTTTTGTTTTTGGTTTCAGACGTTGGCCAGAGGTCTCCGACTCCCTCTGAAAGATTTTGCGTTTAAGCCCGGACGCCCCAGAATCCGAAAGTCCGGTTGTACCAGCAAAGCTGGCAGAGGATTGTCTACCTCCTGGGGTAATTTTGTAATTACTAGAACGCTTCATCTTGTACTTTGAATTAAAGGTTTGAACCATGACGGTTCAGAGGTTAAGACTGGAGGGGTTAGTTCCAGAATTTAAATATCAGCCGCACCACTGGTGAACAGACGCTGACCACTCAACCGCTTGATACAAGTCAGACGCTAAGTGGATTTTGTTTTTTTTTGCCTTGGTTCGGGGCTGCTTATTTTGAGATATTCGCAGCTGTCCATTAATATCTAATGGAACTTTCACTATCCACCACCCGTGACCCGTCCAGTACCTTAGGCGGGGTATACTGGATTTGGTTGGATGGTATTTCTTTGTTTATATGTAAACCTCTAATTTGGATTTCGCTCTCTATTTTTGTATGTGTTTCTGGTAGACCATTTTCATCTCTGGCTATGATGATGTACGGATTTGTTCCTTATGGTTTCCTATATGCCTATTTTTTTGATTATTTTAACTAATGCTATATTGAAAAGTGTTGTTGAAAGTGTATCTTCTTATCTTACTCCTCTTTTGATTTTGATGTTTTCCGATTTCCCTTATTTCTATTTCCCTTATTGTGTCTTGATACCATAGTAGATGAGAGTCGTCTAACTGTTGGGTTCTAAAATCTCATGTGGAACACACAACAACCTGCGTCTCCGCCGAAATGAGTATTTTTGTTGGTTGCTTGACTGATGATAAAATTTATTCTCTCTGATATAAACTGAGTATTAACGGCAAAACACTTCACATAAGTAATATTACATTTTAATTCCATCAAAGGGAATTTAATGTGTCAACGTCAACAGATTTCTTCGAATAAAAATATATTTTTTTCTGTAATAAAGTCATAATAATTTCTGTTTATATTGAATGTCTTATCTCAAATTGTCAGGATTAAAAATCAATAAAACTAAATGACCTAATTGCTTCATAATCCTTATACTAACTAATTTACAATAAATATTTAAAATGCAATAACTTTGATTAGATTTATAACATGCGAAAGCACAAACAGAAAAAAACATTGATAGCTGCAATTTAAAAAATAATTTCCAAAAGTGCATCGTTATAATTATATTTTGAGAATAAAAATTTGTATTTGAAACTATAATTTTCATATATGTGCTTAAAAAATGAAATTAACATGCGACAGTAAAAATGATTAAGACTGATATAGAAAAAAAATTTTTTGCTCATTAATACATTTCTCCACGAGCCCATTTCACACCATTTTTTGAACACACCTGGTACTTACCCGAGATTAGACGGGCCACGGACGGTCTCCAACAATTAGACTGTTGCGGCCGTTTTTCGCAGGATGGCAGAGCAGCACCTGCTGGCAGCTACCATTCGATACGGCCGATTTATATGGTCATGGCTTTAGTCGTTCCTCATTGGCTTTTCCGGGCGTTCAGTTTGAGCCCAACTGAAACGACTTTAGGCCAGAAACCGGTCTTGGGAGACACTTGCTGGCGTTTTGGATGGCGGATGAGAAAATTACATCAGATGTGGCGGTTAGTAATTTCTATTTTTTTAAGAGATGGCGCTGGAAACAAGGGTCGCTTCACAGTCTAATCTCTTAAATCATTTTGTTGCTACGCCACTGATTCGAGTTCGCCAATTTCGAGTTAGCGTCAAATTTTATTTTCGTGTAGTAAATTTATAGTTTCAAGCCAAATAATAAGCATTTGCAGCACGTACTGTTTTTCTTGTTCAATCAAAAGAAAAACTCGAATGAATGTCGTCGTATACTTGTGGAAACATACGATGACAATGTTCCAACCCAAGACGCAATCAGGTAAACGATAACAAGATAGAAAAGCAAAAAACGGTGTGTGAATCTTTGCTTTCTCGGTTTGAAATAAAGACCTTTAGCATTAGATCGTGTACCATGAGTTTCTTCTGAAATCATATGAAACAGTTAATATCATTTGCTACCGTCAACAAATGATAAATTTGAACCATGCATTAATCGAAAAGCGACCAGAATGGGCTACAAGACACGAAAAAGTGATTTTGCACGACAATGCTTCAACACACAGCGAAAGCGGTCGGAGATTTTATCGGAAATTAAACGTGTTTTTTTTAAGAAAAAATCAGAATTATTAACCGTCACACCTGGTATATGGGTCAATAGTGAAAAACTTCCTTGTTCAAAGATTTGTTTCACAATTCGGGCTAAAATCTCTTGTAATTAAAACAACGATGTTCTAAATTGAATCTCTTGGTGTCAGGATGTGAATATACAAAATACTCCATGACGGTACTAAATAATATGAACTTGCCCACTTCCATTAACTGTTAGACAATTAAGAATTGGTCTAGAAGATCTACATCATAATACTTCCTCACTTCAAACTTAAATATTTCTGGACATATTAAGAGAACCAAACTGAATAGTCATAAAATATAAGTCAATCAATACTGCAATCATCCAAATATATAAAATCAAATAATAAAAACAAGAAAGTTATTCGGATCCAAGATTAACCACATCATACTAAACAATGGTTAAAACATGTGAGGCTAAAATAAAGAATATTTCATCAAAATATTTTAATAAAATTAACTGATTAAAAAATTTATGTTTCAGGTTACTCAGTCTTCACAATGCACCACAACTTCGAAATGGTCGAGGAGAAATCCCCACCACGAAACAAATTCCTCCATTTCTTACGCACTAACGCTCTAACTCTACTCACGTTCACCGGCGTAGTGTTTGGAGCTGTTTTAGGTGTTATTCTGCGGAACGTTAAGGACGATTGGACAGAACGAGAAATAATGTATGTAGGATTCCTAGGAGATTTGTTCTTGAAAATGTTAAAATCGCTAATCATACCTTTGATTATTTCATGTTTAGGTAAAATTAAGTGCAAAATTACATTAAAAACAAGTTAAAATATATGTATCGCATTTACAGTATCTGCTATTGCTAGTTTGGATCTTTCATTGTCTAAAAAAGTGGCAGCTAGAGCAATAGGTTACTATTTGTGTACTACATTTGCTGCAGTAGTTTTGGGTATCATCGTTGTAGTTACCATGAGGCCAGGAGTTGGTAAAAATATTCATCATGACGGGAAGCCTGCTATTAGCAATAATGTTACAACCGTTGACACATTATTAGATCTTGTAAGGTGAGAAAAAATATTTTTATATAAATCGGAAATAAAGTCAAAATATTTTGGGAGGTGACTCTAGGTATTAAATAATAAAAAAAATCCTATAAACATACCTCAAAAATTGTAGCTTAAAGGGTCCAGAGCCCCTTAAACGGGGAACCCTAAAGATGGTTATTGCAATATTTTCAAAACGGCTTACGCTAAACTCGTGAAATTCGGTATACTTCAATAAGTTGGAATAGAAAAACATTGTTTAAGTTAATAATTGAATATTTTAGTCAGGGGTGTCACATACAGGGGTTTCCTTGGTAAACACTGCCATAATTTTTTTGTTTGTAATGTTTTTTAATTTTTTAATGAAATTATAGAATATAATATCAAATTATAGAATAGCAAGAATTTTTAGGTAAAAAAGGTCCTCTTATGTCATCTCGTTAGAATAGACCGTTTTCCAGAAAACTGACTATTTCTAAATCGATGCACGATTACATGGATATCGAAATGCATCTTAATAATTAAGTAGGCGGCTGTCACTGTTAATCTTTATCTTTGACGTTTCGTAAAAATGGACAATTTTCGCAATAAAGTCTGGCTTTTTAATTTTTAAAGTGTAAAACAGCCCATTATTCCTTCGAAGAAATGGCGAATTATGTACAGGAAGGCGAATGGGAACGCGTGTGAAGCTAGATTGTATGCAGAGGCTTTCCCCGGAAGAGAACCTCCTTGTACAGAAACATTTACAAATCTGTATAGAAGATTATGCGACAAAGGATATTTCATGCCTTCCAAACGTGACTGTGGAAAAAGCCGGAGCACCAGAACTGTAGAAAATGAAGAACAAGTTTTAAAAAATGTAGCAGAAAACCCAGAAATAAGTGACAGACGAATTGCTGTTCAAGAAGGCAGAAATTATTAGAGAGCAAGCACTCTATCCATATCATTTGCAGAAAGTTCAAGCCTTAAATCCTGATAACATGCCATAAAGCATCCAGTTTAGCCAATAGTTAAGAAAGCAATTGCGTTTAAATGAAAATTTTATACAGAATATTCTTTTTACAAATGAAGCTATGTTCACATGCAATGGAATTTTTAATTCTCACAATACTCATGTGTTGGAGGAAGAAAATTCACATGAACTTTTCGAATCGGGGAATTCGAATTGGGTAACGAATACTAGGGAATTTTTTGATATCAGTTCAGATAGGCATGTTTTTTATGCATTTTTATGCAAATGTAAGAGCGCATATAGATCGATTATATCCATGACGATATGGACGTGTTGGACCAGTGCATTAGCCACCATGTTCCCCAGATTTAAATCCTCTCGATTACTTTCTGTGGCGATACTTGAAGGCATTGGTCTATGCTATCCCGATTGGCACTGTAGAGGAATTCCAGCAACATGTATTTATTGCTTGTGATTATATCAAAATCAAAAGCCTGGTATTTTCGGTAGGGTAAAATCTTCTATAAAGAAAAGAATTAGAGGGTGCATTGAGATGAATGTAGGTCATGTTCAACATCGGTTTTGAATAAGTGCTAAATTCTTAATAGTAATTAATTTTGTTATTGTTGGCTACTAAAATAAATATTTTCGTACAAGGGTGCCGACTTAATTTAGTAATTAATTAGTAAGATGCATTTCGATATCCATGTAATCGTACATCGATTTAGAAAAAGTCAGTTTTCTGGAAAACGGTCTATCCTAACGAGTTGAAATAAGAGAATCTTTTTTACTTAAAAATATTTGCGATTGAATAATTTTATTTAAAAAATTTAAAAAATATTACAAACAAAAATGTTATGGTAGCATTTACGAAAGAGATGCCATTATGTGACGCCCCTGATTAAAATAATTATTTATTAATACAAAAAACGTTTTTCCATTCCAACTTATTGAAGTATACCGAATTTCACGACTTTGGCATAAACCTTTCGAAAATATTGCGAAAAAATCATCTTCAGAGTTCCCATTTAACCCCCTTTAAGAAGCAATTTTTGGGGTATGTTTATAGGAACTTTTTTATTTTTTTAATCCTTAGAGTCACCTCCCAAAATATTTCGACGTTATATCCGGACACCCTGTATAGTGGTCTATGGGAAACTTACGTTTTTTCGAGAAACATAATTAATGTTATTCTCCACTCTTCCCAACGTTTCTTCATCGATTTCTTCGTTACGATCATTCATATAAAATTCTTCCCGTGTGCGAGGCTTACCTTCATGCACATGTGATTTCAAGTATCCCAAAAGAAAAAAAATCACATATGGAAAGGTCCGGTGACTGAGGGGGTCATGGGACATCGCCAAAGCGAGAAATTGTTCGATTAGGCTCATTGTATATGAAAATCTGATTTGAAAAAAATTTGTAGCTCCCACTTTCTCGAAAAAAAAGGCCCAAAAATTCCACGCCTACCAATACTACACCACAATGTTGTTTTAATTGCTAGTTTTGTTTATTGACTATCCCATTTAAACGGATATGAGATTCATCCTTCATAATGGTGGTCAAATCTTCGTTTTCTTCAAACCCTACTTGACCCAATCTGAGGCGTTGTTGATAGTCCCCTTCATTCAACTCTTATATATCATCAAGTATCATCAATTCATGTGTGAAAGCCAAAAACCCTAGACATAAATATTATAACAAAATACTAGAGCGAGTAGGACTTCACAGCATCACCTTACCTCCGAGGTATGTGACCCATCGAGAAGGATCAGGTGGGTTTGTTTTTATTAACGAACTCTTAGTTCAAAGTTCAGTTACCCATTTGAGCATGGCGGTTGAAGTGAAATCTGAAGAGTTGTTGCGTTTTAATCACAGTTAGTCACACAAAGTCACCACTTTTGATCACTGTCTGTGTTTATCAACTTCTGGATGTAGGCTCTCTCCTTTTTACGGAACGGTTTTCCGTTATGTGCTTCTCCCAATCAACAGGTATTAGCTATTGTTGGCTAATATTATATTTGGCGGTGGGTCAGACGCTAAATCTTCAGCCTGTTCTGGGTCTCCATTCTAAAATTCGCTTAGTCTATCTATCATCTGTTCTCCGGGCGACATGTCCTGCCCAGTTCCATTTTTGCTGTGCAGTGTCCTCTACAACGCCTTACACCTTAGTTTGTTGTTTATCCCCGAGCTGCTCTTGTGATCTTTCAATTTAATACCATTCATTATTTCTTAGTGGACATTCTCTGTTTTGGTAATTTTTTGACTTGTGATTTGGCAATATTGATACTAAATAGCATCCTAGAGGAGGATTTCTTTCTTTCTCTACTAGTCAAGTAGTACTCATTCAAGGAACGTCCGTTTCTCATCGACCACCTTTTACATATATGGTCATTAATACACAATATAACATTTTTATTTAGGAATATGTTCCCTCCAAATATAATAGAAGCTTGTATTTTCCAAGTAAGTAGAAGAAAAACGTTAAATTTAGATGATCTCTACAAATTTCCTTTCAGTATCGAACATTGTTAACACCAAGAGATATCAATGATACAGGTGAGTTTCCGGGCCAATTGTCATCAATGAGCTCTATCTAAATAAACGAACTAATATTTATATCTAAATTTCCAGTGTATTTCAAACTTGTATTACAATTGTTCCGACACACAGTGCCTTTTTTAAATACGAAAACTATATAAAACTAAACAGTAAGAACAGTAGCTACTAGCTAAAAGGCCCACCAATCTTAAGTTTTAAAATGAATGGAAATTTAGATATAAATCTTACTTCGTTTATTTAAAATATATTTCCATCAAGTATTGACTACCTAAGTGAAATATAACTCTATCTAAATAATTTTTCAGAAGTTTATCAATTTAAAATTGGTACTGAAGTCAGTCAAACAACGAACATTCTTGGCCTAGTTATTGCTTCAACCATCATAGGAATAGCCCTAGGTCAAGGTGGTAAAAGCACTGAAACTCTCGCAAATTTGTTTCATAACCTAATGTGGATGATGATGACAATAACTTCATGGGTAATCAAGTTATCTCCTGTTGGTATAATGTTTCTGGTTGCAGCGGAAATCTTAGAAATGGAAGATATGGGTGAAGAGTGAATAGTTACAAGTCGTTAACACGTTGAACAATGTTGACTTTTCAGGGTCCGTAATGAGTTCTCTTGGGATGTACTTTTTAACAGTTTTAGTTGGATTGTTCATACAAGGATTTATAGTTTTGCCTCTTTTGTATTTCGCCTTGACTAGAAAGAATCCTTTTACTTACATCAAATGTTTGGGACAAGCTCTAGCAACTGCCTTTGGAACAGCATCAAGGTAATGGGATCAGTTTTGATAACTGAAATTTTAGGTATACGCAAAGTTACAGTTTTTAGCATCCAGATTTCTGTCAACTTCGTTTTCGATTTGCGATAAGTTTTTTTCGAGATATAATTCTGTCAAGGTAGATGAGTACAGCAAAAGCCCAGTTATGGATTAATCATCTAAATATTCCTTCACCGATTAAAATATCGTATTACTATAACTTTTTTTGTGACGTGGGAAGATTTCCTCTGTATATCTTGCTGCGTAATCTTTCAGTTCTCCTACTGGTATCTTTGATGGGAAATGCGGAACTCGAAGGTATTTACCACTAAACTTCAAATTACTTTTTTACACGCGTTTCACTAACCATGTCAGCATCATCAGGAGACGATTGAATCTAATTTAAAAACTAAACTACGGTCGTCATATAAATCTTCTATTTATATGACGGCCGTACCTGTAAACGTGTAAAAATCATGAACCATGAAGTTAACCAAGTGTTATATTACTAATTTAACTTTTTGAAAAGGGTTCGCGAAACGCGCCTCGAGAAATTAAAACAGTGATTTGGTGTTTAGTGGTAAATCTCAAGTTCGTAACCTCTGACTGACAAATAACAAAAAAATTGTGAAGTCATTAATTAATACAACTGTTTTATTGCATTCAATGTTTATTAATTTTAATCCTTAGTGATGTTTGTTAACAGAATTAACAGTGCAAAATGTTGCGAGTACAAAGAAAATGTTGCGAACCCTTTAGAGTATTTCTATAAAAGGGATTATTCGTCACACGATACTCATAATGTACAACGATATAGTGAAAACGCACATGCTTTTTCAATAGATAGTGCCTTACAAAGACGCGCCTGCTGCATTTCTGAAAACTAATTTCCCTGCTAGTCACACTCGATGAATCTGAAGCCGATAAATTTTTGTTTTGCATCGAGAGATTTTGAAAGCAGATAGGTCCGATATTTTTGATATCATGGTAAAAAGCAAATTTTGTATGTTGATAAAACGTTACTTTTTGAGTAGAAAAAGCATGACGCAAATAGAAGAGAAATTAAAAAAGTATTTGCTTCTCTATATTTCATGGTTCATAAGTGGTTTACTGTGTTTCGATGTATTAGTCCGCGTTCTGGACGCCTCTGAGATAACTACTGACGAAATCGTCAACAAAATTCGTGATAACATGCTGGCCTATCACAGAATGAAGGTTAGATAGATTGTTAACATGATAAACATCTGTGACTATTTATATTTCAGATAATTAAGTGGCGATAGCTATCATTAAATTGATTCTTCAAGCTTATTTTTATATTTTTATATGATTTCAGTACTGCTACATTGCCAATTACCATTAAATGTCTCGAGGAAAAGTTAGGAATCGACCCCAGAATTGCCCGTTTCACTTTACCCATCGGTGCTACCATTAATATGGACGGTACGGCTTTGTACGAAGCAGTAGCCGCTATTTTTATAGCACAGGTTAGATTGAAGCATAAAATAAACGATGCTAGTTTACGTTATCTGAGTTTTTAGGTGCGGGGAGTTGATCTCGATATAGGAAAAATCATCGCCATAAGTATTACGGCTACGGCGGCCAGTATAGGAGCTGCAGGTATACCACAGGCAGGGTTAGTTACCATGGTAATGGTTCTAGATACGGTGGGATTATCAGCTGAAGATGTCAGTTTGATCTTGGCGGTTGACTGGTTATTGTAAGTATTTAATCGAATTGGTAGTAGGATACGACTATCTAAATAGGAATAATATTAAGGTAGATCAAGGAGTTAGAGGCCGCTAAAGGGTTTAAAATTTCCCAAATAAATGTATGTCAATGTGTTAGTAATAGAATTTCGTTTGGATGTTTTTTAAAATTTATTTAAGGGGGAAGAAAACGTTTAAAAACGATATATCCATTTCCATTTTTGCTCAAGATGTCCGAAAGCCTCTTCTGTAGATATTATACAGCACTTCTTAGTAAAACAACACTTCTTTCTTCGCTAAATGAGGGTATTTTATTTTATAAACTCTTCGTTACATTTGACTACTAGTACAGCATAATACTCCTCTGAGATACTCCTCATCTCACCCTTTCCCAAATAGTCCACGAAGATAATGCCTTGCAAATTCCAAAAAAACAGTTACCATGACTTTTACATTCTTTCACTTCTTCCACTTATGTTTAAAAATCTCTTGCAAGCAAGAATTTGTCAAGAAACGACACTACGGATCAACTACATCTTGAAATCTTATACCTAAATATGTTGTTTCAATAATATTGCATAACTCGTGGCATAATTACACTATTAAGAGACACGTTACCACGAAGACCAAATTCTCCATTTACCAACAACTAAAATCACCTGCTTCCTCCTTCTTGACCATCTCACTGGTGTTCCTTTGTATTTATATTATTTTATTAATTTATGTTAATATGACTTTCGAAAATGTGTAGAATAATAAGTTATTGGGTATTAATAAGTTATTGTAACGTTCTACGAATTAATAATTCACAGCAACGAAATTAGAGAAGACGAAATGTGAAGTTAAAATAGAAGAGAGGTTCTTCTAAAGCAAAACCAATCTAAATCACAATTTTTTTTTACACTACACACTGTTTAAAAAGGAGGAAGAGCACATTTCTACTGCATCTATCATACAACCTCGACTTTACTTTCACCTTTTCCGTTCATTACATACAATAATCTGAACAAGATTAAAGTATCGTGATTTTATTTTCTTCTAAAAAATAGAGTCGACATTGGTGCGAAATCTACAATTTGAAACAGAGGGCTTCGACCTACGGTGATTAGAAAGTTTCTAATTTAAAATTGATATTTTTAATTGTAAAATACTAACTTTAACATAGTTAAAGATTATGTTTAAAAAATGAATTTCTTTAGGAAAGTGTGATCTATGTATTAGGAAACATTAGTTAGTGTTACCGATCAGATGATGGTTGGATGATTTTTGTCTCCAAAATAATGGTATATTGGAGGTTTGGTTGAAATTCCACTAAAGATAAAGGAAGTTTATTGCTTTATCTTGTCACAAAAACATTTAAGTATCTTTGATTCTCAAATATTTATGGAATGTAGGGTGTTTTATTCTTAACTTGAGACTTTACCAGATATCTAAGATAACACGATTAATACAAATACCAATTTTATTTTTATTACGTTACATTTTGTCCAAAGAAAAAAGGTTTGCTGCAGCAAAATTAAATACCAGAAGTTGATTATTTACATAGTCTTGTATTGTCTCTTTTTTTCCTGTGAAGCTATCAATATAAGGGAAAAGTTGAATTTACGTTAAAGACTGTAAGTAGGCAGAAGTCACAAGGAACCAAATCAGGTGAATATGGAAGATGTTTGTTTATACTAAACACCATAATGGTTTTTAGCTAAGAAATCGTGTATAAACTTGCTTTTGAGCACCTCTTCATTGAGCACCTCCCATTGAGAGCACCTCCCATTGCCATACAATGATCAGTTACTTAATCAGATTTGACTTTTTGTTCAAATTGAACTGTTATTAATGAATCTGGTCAACGGGTCGTTTTGGGTTATTACGAAATCTTGTAAACCACTTCAAATCGTTCTTAGAGTTCGTTAAATCACTGCCAGAAAAGAAGATGCTGGCGCTTTAAATTCATAATGCTTGCATTAATTCCAATATGGTGCCGCTGGATACGCGAAGATTTAACTACCGTTTCCACTTAACATAGTGGACCAGTTCCACCACCGTTTCCACTTAACATAGTCGATTTTTTTTTTATTTTAGGGACCGTTTCAGAACTGCCATCAACGTTATGGGTGATGCATTTGGTTCAGGCGTGGTGCATTACCGAAGTCAAAAAGAACTTCAAGAATTGAATGCAGCTTCGGCAGCAAGGGAAAGCGCACACAGTTCAAATGATAAAAACGTTGTTAATAACGCTAATAACCAAAGCGAGAATAATGTATAGAATGTATGCAAATACAGAGTTTGCCATATATATATATATATATATATATATATATATATATATATATATATATATATATATATATATATATATATATATATATATATATATATATGTATATATATGTATATGTATGTATATATATATATATATATATATATATATATATATATATATATATATATATATATATATATATATTTGCTTCTTTTGTATAAAAATTATAAAGATGTATGCAAATACAGAGTTTGCCATATATATATATATATATATATATATATATATATATATATATATATATATATATATATATATATATATATATATATATATATATATATATATATGTATATATATGTATATGTATGTATATATATATATATATATATATATATATATATATATATATATATATATATATATATATATATATATATATTTGCTTCTTTTGTATAAAAATTATAAAGATGTATGCAAGCAAGATGTATGCAAATACAGAGTTTGCCATATATATATATATATATATATATATATATATATATATATATATATATATATATATATATATATATATATATATATATATATATATGTATATATATGTATATGTATGTATATATATATATATATATATATATATATATATATATATATATATATATATATATATATATATATATATATTTGCTTCTTTTGTATAAAAATTATAAAGTATTATAAATATTATATTGTTTACTTACCACCTTTCCACAAGTAGAGTAGTTAAATAGAAACATACCTGAAAAAGAAAAAAAAATACAATTAAAAATAGTTCGCTGTGGACGATAATTAACTGACATATTCGGATATTCGGTCAGTTTTGCTGCACTTTGTAAATTGGTGATAAATTAGAATCCAATAATGAAGATGATATAAAGAACCGCGAAGGGCGATAGTTTCAATAATGTGTGTTCATCGTCAAGACTATTATAAGTAAAACTATGTTTGTCATCTCGCATGAATGGCTTGTGTTAAATAAGAAATCAAATTTAGATCAAATTTAGAAAAACAAAGAGGGAATTTACAAAAAAAAATAAAATAAAAAATCGAATTAAGAAGGTTTTTGTGAGGGGTAAGATATATCTATCAGATACTATTGCATTTCTTGCTTCTAAATCCACCATTTGATGAAAATTAGAAACATTTTGATATTATTTCATGAGCCTACAGATTCAATAAATTTCATGAAACTTGAAACATGTAATGCAGTTTGATCCAAAATTTAATGGATATTTTTTATTTTTAATCTTTGGACTCTATCAATAAGTAAACAATTGCACGGTGGGCTAAGCAATTTTAAAAATATTCAAAAAAACAAGTCAGTTTTTTTTCTCCCGAGTTCCACGTAAAAAATGCCCAATCAATTTGCAACTTGCAATTGCCCAACTAGGTATGCAATTTTTCATGGATACCTGGTACCTGATGAGGCCTGGGATGAGTCACGAATGATTTTAAATAGTAGTACTGTTACGAACCACCAGTTGGTGGGAGCTGCATTTAATTGCAGCCTACACCCGAATTGGTCAACCGAATAAAATTGAAGATGCCGAATTGCAAGTGTATTGTTGGAAGACGACGATATGCAAACTCAACAACAAATGGCAGAGAGGTTAAATGTTGGTCGCTGAACCATTTGTGATGTGCATACCCATGGGAAAGATCCAGAAGGCAATAAAATGGAAAGATCCAGAAGGATCGAAAAGCGAAAAAAGGTGTGCAAAATTTTGCTTTGTTGGCGTGAATGAAAGACTTTTTTCAACGGGTCATGACTGAAGATAAAAAATTGATATATTTCGAGAATCCAAAACGCATAAAATCATGGGTTGATCCAGGTTAACCATCAACATCGACCGCAAGACCGAATCGCCTGGGAAAGAAGACCACGCTGTGCGTTTAGTGGGATTAGAAGGATATCGTGTACAGTGAGCTTCTGAAACCAGGTGAAACAGTTAATATCATTAGCTACCATCAATAAATGATGGATTCAAACCATGCAAGCGACAAGATTCATTTTGAAGCAAGACAACGCCCCTTCATATACAGCGCAAGTGATCAGAGATACTATTTCTGCACTTGACTGGGAACTTTTGTCGCCCCTGCCGTATTCACCACACTTGGCCCCTTCCGACTAGCACTTGTTTTCATCGAAGTCTCACGCACTTTCCATGAAACACTTCAACTGCTTGATGACTGGGCTACGTCAAAAGATGTACGGTTTTTCTGAGGGCATCCACAAATCATCAGAGAGATGGGAAAAATGTGCAGCTAGCGATGGCGCATACTTTGAATAAACTGTTTTTTACCTTCCTCCCAAATTAAATATGTTTTTTTTTAAGAAAAAATTATTAACAAAAATTAAAATTAAAATTATTATTATTATAAAAATTATTAACCGCCACACCCGGTAGAAGTTGTGCAAGGACTTAATCTTTGGTATTTAATTTTTTGTCTTAATTTCGCAACATATGTTAATGTTTTTATTAAAAATTGTTGACTGAATATTTTGCAATAGAATCTTTAATATTGAAGAAGGAATGATTATTTGTCGGCGCAAAAAGTTGAAATGGGATTAAACGTCTGAGGAGTACAGTATAACCCTTTATTTATAAACAAAGGAAAAAAACTTGTTTCATTCTACTACTTTATGTTCAATAATGTCAATGAATGCCACCTTCGTAACGCTGTTCTGATAAAGACTCAAATATGTTTCCATTAGTATGGTGAAAATACCGAAGAAATTTCTTTATCAGGACGGCAGAAATGGGATAAGAGAAAAAGAAAGTAAGGGAACAACAACCCTTATTGATTTTCCTGACACCCCTAATTCTAAATAAAAAAAATAAAAAATTCAGGAATATCGGAAGACGAAATTAACAAAGTGTTAATAATTCGATCAGTACAAATTGAGAGCAGGAATTAAATTTATCTCTGAATAAAAAATGTATGTCAATTTTCCGGTGAAAACTTCCCCTATATAAAACGTACCCGGAAAAATGGAAGCACCTTTTTCCATTTCTGCTATCCTGCTACGTTACTTCCTGTAAGCGCCAAGGTAATGTGGGGTTCAAGGAAAATCCTTCCATGACCACATCATAAACTGAAATAACAGAATAATACTTTTCTCCTTCTAACACAAGTCCATTATTCCTCCCGATGTAGGCGAATTGAACACATGAATCAACGTAAAGGTGTTATATCCAGAAACACCTTGACTAAATCAATAAACTTAATTAGTAACACTCTTAAAACTTTGAAAATACTGATTCTAAGGTTTTTCCGGAAAATATTTTCGGGAGGAATGAGGAAAACGGAAGAAAATTTCCAATTTCGGGAGGACGATAACGGGAAAACAGAAGCAGCGCACCGGTGGAAAGCAGAGTGTGATTTTCCGGAAAATGCCGTACAAAATAGGGGGAAAATACCGTTCTCTCCTTCGGTAATAGATAATCAAAAATAATTGTAAAAAATGTCGTACAATCAAAAATTTATGAAATAATGTGAACGTGCTATTGAGGGAATAAACGCCTTTACGAGAAAGGAGAAATGAGAAGAAACTTCCGGTTTTGCGGAAACTTTAACAGGAGAACATAATCTATAAAGGGGTTAGAAATATTCTATGAAAATGCGTGATAATGGAAATTATATATAAGAGGAAGAAGGATAAGAGATCTTTCATTTGTAATGTTAATATGGGAGAATTAGAGTAAAGTGATAGGGAAGTCTAATTAATAACTTGTGTGAAAATTGGCATATACGAAGAGAAATTATTAACGATAATGCTAACTGTAAATGATTCTATTGTATATGTCTATGCGGCTTATTATAAAGAAAAAAGTATACATTTTATGCCATGTTTTATATTGCTAATATTAGTTTATTTGATCCCAAGAGTGATTTTCGGATACTCCAATATCTTGCATATAGATCTTGTAACAAAAACCAAAATCTTTGTTTTTAAGTTTGCGTATTATTTTCGCTTCTCAAACTTTTTCGAAAAAAAATCATCATGTTTATATTATGATATGTTAGTTCAGTGATTTCCAAACTTTGTTACTACGCCGTCTTTAAAAAATCTAATGCAGGGCGCCTGCCCGCCTCCCCTCCAAAAAAAATTACAAAACAAATAAAAACCCACTTAAAACAAAATAAAAAAGGTAGGCAGTCATGGAGACTGCCGTCATAAATAAAAACTTGAAACTTTGGAATAACTGTATTTTTTTAAAATTTTTATTTAATTATTCTTTAAATGTAGAATTTAAAAATGTATACTTTTTTTCACGTAGGATCGAGGATCTAAACAATTAGAGAAAATGGACATTTAGAAAAACTAATTATATTACAATACTTATTTGTAAAGTTTTAATCAGGAAATTAAATGATATAAGTTTATAAATCATTATTTTGCAAAAAAATAACAAAACACGTATTTTATTTCTGACAATTTAAATCAATAAACAATAATTTTGTGAAATTAAATTTATTATAAAATTTTATAGAATTTTTAATTTTAAAATCCGCGACAAAAATACTATCGAATACTATGAAATATTCATTGCTCGATGTATTGCAGAGGGTAAATATTAGAAAAATATTGGAAATATCCGAAAATAAATGCTTTGTTTTTAATAAATAATAATAATAAATAATTAATAATAAAAATATTAGCATATTAAGTACTCTTCACTGCATAGTGATTCTACAATTAAACAATTAAAATAATGATCACTAGCATGTCGGTGACGCGAGCCCATAAGTTTTGCCCCTACCAAAAATTGCTCAACGCGGCTAGAGAAGTTTTCATCTCAAAAATAAATGACTGAAAATAAATGAGTTTAAACTTCTGACACTCTTACTTTTATTCTTTTCAATAGTTGTCAATCTATGTACATCATCTTGATCACCGACAAATCGATTCTGTATCCATGCGAATTTTGTAAAATCAAACCATCCAAGTGTTCGGAAAATAGATTTTAGTTTAATTTAATCTTAACTATAGCGCAGAAATCATTTAAGGGAACCCGATGGTTGGCTTATCCATATGGGAAAGTTGCCAATTTTGAGAATCTTTTTCTTAAAAACGGTTAGCGACTTGATTTTTTTTCAGCTTTTTCATTTTAACTAGTAGTTTATTTTAACTTTATTTTTTATTCAATTTTGAATATCGCAAAAGTTTTGATAAGTCGATTTTTTTTTCACATTGAGTTTTTTTTTCCTACTATACTTTTGGACCTAAAAAAAGGCCAAAATAATCATTAAACAGTTGAATATTTAGATGAAAACAGCATTATAATAGTTTTAGTACTTCTTCGTTAAAAACCTAACTTTTCAGGACGACCGATTTTCTGTCACGGTTTGAATTCATCGGGTTTTTGCGGTGAAAACGAATCGATATTGTATCGGAACGCCGAGAGTATCGTTGCTCTATGGTTTTTCATTTGGATAGCAATGTTTTTGCCCAGTTTATCTGGTTTATATAACATTATAGTCATAAAACACATCCGTTGACAGTTTAGACTCGACATTTTTTTTTTCTCCAAGATGTGTCGTAGTAAGATAGTTTTTCGTAAGCGGAGTTACACAGAACTAATGAGTCTTTGAGCAATGTAATTTGGGAAAAAAATATCTAAATCAATTTTTGTGACTCTAAAAACTTTAAAATTAGGGGCATATGAAGCCGTAGGAATTTTTAATTAAGGGGCTATATTTCATCTTCAAGTGTTTGATGAATTGAACATAGATCCGGAAAACATTTCATAGAAAAAATGTGCTCATTGGATAAGAATAGGCTAAGATATACTGAAAGAACAATGACAGCCATCCCACAAAAGCCAGGGGTCCAAGACGACAAAAGCAAGGCGAACATTGGACAGGCAACTTGAAGAAGCTGAAGCAGGTCCATTCTATTCAAGAGGAAATTTTTAATTTGTAAATATATTTATAACACTACATATATACGCCATATATACAACTACATATATACAACACTGCATAGTGTTCCAACACTACATATATACGCCATCCGACGGGAGGTCGGCGGAAACATGGGTTGTTGGCTGTGGATGGGGTCTCCCTATTCTTGATGGTGTGGTATATGTCGGCGCCCTGAAGAGTCATAACCACGAGAGACGAAACATATGTCATCCAGTTGAAAAGATAGGTGGGGCTCCTTCCCGGTCAAGCAACCAACAAAAGTTTTCATTTAGGCGGAGACGCAGGTTGTTGTGTGTTCCCAACGGTTGGGTGTGTAATAACACTCAGCTACTGCTGTCTCATTGGACGCAGTCCAAGAAAATCTAACACTACATATAAATATATATATATATATATATATATATATATATATATATATATATATATATATATATATATATATATATATATATATATATATATATATATATATATATAGATAATTAATTCTTATACTCAGTTATTTTTTATATTTTTTTAAATAAAACTAATACATATTCTTTTCTAGATATTCAATAAAATAGTTGTCTTTTAGTCATCCTACATGAAACTGCAATATTGAAATAATTATAATGTGAAATATACATAAGTACATGTATGTTATCAATGTACAGCTAATCATTCTTCTTTGAGTTCAAAAATCTTTTTTGCTCGAGATAGCCAGCGCACTTCACAAAAGTATAGAAGTAAGGTATAATTAGCTTCCATATCTTCGTACAGCTTTGCAAATAATCTAACTTTTAAAGGACTGTTTTTATGTGGTTTATAACGTTCGGAAATTTTGTAAAAATGTTAAATTCCTGGTTGATATTTTTTGACTCAAGAGCTGCTTTTTGAAAAATATATATTTACTTTCACTCGTTACTTTATATATTACAAATTAATATAATTTATTTTTTAGTTTAGTTTTGAAAACGGAGGGAACCCTCCGAAACGTTAACGTTAAAAGTTTGTAAAATTTTTTATAACATGTTTATATCTTTAAAATTTTTTTTGTTAGGCAAATTTATTACAAAAAATAATCGCTGAGAAATTTGTTTCAGTTTGGTTTTTTGTTTTAACCCAGTGATTCTTTCTTTAAATAAGAACATGCATTTCTGATATTTTTTGAGTTTTACATAGTGGCGAAAAACCCAAATGAAGGAAAAAAAATATATGAACACGCCACAATCATTCAGACATTACTTAC
Organism: Cosmopolites sordidus; assembly: GCA_031761425.1. Classification (NCBI taxonomy): domain Eukaryota; kingdom Metazoa; phylum Arthropoda; class Insecta; order Coleoptera; family Curculionidae; genus Cosmopolites; species Cosmopolites sordidus. The sequence goes on from JARFXV010001655.1 coordinate 183,101, forward strand.
TGAGGCTTTTCTGAATTCCTCAAGAGCGGTGAAGCAGCTATCTACCAGGTGATGTTTCAAGAATCAGTAGAAATAAAAATTCGAAGGGGCCAATTCTGAAGAATACATGTGGCACGATAAAATCTCCCCTCCCAATTCGGCGATCATTTTTGCTGTACGTGACCGTGTATTATCCTGAAGCAAAATGACTTCCAGAGCGTCAGTGATACGAATTAGTCGCTACTGATAACGGTCAGCAAGGACCGTCTGATTAGATTGGAGCAACTGATAATGTGCGATGGTCAGCTGGGATCAGCCTTATACGCAGCAACACCTTTTGGTATTGATTTGGATGGGTATAAATCTTTGGTTTTGTGGTACTGGTCACAATGATATGGTATGTAAGAAGAGCTTTTTCTTGACTTTGGAGAGTCATGACACAATAACATCAGAGCATCTACGTTTATTCTGAGCACTGAGTTCATAGCGGACCCAACGACTTTCCTTTTGAATTTTTCCTGGTTTGTTTGGAACGTTTGGAATTGACTTGCGATAGTACCGCGATTTCCTGTCCGAGCTCTAGCTCTCACAAGAATTTTCTCCCAGCAGTGCTTGCAATTCTTCCTTCAGCACTTTTTTTGCTTCTTATTTTGCGGGACTCATACATTATTTAAGATAAAATTTTGAATTCGAAAATGCTAGAATCAGTTCTTACTACTACTGCACCAAACAACACTACCTCCCAAACTCTTGAGCTTCCACAGTTTTTTCGTTCAGTTGAAAGGAGAAAAAATGGAATGCCTCAAACGTTGTTTTTCGAACGACATTGCGTTTATAACTGATTCATCAGATTATATTCACAGTAATTTGTAGTTGAAAGATGGAACTGTAAAGTAACTATACGGCGAGAAAAACTTGTGCAGAAAGGTTTTGCAGTCGATGACATTTAGGAACTGAGAATCTAAGGTTGAGGACTTAATATTTACTATTAAGTACAATAACTTTTGGGTTTTTCCCGTATTTTGAGACATATTTTCTAATAAAACTTAACGCTACCTGAATCAGATTGTCACAAAAAAAACTCGTGAAAAATCGTGAGCTGGTCATTTAAAGATATGTCCACACACACACGCACATCTGCACGAATATACGCATAAAATACGAGTCAGATTTATTATGATAGACATTATATGATTTCGTGAGGGCCTATAATTTATCCCCCTCAAAATTAAAACTGGTGTTTTATGAACGATCCCGTATCGGCAATCACTAATTTAAACGCAGCACAAAGAATGCCGGTTTAAAGGTGATAGGAAATCTGATAAGTTTAATTGACAGGCCCGGCACTCATGGCGCCAATTGTCGGACCGACCGACAGGCAGCCACAATAAAACGAAGAAGAAGAAGAAGCGGGAGAAGAAGACGTGAAAATGGTGGTGAACGGGGAAAAAGTGGGGTCGGTTGATGGGTTGGGTTCATTTGTTGGTATGCTTTTTATTGGCTTTGTTTATTGAACAAATTTAATTACATGCAAAACTGAAAACTGGAAATATTAGATATAAAAATAATTTATTCAAACACGACGAGGGTCGTGATCAATCTCTATATCGGATCGAAAATTTTTCGACCCGATACAGAGATTGATTTTTGTTATTTACGTATAGTTTGACTTTTAAATATTTTCGTGAAGTATTTTTCGGTTATCATAATCATTTCCTCTGTATTAGATGTTATTTGTCCATGTCTAATTTGCAGTATGACTTTGAAATTGAGCAGCTTTTTTAATTCTTGAACAAAACACAGATGGTGTTGTGAATTTGACTCAGTCTGGTCTCATTTTACAAGTGTAATGTATGACATTCATAAAAATGCAGTTATAAACAATATATTATTGAAATGAAAATGGGCGTGCAATGAAACATGTTTTCGAAACTTCGGTTCGGTGGAAGATAAAAGAAGAGTAATATATAGTCGTAGTGGTCGTTCACAAGAGCATATTGAGTTGATCCATGAAAGTATTACTGAAGACCCAGAAATTTCCATTAGTCAGTAATAATTAAAAGCATGAATTATATATTAAACTCAAAGACATTCTTTCACCCTTTTTAATTTCTGGACGGGCATTTCACTAGTAAGCCTCATGCGGCGATTATTTTATTGCCTGATGATGCTAACATGGTTAGCGAAACTTAAAGCGATCTTTGAAGTTATAATATTATGAATGAAACATCTAGGTGAAAAGATTTACAACCAAGGTGACAGGCATTTGATCTCAAATTATAGACCAGTGAATGTGTTGTCAAATTTAGCTAAAGTGTTTGAGATTTTGATATATATATAATGTGTATATCCGGCGATTAACGATATGCTTTCACTAAGACATCATGATTTTGTAGAGGGCAGGTCTACGGTAGCTAATTTGGTATCGTTCACTCAGTATGTTGCTAATGCCTTAAATGTTCGACAGCGTTTCGTTGTAATTTTCACGGGCATATCTAATACATTTGATAGAATTGATTCGGCTATACTTTTGAGTATGGCTCAACAGTTTGGAATGGGTGACAAATTGTGCAGATTCCTACTATTTTACCTAACTAATCGCCAATATTATGTAAACTATAATAACTATCAGTCATTCATAAGTCATGCAAATATGGGGGTACCCCAGGGTTCTTGGCCCGCTGATGTTTCTGATGTACATTGATGATCTCACCGGGTTTTTGGATTGTGAAAGTCTCATGTTTGCAGATGACTTTTTAAAATTGTAAACAGCATCCAGGATTGTAGGGGATTGCAGAGAAATTTGGAAAAAGTGACTAAATGGAATGATTGGAAAAAGTGGGTGAGTGAGTTGAATGGGCTTCAATTAAATATTAAGAAGTGCAAAGTAGTAACATTTTCTAATAAATTAAATAGCTCATTATAATTATTCCATAAACGCCTGTATTCTGGAACAAGTCCCTAATTTTAAAGATTTAGGAATAACTTTCGATACAAGCTTTCTTTTGGGAATCACATACGTATTGTAGTGAATAGTGCTTTTAAATCGCTAGGGTTTATAATACGTAATTGTAAACGTAATTGGAAAACCGTGTTTTGTGTAACTTTATTTTCAGTACAGACAATTACTTTCCATGAAATTAATTTTTTGGCTTACTTATTTTTCTCTTTGAATTCTGTTTTATTTTTTATTATAGTATCTTATTTTGTTTAATATTGTAGATATTAGTGTAGTTATTATTATATTTTGTAACTGATTACATTAGATATTGGTAATTAGCTCTGTAATTTGGATATCCTATTGGGCTAATAAAGTATTATTATTATTATTACCACTAAACACCAAATCACATTCACATCTCCTGATGGTGTGTAAAAGCAAATTGACGAAATTTAGTGGTAAATTTCTTCGAGTTTAGTTAAAAATTGCATGTTAATAAACTTGAAACAAAGTATTTGTCAAGCTTATAATATTGGATTTATTAGTTATAAATTGAGTAACAGTTATTTAACTCAATTGGTTCAAAAGATATCTTATTAAAGCACAAAATTGATAATTTCAAGCTAGTCTATTTAGAAAAGAGCCAGAGAATGCGTTCGTATTGTGTTAGCGTAGGAACGAGCAGAAAAAGAAGTTGCAGCGGCCGGTGTCTTCCTCTGTAACGAGGAGGCCCCGTCTTCCGCAGCCGGCGATCGGAATCTGGTCGGCGCGTCGGGCGCACCCGGGGCCACGTTTATTTATTTGGCGGGGCGGAGAGGGGCGGCGGCGGCGGTGGCGGCGGCGGCTCGCGACGGCCCGTAAATGTGAGAATTTCGGGAAAGAATGCGGTCGGGCCCGCTCCCGGCCATCGGACGGTTCTCGGAAGGCGTTAAAAGCGCCGCCTGCACGGTCGGCCGCCAGCCAGCTCGAAGAAGAGGCTCGGGCGCCCCATTCGCACACACACACAAACGATAAAGTGTTCTGGGCCGTTTTCGTGAAACGGCCCCATTTGCATAACGCCACAGTTTATCTGCTTCATAAATAATATATTGGGGAGTTGCATCTGCGGTTACGATTAAGCCGTATCGTTTTGCGATGTCAACGAGGAAAATACTGATACGCCATCAAATAAAGTAAAATATTGTTAAGCATTATATTTTCTGCATCCTCTAGATAAAGAATGATCGAAAGAATGGTAGTCACTTTAGTCACGAGATGACAAACAGAACTTAATTCCCTAGAAACCCATATTAATAAAGTTTAAGCAGCTAGTCATACCAACCAATCCACTAGAGAACTGTCCCAAAACCCCAAAGTTCTTCTGCCATACATCAAGGGAGTTACTGATAAAATTTGCCACATATTCAGATCCTGTAATATCGAAACGATATTTACAACAGAAAGAAATATATCGTTTCCTTAGACCAGGGAAGGATAATATTCCACAAGAGTCACATGGTGTCTATGAGATTCCTTGTTCTGGCTGCTCCCACTCATAAATCGGCCAAACCAATAGACGTATCCAAAAGCGCATATACGAGCATTCTGTCGCCGTCCGAAAATCGGATCTCTCCTCGACTTTAGCAGAACATCATATCCAAACGGGTCACAAACTAGACTTCGTCAAGGCCAAAGTAATAGCACCTATATATTCCAACGCCCGCATAATTCGTGATGCAATTGAGATCGAAAAATGTCCGAGACTCCTTAAACCAGAGGGACGATGGTCTTAGAGTTCCAAATACATGGAAACTGCTTATTTCCAAATTGCCCATCCGAAACCCTTCCAGTCAAACGTCTACCTCCTGCCTCACCCCCACCTCTCAACCGAGCGCACCACCCACAACCTCACCTATTAATGCAGAGATCGCGCCGTCCACGTTCTTTTCTAGTTGTGGAACTCTAGGGAGTAGGCAGATTGAGGCCTCGGAGTAAATCAACTATATTCTCTTGAAAATGGCTTCAAAGTGGAAGCCGAAACGTCGAGATTTTACAAATCTAAAAGGGGGTTCTACCCGAAAACCTAGTAATTCTAATATTCTAATATTATATATATATATATATATATATATATATATATATATATATATATATATATATATATATATATATATATATATATATATATATATATATAATATTCAATTTTATGAGTTGGTAATCAAAGTTACAACATGAAAAAAAAACAGATTTATTATTCTTAACAACATTTTGGATGATTTAAACATAGTCTCGTCTCATATAATGATGTATTGATGGTCAACCTAATTATTTTGTGTAATTGCCGAACTTATCATTCAAACCAGAAGGTTTGAACGAGAGAATTACAAGTGAGTAACAAAAGTATTTCCGTTTTTGAGGTACTTAGTTAGTTTTTTTTTGAGCCAGTAACTTTATTCCTTTTCGGTATCACGATGAGTTTTGAGAGGCGAAAAACTCGATGCAACCAGTTATTACCATCTCTTTAGTCCAGATTTTTTTCCTTGAAAAAAGTGGGAGCATGTGGTAATCCGATGAATCTAGGTCGGGGCTATATGCTGGGTAAGGGAGAAGTTCAAAGTCCAGTTCGATCATTTTTGAGGAGGTCAGATGTGAAGTGTGTGGTGTTGCATTGCCTTGTTGCCTCTTTCCTCGCAAATGTCGGTTAAAGGTAGTGTGGAATACTCTTAATTTCCCTGAAATTTTCTAAGTGCTTGGTCTAGGATCTTAAGCAACAGCTGCTCTTAAAACATCGGCGTCGAAAGACTGTGAACGATAATAAATCAATAATATTTCGATAACGAAATAATGTCTTAAAATTGTCTTCATTTCGAGATTTATGTCACTTATAAAAACGTCACACTCTAGTATTATTAAACTTCCAAAGAAGACGATGTAACCATATGTAATAATTGGACGGGCATAATGCTAATACAATAAAGAAAATCCTAGCAATAATATATAGACTCACGAAGTGATTGAACCAACCATGCCAACTAACCGAATAAATATACCAGAATTTCCATAGAACAATCAGTGGAATGTAAAACACCAATATTCTCATTAAAAACGTTACACTCTAGTATTATTAAACTTCCAAAGAAGACGATGTTACTTTATGTAAAAATTGGACGGGCATAACACTAAAACAATAAAGAAAATTTTAGTTTAGAACAATCTGTGGAATGTAAAACACCAATATTCTAATTTTTGGGTAGATTTTGATATTATATTGTTTAGATTTTGATAGCTTATTGCACAACGCTGATTAGAATATACTAAAACTGAATATATGAAGGAGCTAAATGCAAAATGGGAGAGGAGCAAAATGGTAGGTGGTTTATTTTATAAGTGGAGTTAAATATGTACTTCTTGGGGGCCAATTTATGTTACCTCTACGGGATATCACTTTTCCTGGGAATAATTCCTGCACAGCTTCCAAAGAATCAGGTGAGGTATGACACGTAACGCCGTCTTGCTGAAACCAACTTAATTGCTGAACTAACATCGACCGCTTTACCTCTGGTATCTTCAAAAAAGTATGAGCCAATTATGCCTCTAGCTGACATTGCAGCTCATACAACAACTTTTGGGCTATGTAATTTCCTTTGGGCTATGCTTTCCAACATTTGATTGGCAAAACACCAACATTCAAGCGTATAATAAAATTAGTTTCTTTCATTTCTTGCACAATTTGAATTTTATAAAGATGAAGACAAAGATCTTTTTTTTTTTAATAATATGCAGTGAAGATTTCTTAATTTGTATCTGGCTACTTTGCTTCCGTACGGATTAGGATGAATTTTCTCTAACCGACTCACGCACACTTTCAATGTTGTTTGCACCTCTGCTTGACCTTGGACGACCAGTAGACGATACGTTTAAAGTTGATCCTGTAGTTTGAAACTTTTTTTATCCATTTCTTTATTAAATTAATATTTGATGCCTCGTTTATATCGTGTAAATTATACTCGGCCCAATAAAGACGACGAGCCGTAAAAAGCGAATTATTATTTTGATAATACGCGTGAAGATAGAAAGAACATTGTTGCCCGGTGAAACGCCCCATGGTAACTAATTTTCCCTGAACCAAGCTTCGATGTAAAGTTAACACGACCAGCGCGTTCTGCTCCACCTAGGAGCAAACTAGTAATTAAATTTGAACGACACTTCTGGACACTTGGTATATTACCACCAGGTAACCAATAATATATAGGGAATTCGGTAGACTCTGACTTCCTATTTGGGTAATTTGGAGTATACGAACGATGATCAAGCTTTTCAAAATGATTGACCCAACTACCTATGCACTCAAAAAAAGTCACAAATATTAGCTTTAAAAAATCAACGAGGATCAATACCAGAAGCAACACCGTATTTCACATAACAACAAGCCCACAAAAGATGTTGACAAGTTTATCTCTCTTGGAAGCACTATGATAGAAATGAGGGAAAGGAAACTGATGTTCGTAATAGGATGCGAAAAGCATATCAAGCCTAACGTTTGCTTGACATATTTCAGTCAAACGCTAAATCAGTTCTATTGCACGGATGTGAAACTTGGCACTGACAGAAACATTACAAGTGTTTCTTCACCTCATGGGGTAAAAAAAAACCAAAAAGAGTAATAAAAAACAGAAAGTGGAGTTAGCGTGGACGCGGACTCCATAAACCTTAGAAGAATATTTCAAAAGTAGCTCAGAGTTGAACACCCCGTGTTAGTAGCCCTAAATTGAAGCCAGAGACACACTGAAAGCATGTAACAGTCGTATTTTTCCCTCCCTGGAAAACAAATTACATATTTCAAATCCAAAAATGCCAAAATGCCTATAAAATGTATAAATCAAGAAAATCAGTGAGACGTGAAAAACGGTTTTGGCCCTTGGAACATTCTGGAGTAATCAATATGGCCTTAAAGCTGGAAAATTTGGAGACCACTGGTGACATCTATGGCGTTTTGGGGTAAACATACGTCATCAAAAGTCAGTTATTTATTAATTGCCATTGTGCAAAAAACATAGTTTTTTAACGTTTTGAATATTCCAAATTATGTACCAGGAAAAGACGTTTTGCCGCGAAGTTTTATAACCTTCTTTCGATTAAAGAAAACGGCTGCTGAAAGTAAATTTTGATATAAAAGACAAGGAGCGTCTAGGACAACAGAAAAAGTTTGATGATGCATATTTGCAAGAATTATTGGATGAAGACGCAATTCATATGTTAAAACAATTGGCAGAAGCATTAAAAGTTGCCTAATCCACCATTTTCGAATGTCTATACGTATTGGAAAAGATTCAGAGGGCAGGAAAATGGGTTCCATATGAATTAAAGGAAATAGGCATTGAAATGTGAACAAACACTTGTAAAGTTTTGCTCGCTAGTCAGAAAAGAAAAGGTTTTTGGCATCGAGTTGTGACAGATGATGAAACGTGGATTTATTTTGACAATCCAAAGCGCAAAAAATCATGGGTAGACCCAGGCCAGCCTTCAACATCACAACCAGTGCGCAATATACATGAAAAGAAGGCTTTGCTGTGTATTTGGTGGGATAGTTTGTATTACGAACTGCTGAAACCTGGTGAAACGATTACTGGCAATCAATAGCGACAACAATTGATAAAACTGAACCAAGCATTGGAGACCATTATATGCCCAAGGAAAAACGACCATTATATGCCCAAGGACATAATCAAATAATTTTTCAGCATGACAATGCTCGGCCTCATATTGCAAAATGTGAAAAACTATTTGGAAAACGTTAAATGGAACCTCCTACCCCATCCATTGTATTCACCGGAATTAGCCCCTTCAGACTACCATTTATTTCGATCGATGCAGCACGGACTTTTAGAACAACACCTACATTCTTACGAAGAAGTGAATATTTGGATGGATTAATGGTTGGCTTCAAAAAACTAGTTCTTTTGGCTCGCAATCCATTATTTTACGGAAAGATATCCCATCTTTCAAGTAAAGCTAACTCAAAGTAGTAGCTAATTGATGGCCAATACTTCGATTATTAAGATAATTTATATTGTTTCAAAAATAAAGCTCTCCAGACCCTGTTGAAATTCGAAGAGGAACATCCCTTATATCCAACCCATTTCCTACTTGGACTTGGTGCCACCAGATTACCACGTCTTTTATGAAAAAAATGTAGCTGAAAATTAAAAATTCTTCACTGGTATATTCCTAAACACACTTCGCTTTAACAAAATGAAATGTTTTTTTTATCTGTAGTAACGATATTAACTTTCTATCACCTCGGTGATAAAATTGACGTAAAATTGCAGAAAATATGTAAAATTGTTGTCGTGGCTGGTCAGCACTAATGGACCTGATAAATTTTTTTATAGACGTTGGATAATCAAAAACATTTTTCTAGCATTACAGAGATAGCATAATTAAGCTTATAAAAAGATATAAGGATAATTATTCGAACAGTATAAAAGTTTATCACAGGAAGAAAACTAAAAACAGTTAACTGAATAGAGATTACTACAAGGAAAACTAACAAACAATTGACAATGTGGTAACGTAGAGTTGGGTTAGATTAAATTTTTACCTGTTTCGGTTTATAAACATTTATCGTTTAGGTAAGTTTTGATGAGAGAATTGAATATTTACGAGGTGATACTGATAAATACAGGAATAAAGAGAAAAGTCAAATACTTTTTAAATGAAATATTTTTTTTTTAATTGAAAACAGATTTATTTTTCAATGCAGTCTCCTTTTAGATCGATACACTTCGTTTAGTGAATTTCCATCTAATATCTGTCTTGCCAGCCGTTTCTTCATGTTTGGAGGGAGAAAGAAGTCGGAGGGGGAAAACAGGAGAATAAGAGGGATGTGGCATCAATTTATAGCAATTATAGCAAATTGACCAATTTCACTGAAATGTCCAATCATTTTGGATATTTTTGGATTTTTGTCCAATAATGTAACAAAATAGTTTTCCCCTTTTTCTAAACAGTCGATGAAGATTTTTTGAAGTTGCAGAACCTTTCCTGACGATATAAACGTCTTCGCCTTCTTAGGAGCAGGTTTGAGGGTAAAATCAAATGTCGTGGCGTGTAGTGATGAATCCAAGATCTATTAGTCATCATCAATCGTGGCATCATCAAGCATCATCAAAAACTCTTTCTGTTTGATTTTATATATGTCTAAACAGCGTTGTGAAAAGGTCACCCGATTTTGTTTTGGGGCCGCAATGAGCAAACGCGCCATTCATCGCTCTAGTAGCTTTCTTATGCCCAGATATTTGTGTAGAATGTTTCGTACACATTTATCCGAGATATATACATAGATATGGACATTTTGGCTTAAAATTCATGAAACATTCCTAGAGGAAGCTATTCAGAAATAATATCACCTTTGCTAGCATACCAGTATCTATCAAAAAAGTATCTAACTTTTCACTCTATGCTTGTGTAAATCATTTCGCGCCATAAAATAAAACGATGTTTAAAAACTGATCTTTTTTAATTGTTGGAATAATGATGAAATTTTAATTTAAAAAACGGACGAATTTATAGATATGGCAAATATTAGTATATTTAATAAAATCTGAAATTAAAAATTGACCTAATGATTATAAAAGCTAATGATTATACAATTAGAACTACTTTATGGTTTTGTGTTCTTTTTTAATGAACAATAATCCTATATGTTGTTTCGAAAAAAAAACACATTTCTCATGTAAATCATCTGTAGTTCAACAGCAGGATTGATACGCCCACCGAATTTTTGCCACCGCAACATGCATTTCTATCTGCAACGGAAGATGTTACAACAACAATTATCTTTTAATTACGGGCTTAGTATGTTAATTAGCCGGGGGCTTGGCTGAATTTTAAGTGTGGATTAAGTTTCGCACATGTTCCGTCGGAAGTCGGACGTAAATTTTGCAAATTTCACTTCATGTTTCATTTTCCAGTTAGATGAAATGTTACCGATACAATTGTATATGGTTTTTGCAATACCATGATTAATAATCCGTGTTGAATGTATTTGATATCTCTCACTGATATTCTCATCGGTTAGAATCTTCATGATTAATTATTGACGGATTTGTCCGTTACTTCGTGATAGTTCATTTTTTTTTAATTTTTATTTTCAATTTAATAAAGTTTTTTTACAAACAAAAAGATGGTCTAGCAATGGGTTCCCCACTAAACCCTTTATTATCAGAACTGTTTATGTCAAACTTGGAACATAATTTTTTAAAAACGGATGAAGCAAAAAATATATTATTTTGGTTTAGATATGTAGACGACATTTTGGTTGATTATACTGGAAATAACAGACAAATAGAAGAAACATTAAAGCATTTAAATAGTATCCATCCAAAAATCAAATTTACACTTGAAAAAGAACAAAATCAAACTATAAATTTTCTGGACCTTTTAATATACAAACAAAATAGTAAACTTGAATTTAATATCTATAAAAAACCCACAAACTCAGATATAACAATTACAAAACAATCAATTCACCCCATTACACATAAATATGCTGCATATAAATCTATGATCCACTGAGCTTTCACAATTCCACTATCTAAAAATGATAGAAAAATAAAACTGCAAAAAATAAAACTAATAGCACGAAATAACGGCTTCAAAGAAAAAGAAATTAGTTACTTATCAAATAAAAAATGGAAACAATTACTAATTCATCAAGTATATCCAAAAGTAAAACAAACAAATGATAAAAAGTTCCGTAAAATTTTATATTTCGATCCAATTTCAGAACGAATAGCTCGCTCTTTGAGGAAACATAATTTGCAAATAGCGTTTAAAACCACCCAGTCAACCAGTAAATTAATTTTTAATGCCAAAGATAAAACATCACCAAATTCAAAATCTGGAGTTTATAAGTTAAGTTGCAACGAGTGCAGTAGCTGCTATGTGGAACAAACCGGCAGAAATTTTCAGGCTAGATTCAAAGAACATAAATCTGTATACATATTAAAGAAACAACAGTCTAATTTTGCGAACCATTCCATAGATTCCGGACATATATTTCCCGAGATTACAAATTTGAAAATTTTAGATTCAGCGTCAAAAGGCAAAAAATTAAACATTTTAGAAGCTATTGAAATTTATAAATATAATTAAGACCCGTCTAGACAGCTATTAAACGATCAGACGGATCTCCGAAATTTCCCACTATTTAAAATATTGTAAAAAATTAACCCCAATAAAAGTATAAAATTAGGTACATAGGATAGATAAACAGCTGTAAAACCTTAGTTTTAAAGTAGTGTTTGAGAATGTAAAATCGTTTTACGAAACTATAGTCACCCAAATTTAAAAATAAAAGTGATAGATAATAGAGTATAAAATTGTTTTATTCCTTTTCATGATTAATACCAAGTATATATGAAAATTAATGGCCATTCAAAAGCTATCGTTTTATTATGAAATATTTAGTTTGCCTTGGTCAGTTAAAAAGATATGTACACTGAAGTACATGTATATAAGGTATACCCATAAGTAATGTCGTTTTTTGATAGTGTACAAACATTCATCCGAATTAAGAGTTAATACAATCTTGTTATTGTTACTGACAATCTTCCACCATCTCCGTGATATGTGCTTTCGATTACAATTTTGTAAAATGGTTGTTTTCCATTAAGAAATTGTCCCACAAATCTGAATCAGGAGAAAATGGTGAGTGAGGAAGTACAGGGTCCGGCAGGGAGGCTCTTATTTTTAAACAAATATCAAAATTTATTGTCATTGCAATTAAAGTATACATAACACAGTCAGGTGCGAAAAATTACATCAGTTAGGTGGCGTCCAGTTTTGTCGAGGCATTCATGTATCAAAATCGTCCATACATTTCGAGCATGGCACGAGGAATCATTTCAATTTCGCGCGTTATGGGTTCGGAAAGAACTTCAAGAGTTCGCGGTTTGTCTATGTAAATAGCACCATAAAAAAGTAGTAACAAGCTGAAAAGTCTGGTGGCCATTCCACATTCCCACGCAACGAAATAAGGCGCCCAGGGAAATGCCATTGTTGCTTTTGACGTATGGCAAGTCGCCCCATCTTGTTGGAACCAAAGTGTATTGAAGTTAATGCGTCGTCTTCTTAGTTCTGGCAGAAAATAATCACGCAACATGGCGAGATAGCGATCTGTGTTAACAGACACTGTTCGTTCGTTTTCACGAAAAAAATACGGTCCAAAAATGCAGGTTCGAGATACGGCACCCCAAAAGTTACTCTCTCGGAGTGCATAGGTTGATAATGTGGTTCTCGGGGATTTTCGGGTGCCCAGGATCGAAAGTTCTGTTTTCGTCTGTTTCGCTTTCACATACTGAATAATATCCGCCAATGGCAAAATTTAAAAAAAGGTGATCGAGCTGAATAGGATTGACAAAACTTTCTCGTAAGGTCTAAACGCTCTTTTCAAGACGTTTTAAATATATATCGTCATAATTTTTTTGACTTCTTCAGGGGAATAGCAACTCCAAAGATGTTATATTACAAATATAATTAAATGATTAATATATAATGCCGGACTTACAATGTTTCAAATTCAGTTGAAATGTTAAAATATATATAATAAATAAGACAAAAAGAACATATAGAACAACACTACACCATAGGATCAAACGTTTCTAAGAAATATATACGCAATTAAAATCAATGCTATTTTCTGCTTTTTTCTCTACTTATAATGATCCTTGTTACACCGTATTCATAGTCAAAATATCAAGATAGTAAGAATTAAAAATATTGTTTTTTTTTAATTTTACTTATTTTTTAATTACATTTCGACTATTTGTGCAAAAAAAAATCACCGGCGCCCCACGTTGGTGCTTTGTCATTCCTTCATCCGCCATCCAAAGCGCCAGGTATCTGGCAAGACCAGTTTTAGGCCTTAAGCAATCATCAGCTGGGCTCAAGCAGAACGCCTGGAGAGCGGATGAAGGAACGACTAAAGCCATGACCATCAGTCCACGGTGCTTTCTGTCTTCTTCATGGTCGATGTACGATCAAGTAACATACACTCCGGGATTACCTTGGTCCATTTGCCGTCTCATCGTCTCCTTATATGGCCAGCCCACCTCCATTTCAATTCCTTTACTCTTCCAATGATGTCACATAGTCTCGTTTGTTCTCCGATTCATGTTGTGCAGGGTTTTATGTTTCGTTTTGTAATGCCAAGCATACATCGTTCCATTCTCCTGTGTGCTACCCAAAGTTTTTTAATTGATTACGATGTGAGAGTTCAGGTTCCACTTCCCTAAGTCAAATGGGCAGGATTCACTGATCAAAAACTTTTCTTTTCCGGCAAAGTGGAAGTTTGTTCTAAAACACTAGGCAGGAGCAACCACCGACATTTAATAAGCCTTTCCACCTCTCGAGCGGTATCCCTCTTCATTGAAATCCTCCACCCAAGATATATATAGTGATCCACAACCTCCAAATCCCTTCTTAAACTAGGAATTATTCTGTTCCCGGGACATGTACTGAACATAACCTGACTCTTATTCAAGTTGATTTTCAAGCCGAATAGTTCCTTTGCAGCTCTTGTATGCGTCTTTGCAGCTTGAGAGAAGAGAACGATATCATCTACGAATCTAAGATGGTTTAGGTATGCACCATTAATCTTTATTCTATTTCGTTCCCAATCCAGATTACAGAATGCTTGCCATACACCTTGCCGTACACTTCAAGATCAAGATAATTGGGGAATTGTCCCTATAACTTGCATCCTTGCATTGTTGTAAGCAATGCATCCATTATAGACTGTTTTGAGATTGAGTTAAATGTTTTCAAAAGTTTCTATTTACGTAATAAAAGAGCTAAAGTTAGCATATAAAGATAAATACTGTAGGTGGTTATGAAGCACCATCCGATATCGTCCCTTGTTTTCGAGAGCAAAATGTTTGCTTTTGAGACCAAACTCAGTATTAAAATGTATAGAATTTAAACGTTAACGATTACTCACAAAAACTTCACGTTGTAAAAAGAACTTCTATATGAATAATACGTAAGCATAATAAAATTATTTCTACACGACTCATCAGCATATATGAGTTTCAAATATTTTCATATATTTAGTTTCAAAGCGCAGCCAATATAATGAAAACTTTATTATGTAGAAAAGTCATCAAAAGTTAAAATTCATCTAGAGAAAGTATACGATTAATTTGGTGGAAGCATAATACTAGGCTAATTGAAAAATTCGCAGAGCGACACCTAAATCAATCAATAGTAAAATGGGAAATGTATTAGGAGAGTCTGCTCCTTCAAAAACAATTGTTTGTGGTCGTGGTTGCGGTCACGTTTTTCCACCTGGTAGTACAAACCTGGATAAAGATTTTCGTTCTGGACATCCAATAAGTGCAACTGCTGCAGAAATAATTAATTCTATACATGATATGGTTATGGATGACAGACAGTTGACTTTGAGTGAAATTGAAATGAATGGGTGTTTCATATTTTGAAAAAGGAATTGGGTTTGAAAAAGCTATGTGCAAGATGGGTGCCTCATTTGTTAAATTCTAATCAAAAACGACTTCGAGTAAAACTTTCTAACCAATATTTGGATCTTTTTCAAAGAATAAATTAGATTTTAAACGTTTTGTAACTATGGATGAGACTTGGGTTTACCACTGTGATCCTGAACTGAACCCAGTTGTTCAGCTCCGAAGCAGCTGAGTGGTCAAAATCGACCAAAAAGGTTATGGCATCAATTTTTGGGGATGCAAAAGGCATTTGGTTAATCGATTACCTTCAAACTGGTAAAACAATAACAGAACAGTATTACTCAAACCTTTGAATCAATTGAATGCAAAAATTCGTGAAAAAGACCAGGTTTAGCGAAGAAAAAAAAAATTTTTCAATAAGACAATGCACCGGGTCACAGAGGTGTTGTCAAATTGAAGGAGGGATTGTTGGAGCATCCATCATATTCACCAGATCTGCCCCTCTGACTTTCATTTGTTCCCAAACTTCAAAAAATTCCTACGTGGCAAGCGTTTTTCATCAAATGAAGAATCTATAGTAGCCGTAGATGAGTATTTTGAAGGACTTCCAGAAAATCAGGGATGCAATAAATGAATTGGAGAACCGCTGGAAAAAATGTATTGAGCTTAAGCAAGAATATACGGAAGAATAAAGTATTAATTTTTTTAACTATAAACTTGTTTTATCTTGTTATATTAATAATATGTAGTAATAAAAGGTACACATACAAATCCAAAGTACCAATTAAAATAAATCATTCCTACATAACTGCTATAATGTCAAATTATATATAAAAATAATAAAACATGAGAAAAAGTAAAAAGATAAAAAAATCAAAACATTAAAATAAAAGGATTAAAATAATTGAAATAAACAAATAAAATAATAACATATTTTCATGCAGTAAAATATAGATATTAGCAATAACAGTCATTTCGAATAAACATAAAAAAAGTCAGGAGAATATATATAATATATAACAAAAATAAATATATGCATAGCCAGACAAAGCCTTGATGGCCTTATACATACAAACAAGGGGTATCCATCAAGGCTGTTTAACTAATACTACATCTTACTGTATCTATCTTCACTTGATTTCCTTGACTTCATTTACCAATGAACGAACACAGTGAAAATTATTTTAGAATTGTTATCAGAAATGTGTTCGTCTCAATTGACAACGCGGAATAAGGGACCGGTACAAACTTTCCCATAGATTTCTTCGAATTATAGAATCACATGGTATGCACTAAGAATTTATAGTTTAAAACTAAGTTATATTTACGTTCAAAATTTAATTTAGGAAAAAATAAAACTTATTGTCGATTTTTAGTTAATAGTTTTACTGGTAGTGTTTTCGTTAAACTAAACAATCTGGAAAACTGCAACAAATGTTGTGTTGATAATTAATAAGTGTTTTCCATTGGTCTGTATGTGCTTTTAATGTGCTAAATTTACATTATTTACTGTATTTTTACTACCAATTAATTTGTGACAAGGTCGCTCGTAAATTGTTATTGTAATATTTCTACTTTTCATGCATAATTTTTCCTTGCAAACCATTCAGCAATAACTGCATGTTCGATTTTCAACGGATATTGCATAATATATTTTTTTTAAGAATAGTAAAAGTACCTTTAAAAAAATATGTTTTATAAATAAATTTATCAGCTATATTAAAACATTATGGTTGTTACAGAATTTGAAACCCATTCAAAAAGATTACCCATATAGCTCAATAATCTGTTTTTAATTTATATACAGGGTATTCGGATATAACGTGGGAATTAAAACATAAAAAAGTTCCTATAAACATACCCCAAAAATTGCTTCTGAAAAGGGCTAGAGCCCCCTAAAGGGGAAACTCCGAAGATGGTTTACGAATTATACTAAAATCGTGAAACTCCGTATACTTCAATAAGTTGGAGTAGAAAAACGTTTTTGTGTTAATATTTCAATATTTTAGTCAGGGGCGTCACATACAGGGGTTACTGCCATAGTCCTGCCATAACTTTTTGTTATGGCAGAAAGGTAAAAAGGTTCTATAATTTCATTTAGTTAGGATAAACCGTTTTCCAGAAAACTGACTTTTTCTAAATCGATGCACGATTACATGAATATCGCATCTTAATAATTAAGTAGGCGGCTGTCACTGTTAAGCTTTGTCTTTAACGTTTCGTAAAACTCGGCCATTGACGCAATAAAGTCTAGATTTTTAATTTTTAAACTGCAAAATGGCCCATTATTCCTTGGAAGAAATGGCATATATGCATTTTATGTACGGAAAGACGAATGGGAACGCGTGTGAAGCTAGAAGATTGTATGCAGAGCGCAATGGTTAAGGGCGCAATTGCATTTAAATACAAATTTTGTACAGAACATTGTCTTTATAGACGAAGCTATATTTATACGCAATGGAATTTTTAATTTTCACAATATTCATGTGTGGGCGGAAGAAAATCCTCATGAATTTTTGGAATCGGGGCATCAGGACAAGTTTTCTATCAATATCTGGGTAGGAATGCTACGGAATTTTTTGACTGAACCGTTGGTGCTTCCCAACCGTGTCTATGGACAACAGCATTTGAACTTCTTGGAAAACCATGTGCTGGACGTAATGAAAGATGTACCATATCAATTCAGATAGGGCATGTTTTTTTATGCACGAAGGGGCTCTGCCCCATTTCTCTATAAATGTAAGAGCGCATTTAGATCGATTATATCCAGGACGATGGATAGGATGTGGTGGACCAGTGCATTGGCCACCACGTTCAAATGATTTAAATCCTCTCGATTACTCTCTGTGGGGATACTTGAGGGCATTGGTCTATGCTATCCCGATTGGCATTGTAGAGGAATTGCAGCAATGTATATCTAGTGCTTGTGATTATATAAAAAATAAGCCTGGTGTTTTCAGCAAGGTAAAATCTTCTATGAAGAAAATAATTAGAGAGTCCATTGAGATGAATGGAGGTCATTTTCAACATCTATTGTGAATAAGTGCTAAATCCTTAACACAAATTAGTCTTGTTATTGTTGGCTACTAAATAACTAGTTTCGTACAAGGGTGCCTTAATTATTAAGATGCATCTTGGTATCCATGTAACCGTGCATCGATTTAGAAAAAGTCAGTTTTCTGGAAAACGGTTTATCCCAACGAGATGAAATAAGAGGATCTTTTTTTACCAAAAAGTATTTGCGATTCAATAATTTGATTTAAAAAATTAAAAAATATTACAAATTAAAAAATTATAGCAGCATTTACCAAGGAGACGCCCCTGACTAAAATATTCAATTAATATCACAAAAAAACCATTTTCCATTCCAACTTAGCATAAACCGTTTCGAAAATATTGCGAAAAAACCATCTTCTGTGTTCTCCCTTAAAGGGAACTCTTATAGTGTTAAGAAGCAATTTTTGGGGTATGTTTATAGGAAATGTTGTTTATGTTTTAATCCCTAGAGTCACCTCCCAAAATATTTCGACGTTGTTTCCGGACAACCTATATATATATATATATATATATATATATATATATATATATATATATATATATATATATATATATATATATATATATATATATATATAATCAAAATCAAGGAATTTCAGGAGTACAACACTAAAAAATCTCCAGAAAGTCAACAGCTTTTTGACGTGACTAGAGAACAGACCACAAAGGTTAACAGGCAAACTAAGAGGTAGTATATGAAGGAACAACTAGACTCTATAGAGCAGAATTTCCGCAATTATAACACGAGATACTTTTATAGGACTTTTGCAAAAGAAATCCGTGGATACACACCACAAAATATTTGCTTCAGAAAGCGGAATGGGAGATTAACGCTAACCAATCAGGAGAATTTTCAGGAGCTGGCACATTATTTCTCTGATCTCCTCAATTGCCCTGAACGCGACATAATATTCCCCAAGGAATAGTATCCATACCCACTCAGAATCACCACCATCAACACAGGAAATCCACAGGCACATGCGCAAACTAAAGAATAACAGGTCATTCGGTGAAGATGGTATCACCGCAGAACTATTGAAAAACCTCGGACCAAATTCACTGCAAGAACTTAACAACGCAAATTATCACGAGCATTTGGCAAACAGAAAAATTACTAGATGATTGGAAATGTGCCCTTATCCACCCGCTGCACAAGAAGGGCGACCGAACAGATGTGAACAACTACAGAGGAATCTCCTTACTACAAGTCACCTACTAAATCCTCTCAGCATGCCTTCTCCAGAGAACACAAGAACAATTAGAACACAAAATTGGCGAGTACCAGGCAGGCTTTTGTCCTGGTCGCTCATGCACTGAACAAATTTTTAACCTAAAAACTATACTGAAATACAAAGCTATAAGGAACGTCCCAATCATCTGCACGTTCGTGGACTTCAAGAAAGCATACGACTGCATCGACCGAAAATCTTTGTTCAATATCCTAGAAGAACAAGGACTCGACCCCAAAACACTACGATTAATCAAGCAGACACTGACTGACACAATCTCTAAAGTAAAATTTATGGGAGATATTTCCGAACCCTTCCTGATTAAAACTGAAGTACGCCAAGGAGATGGGTTATCTCCACTCCTCTTCAACCGGGTCCTGGACAAAGTCATAAGGGAATGGGTTTGGTTCGAAACTCGACATGTTACCACACGAAAAAAATATGACGCTAACTCGAAATCGTTTAAACATCAATCGCTTTTTGAAAGTACTGTCATAGCAACAAAATGACAATATATTAGCCTGTGAACCGACCGTTGTTTCCAGTGCCGCCTTAAAAAAATAAGAATTATTTAACAGTCATGCCTGGTATATAACCAGCTAATATGGATTAAATTATTTTTATTAGTTGGTTTTTATATAGTGAGGTTGAATACTATCTCTAATGCAGATTAAATTGGCAAAAGCAACTGTTCAAATATTTTTTCCTATGAAAAATCGGTATTTTATTAAGTACTTAAAATAAAAAATTAAATTCTGCTTTAATAACTGTATAGTTTTGTTGATAATAATATGTACTTTGTGTTGATATGACGTTGCAAAAATTAATGCAGTTTAAATAAAGAAAATATAGTTTGTTCAACTACTTTTTTCTCTCACTGTACGATATCTTTATTAAATGATTATTAAGTAAACCAAAATGATTTTAAATAAAAACAAAACGATTTACATGTAGGTGGACAATATTAAACAATTTGTATTTTGAGTATGATTGTATTCTAAATATTGTCAAATATTTTCATGTTTTTCGTAGTTCTAAGAAAGGCAAGGCGCGGACAAAAGGAAAATGTACAGGTCACTATTTAAATTCCGCGAAAAAATGCAAACAAAGCCAGAATGTTAAGTTCTCACTAAAAATTCAAATCTGTCGGTTTGTTAACTTTTACCTTTTTTTTGCTTCTCTCGAATGACATCAGCGACAAAATTAAAAATATTGAATGATGAATATTTTGATTTTATATTATCAAAACACTAGATCTAATTAAGAAAAGCATGTGACATCTAAAACCTGAGCTGAAGATGTTTTCAAATATAAAATTCCGATAATTAACAACAAAATTTTGAATAAAAAGTTACTTATTAAAAAACTCCCTCTATATTTCAAATTCAAAACGAATTATGAACATTTCACAAGACTTTTTCAGATAAACACTTCAGTAACCATGATCGAAGCGGCTTCAACCATTTTTTTCAATTCTTCTAGCGGATCTTTTGGTGTGAAGCACTAAACTTAAAGAGATTTACCACCGAATGCCGAAGCACTTATTTTTAACTTGTTAACGCGCGTTTCGCTGAAAACGTTAGCATCATAAGGAAATGATGAGAAACAAAAGTAATTTAGAGTATAGAGATAAATCTCTTTGGGTTTAAGTCTTTTTTTAGTAAAACTACAAGAAATACTAGTTACAGAGATCTAAATCGGAAGAATAAGGTGGATAATTAGCAAAATCGAGGAATGGTCTTGTAGTACAATAATGACACAACATTCTGAATATTTGAGATAGTGCGCGTTTCCTTGAATCAGAATAGGCAATTAGTACGAAAACTCGAAGAGATTTACCACTAAACACCAAATGTGGATTTAATCATCTCCTGATGATGCTAACATGGTTAGCGAAACGTGCTTCGAGAAGTTTCAAAAAGTGATTTGGTGTTTAGTGGTAAATCTCTTCGAGTTTAGTGTTTCACACCCAAGGTTCCAATAGAAGAATTGAATCAATACGAAGTAATTTAAACATTTCAATAAAGATTTTATTAATCATCATCATCATCATCATCAGCCCGTGTTGATCCACTGCAGGATGAAGGCCTCTTCAGCATGTTTCCAACTTTCACGGTCTTGGGTTTTCCTCTGCCACTCTGGTCCATTATACTTAACGATGTCATCAATCCATCGTGCTTTCGGTCTTCTTCGCGGACGTTTGCAATCAAGCGGTATCCACTCCAGGATTGCCTTGGTCCATCTGTCATCCCATCGCCTCGCTATATGGCCTGCCCATCTCCATTTCAATCGATTTACTCTTCCAATGATGTCACAGACATTCGTTTGTTCCCTGATTCATGCGCAGGACATTCTGCCTCGTGTTGTACAACCAAGCATACATCTTTCCATTCCCCTCTGTACTATCCGAAGTTTTTGAATTGATTGGGATGTGAGTGTCCAGGTTTCACTTCCGTATGTCATAACGGGTAGAACGCACAGATCGAAGACTTTTCTTTTCAGGCAAAGTAGGAGTCTGCTCTTAAACACAATGTTGAGCCTGCCAATGCCTGCCAGCCACATTTAACACGCCGTTCCACTTCTCGGACGGTATTCACCCCCATTGAAATCCTCTGCCCAAGATATATAAAGCTGTCCACAATCTCCAAATCCGTTCCTAAAACTGATTGTCGATAGTTTTTTAAAACAAATACATTTATCGACAAATATCTACAGCGATGAAGCAATGTCAAAAAAATGTTTACGACTTTAGGACTTTAGTGATGATAGAGAAGTAGTTGAAGATAAACCTCGTTTAGGACGACCTTTCACTTTAACCAATGAAGTAATAATTACTAAATTCAAGAATCTTGTATTCCGTAATCAGCCACTAAGTATTAGAGAAAAAGTTTTATAGCAAAATAATTCATGGTGTTTACATTGACGATAACGCAGTATCGCAATAATTACACGCCAATTCTTCACTAAAAATTAAACAAACACCGTTTCACAAATACAATATTCACAAGATATAGCACCATGTAACTTTTTTTCTGTTTCCTCAATTTAAAAAGCCACTTCGTGGATGTCGTTTTGACCCCATAGAAGCTATTTAAGACAGTTTACAGGCCGGTTTTAACATTTCTTCTGAATTTATAAATTTTATGACAATTGTTTCGAACCACATTAGTCTTTTGATAAACCGAACTACAAAATTTAGCAGTTTTTGTAGTTCTATTTATTGTGTATTTCTATTTTGTGGTTTCGTATGTGCAAAAAACACTGTGTGTCGAAACAATTGAAACACATTTTAAATCTAGTAGAAATTTAGACATGTATAAGTTATTTTATTTAAAATGAATTTCCATCAAGGATCGGTTGCGTCAGTTAAATATACCTTGGAGTTTATTTAAAGTTACCATACTTTTCAAATCATAGTAGCATACTGGGGAATTTGTTGTGTACACCATGACGGTATTATACAGTGCTTTCATTTCAAAAGTAGCCACCCTCATTATTTCTTTTAGCAATGAAAATTAGCTCGACAAAAAGCACGTCAATTTAGATATAGAGGGGGAAGTTTAAAACAATGTCCGTCATATTTTGATTCACCTACTTACCTCCCGTCACTTCTACCTAAAAATTTTAAACCACCCCTATCTTGTAACATATCATTTTAAAGGTCTTAAAAATCCTAATTAAACCGCGTAATAGATAAAAAATAAATTTAAAAAAATATTTAAGGTAATCGCAACATTGTATTTACAATGCTTGTTATATTTGTTTTTACGCACACCATTTTTCTTTTCCTAATATAAAAAGTAAGATGAGAGACTTTTTATTTTTACTCGTCGCTCATTTGTGTTTTAATGTACACTTTATTATTCATTGCAGTTAAAATACAAACATTTTTATCAGATGTGTCGACTTTTAACTGTTTATCAAATTTACAAGAGAAAATTGAAATTATCTCTCTTTATGATGCTGAAGATAAGTGTGCTCGAAGAACAGCGCGACTTTTTAATAAAAGGCATCTGGATATGGGACACAATACGCAATAAAACTTGTTAAAAAATTTGAAGAAACTAGGTCCGTATGTAACAAAATGACTAAGCAACCTAGAGTTCATAATAAACCAACACAGATTGAAATTTTAGGCAATTTCGCTATCGATCCAACCACTTCAATTCCAAAAGTCCAAAGTTAATAAATATTTCCATTGGTTCCATACACAAAAATTCTAAAACAAAACAAGTTCTTTCCATACAAATTTAGTATTTTTCAGCAGTTCAGCGAAGATGATTATGACAGAATGATTCAGTTTTGTGAAATAATGACTGGGAGGATCGAAAATGATCCGAATTTAATAAAGAATAACTGTTTCTGTGATGAAGCAACGTTTTTCCTTAATGGCTTTGTAAATAAACATAGCTGTAGATACTGGGATAATAACAATCCACATGTGTTTCGAGAGGATCATACGGAGTTTCCCCAAAATATTAATGTTTGGGTTAAAATTCTGGGGAATGAAATAATAGTATTGTTTTTATTAAAGAAAATTTAACCGGTGAATTGTATTTAAACTTATTGGAAAACAAAATTGATCCAGTCATAACACAGTATATAAAAAATCAAATCGATGAAGAAGAAAACCCACTGTTGGATGAACAAAATGTATACTTTCAACATGATGGCGCACCACCACACTACGCATTACATGTTCGATAAAGGTTGGATCAAATGTTTCGTAACAAATTGATAGGCAGAAGAGGCACAGTGAAATGACCGGCGAGACCTCCAGATATAACACCACTGGATTTCTTCCTTTGGAGTAATTTAAATACGATTGTATATAAAAGTCCACCGCAGGTTATTCAGGGCCTAAGAAATAGAATTACGCATAGATGCAGGTTAATTAATAAGGACATATTTCAAAACATTCGAAAATAATTCGAGAACAGATTATACGAGCACTACCGTTTAGATAACAGTTGTGGACATTTTGAACACTTAATAAAAGTAATTTTTAAGTCGTGTTTTTAAAAGTACATTTATTTAATTAATCTATTCTTGTTTTAGTTTTTTTTTAATCTGCACTTGTACGTAAAATGCTATTTACAAACATCGATAGTAATATACTAATATTTTTCTCTATATTACTAGAACGAATCAACTTATTTCAGTTTTATAAAAGCAGTTTAATTAGAATTTTCAAGACCTTTAAAATTATATATTACAAGATAGGGGTTGCCATTTAAAATGTTTAGCTACAGGTGGCTGCAAGTAAGAAGGTGAAACATAAAATATAACGAACACTGATTTTAAATTTTCTCCTTGATATCTAAAAGGACGTATTTTTTTATCTGGCGCTAATTTTCATTGCTATAAGAAACAACGAGGGTAGCTACTTTTGAAATGGAAGCACTGATAATAAAATTATAAAAAACTCAAGAAATTACCCTTAGAATTGATACAAAAAAAGTATGAGTAAATTTACTACGAATGTATTCTGTTTAATGAACGACTTTTCCTAAGTAATTTCCACTTTCTTATATTTATATTTCTTAAAGCTTGATTTGTTTCGGTCATAGTGTACCTTCGTCGGAAGTTGACAAAAACAAATTTTTATCTACAAAATTCACCAAGCCTACACAATTCAAAAGGCCTATCTATTCTACTGGCAAGGTATTCCAGGTGCGTTGTATCCATGTTTCAAATTCGTTTCAGGTTACCGGTGGTCATTGTAATCACTCAAAAGTTCAACCAAAATCATCCCATACTCTTCTGCAGATGAGCTGTATATAATCTGACTAGACTGACTATATCTAATCTAGCTTCCTATATCATAATTCCTGAAGTAATTTCGTCTTTCACCTGACCGTCCTCCGCTCATCATGGCCACCTAAATTAAATCTAGACTCATCACAAAAGCAAATGGACTTCTATTCCAGGATCCATTCAATTCTACTTAAGCACCATTTTAAGTGACGCATTTTGTGATGCGCTGTAAAATGAAGCCAAGGAAAAGATAATATCATTTCCATCGTAAGTAAATATTGAATAACAGTCATCTTGGATACAGTCCTACTTGTAACTACACTGCAAATAATACGAACTTGCTGGATATTTCCATATACATTTCGTACAGTAAGAAGTCTAAGATACCATTCATCATATCTTTGGCTACTTGTTCATTAACATCAATCTGAATTCCATGTTTTAATCCATACGAAAATAACTGCGCTTCTATAAAAAAATATCTTCAAAAATCTTAAAAAAAATATTCTATTGTATTCAAAAAAATTTACAAAAATTTATCCAAAAAAAATTCCTCACCTATGGAAAATTTAATTCATAATGCATCGACATCAGAGGGAGCAAGAAATATTGTTCGCGTATCTAATATGCAATAACGTGCGTCTCACGGAAAACAAGACTTTTTAAAAATAACTATTTCTAGTGACACCATCTTTTAATGAGGTTAGGCGTTGGAAAGGTGCATCCTTCACGGACATTCTAACAAAATTTCATGACATTCGGATCATTAGAAGCCAAGGTCTCGTGCTTAAAGTGTCAGTATGTTTATACCATCGGTCGAAAAATAAACATCGAACAAAAAGTGAATATTAAGTTTTGTTTTAAACTTGGTAAAACATTGCCCGAAACGTTTCAATTAACTAAACAATTGTATGATGAAGATTGTTTATCCTACAGCAGAGTCCACGAGAAGTTTAAACAATTCAAAAAGGGCTATGAGGGCATCAAGGACGACAAACATCCTGGTACGAAAAAGTCCGTGGTTACTCAAAGTAACATTGAAATTGTGCGTGAATTTATAAAAAATCAGTCAAAATCTTCGTTGCGATTCATGGAAATGGAATTGAACATGTCCAAATATTCAATCATTTTAGGACTTTAGAAGGTTTGTTCCATACAAATTGACAGACGACCAAACATTGCTTCGAATCCAACATTGCAAGAACTTGATTAAAGAGTCGAAAAATTATGAAAACTTCAAGAATAGCATTGTTACTGATGATGAGACATGGTTTTTTCCGAAGAAAAGCCGTCTCGAGAAGTCAAAAATCAAAACAATGTTGATTTGTTTCTACGGTTCTGAGGGAATTGTGCACAATGAGTTCATTCCACCTGGTCAAACGATAAATGCTGTGTTTTATCTTGGTGTTATGAAGCGTCTGTTGTCGCGTATTCGTTGTGTGCGACCCCAAAACCGTCAACAAGGCAGCTGGCGCTTGTAGCAGGATAATGTAGATCAAATATTGATCAATAATTAAACATTCACCATACTCGCTTGATTTGGCTCACTGTAACTTTTACGTCTTCGAAATACTTCATTTGCCGATGAAAGGACAATGTTATGCTGACATTGAAGACATTCAAAAGGTGTCGACCGCCATCCTGAAGGACATATCTTTGGCCGAGCTCAAAAATTCATCCGTCAACATAACTAGCCGTGCAAAACATTATACTAACGCGCAAGGAGACTATTTTGAATAAAAATAATGATTTTTGCCAAAAAAATAAATATTTGTGTTTTTTTAAGTCTGTTTTCCGCGAGACGCACCTTGTATTTTCAATGTATCTCAAACATTTTAAAGTGGCCCTGGTACACAACCTAAGCAAGTTTATTTTGAACTGTCCAGAGACTTTTTTTAGAACATTCCAGATAATTTCGCGTCGAAATAGAAGAGATGAGCGGGTTATGATATTGTGTCTGCCCCGAATACATGCCGCACATCTAAAAATATCCCAACGAAATGTACAATTAAACAGTTAGGATATAAAAATATATTAACGATCTCGCCAAATTATACCGTAAAAGTCTTAAAATAGAACAATTTACGATGATTAATGGGCTTTGTTTCATTACGGGGAGACACGTCATTGAAATTTCACATAAACTTCATGGGTTAGGTTAGGTTTTCTTTAATCATAATACAATACATTGTTATATCTTTTAAATAAACGAATGGCTTCAAATTAACAGCTTCATCCATTTAACCATTGATAAGGTAAGTATATTGCTATTTTAACTTTCTTATTTTTCCAGATTCATAATTCCTGAAGTAATTTCGTATTTCACCTGGCCCATTCTACGCTCATCCTGGCCACCTAAATTAAATCTAGACTCATCACAAAAGCAAATGGTATATATAAAAAAAATATATTAACAATCTCGCCAAATTATACCATAAAAGTCTTAAAATAGAACAATTTACGATGATTAATGGGCTTTGTTTCATTACGAAGAGGCACGTCATTGAAATTTCACATCAACTTCATAGGTTTGTTTTCTTCAATCATAATACAATACATTGTTATATCTTTTATATAAACTAATGGCTTCAGATTAACAGCTTTATCCATTTTACCATTGACATGGTAAGTATATTGCTATTTTAACTTTCTTATTTATCCAGATTCAAAAAGGTTGAAATTCTATTTCAGAACTTTTAAGAGATATTTATCATACACCTTGTAAAAAGAAGAAAATATGTTGTCAAAAATTGTATATTTAATTAAATCTTTTGGATTAAATATAAACAGTCTACAAATCTGCGAACTATAATAAGAGTTAATTCATATTTAGGAAATCTAATATCTAAAATTTCGGCCTCATTGAAGTTATTCGTTTTACAGATTTTTTATATTCGATACAAATTTTCCAATGATGAATACAGTCATAGACATAACACATTCCAGTGAAGTTCTAAGTGTTTGGCAAATGGTCAAATTTGCGTGGGTTCTTTTCTAGTAATGATGAAATACAATACTATTTATATTCAATAATTATGAATGACACACATGCACACACACAAATATACATACATACATATATATATATATATATATATATATATATATATATATATATATATATATATATATATATATATATATATATATAAATATATATATAAATATATATATATATATATATATATATATATATATATATATATATATATATATATATATATATATATATATATATATATATATATATATATATATATATATATATATATATATATATATATATATATATATATATATATATATATATATATATATATATATATATATATATATATATATATATATATATATATATATACATAGATGATAAAGAACATGAAACACCCTTGATGGGACTCGGAACGCGAAAATGCATTGGGGCGACACAAACGAGCTTTTCAGGAGTACAACACTAAAAAATCCCCAGAAAGTCAATAGTTTTTTGACGAGACTAGAAAACAGACTGCAAAAGTTATCAGGAAAACTAAGGGGAAGTACATGAAAGAACCACTAGACTCTATAGAGGAGCATGTCCGAAATTATAACACGATAGACTTTTATAGGGCCTTCGCAAGAGAATCACACCACAAAATGTTTGCTTCAGAAAATGGAATGGGACATTATCACTAACCAATCAGGAGAATTGTCAGGAGCTGGCATACTATTTCCGCTCTCTTCAATGCCCCGAGCGCGATACAAGATTCGAATCGAAATGTGCTCTTATCCATCCGCTGCACAAGAAAGGAGACAGAATAGATGTGAACAACTACAGAGGAATGTACCTATTACAAGTCACCTACAAAATCCTCTCAGCATGCCTTCTCCAGAGAATACAAGAACAACTAGAACACAAAATTGGCCAGGCCAACAAATTTGGCCACAAAACCAGACAGGCTTCGCCCTAAGGAAGGATACAGATTACATTCTAGGAAGATCACAGAGGCCACATAGTCATGAATGTTTAACGTCGCTTTGCCTAATTGAAATGATCCCACGACAAAGGATGTCGGAACAAACATTATTTCAGTGTATTAACATGTCTCCTT
Source organism: Cosmopolites sordidus (assembly GCA_031761425.1). NCBI lineage: Eukaryota > Metazoa > Arthropoda > Insecta > Coleoptera > Curculionidae > Cosmopolites > Cosmopolites sordidus. Next base: position 212,616 of record JARFXV010001655.1, read on the forward strand.
AAAGTCTGTATTCAAATTACATGTAATACCAACATGGTATTCTGTACGCGAATATCATGATATGCTTCATATTTACGGATAAGTTATTGCCTACCAGATTAGAAATACACCAGGACTTTTTTAACGCATTTAGAAAACTAGGTTTTAAACATTTAATTTAATATAACAATTAATCATGTGTTTCTTAATGTAACATGAATGGTTTAAAAGTGATATACCGTTATTGGTTAGAAAAATAGTGCCAGTAATTTTCACTTTGACATTAAACTGCATTAATGTGTAAGATGGAAGTTGATACATTAATAAAATAAACACATTTGGGTATTGTGCTAAATAACCAGGTTGACTTGAATGGTTCACTCTTGTTAAACTTATATTGCTCTACTAGACATTGAAAAAATAATGGATTTCCCCGCTATCATCATTTATGATACTATTAGGTCGATGGACAATTTAGGTTGCTAACTATTTTTCTTACTGTTACTTTAGTGTAGTTTGTATTTGAAAATTGCACTGTGTATCGCAGCAATTGTTATTCACACAATTTTAAATATAGTAGAAATTTGGATATTTCGATTTCGAAAATTTGAAATGTTTGTTTATTAAAAAACTGTTGTGATGGTATCTGAATGTAAGAACAGACCAGATAAATAAAGTGAGTAATGAAAAAGAGTAGAGAATATCCACGTTTAAGTGATCTGAAATGCACTTTCTATCTTTATAATTTTTTTTCAAAATTAATGTTTCAATTTAATGTGACATAAATTCCTTGGAGACTCATGGATTCCTAAACTTCTCAAATAGGCTTGTCTTTTTAGCAAGCTTATTATAGAAGAATTTTTTTCTGCAAAAAGATTTTTGAAAAACATCAATGCTTACAGTACCTCACGCGTTATTGCGAGTTTTTTAATAAAGAAGAAAATTATGGACAGTAATGATTTATAACATTGAACCCGAAAGCATTAAGAAAGTTTTTTCTACAAAAAATTGTTATAAATCCATTCCATCAAACTTAACTCGCGTTAATCGAGAAGATCAGGCTGACCCACTTGTTTCTCTCGGTTAAGTTCATTCATACTTGTTACAAAGCACTTCTTGTAGAGGGCGACACTTTCCGCCATATAAAATGACCCAAATAAGAGACAAAAAAAACCTAATTTAGAACCTGATCTCGGAAACTTCACCAATACGTCAAGAAGGCACACAACTTTTACAAAAAAAATTTAATAAAATACGTAAAAACCTGTGTTGATCCTAATAATATAACAATCGAATCAGCCAAATCACTATTGATGATACAGCAATTGTTTAAATAATGAAATCGAAGAACCAAAATTGACGGCAATGTCTGTAGTACAGTGCGTTTACTCGTCTTAATTCCCATAACCTGAAAATATTAAATTTATGGGCCACCATGAACGGAACGGGATTTTTAATTTTAATTAATGATTGGTGATAGGAGGCCCAACATAGCCTGTATTAAAATTCCGAGCCCACCCCGCATTCAGATGATATCACAGATATTTTCGGTGTTGCCGCATTGAAAGCATCAATTTCTGGCAAACATCAATTACGATTTTAAATTCTATTCCAAATGTAAATATTCTTTTTGTCAGATAAAAAGTTCTTCAGTTGTGAACAGTTTCCATTAAGAATTAATCATATTACCATCATCATGAAAATAGTTGGTACTCTTGCAACAAAATAGAAATATTCGTTGTTGCTCTATGGCAGGGGTCTCCAAACTACGGCCCGCGGGCCAAATCCGCCCCGCGACTAGTGAATTTAGCAAGCGTATGCTCGTTTAGGGCACGTACTCGGCGACTAGTCTAGAAATTATAGATAATGGTAGCAAAATTAAAACGGTTTTGGTCCTTGGAACTTACTGGAATAATAATATATGGCGCTAAGGCTGGGAAGTTTGGAGATCCCCTGCTCTATGGTATCGAGAACCATTAATGAGAAATTTTCTTGCGGTGTTACAGCCCATCAATGAGCATTGACCTCCTTCAACCTTCGGATTCAACCGAATTGATCCCCAGCAGCCTGATCCTCCAAATTCCATTACCACCAACAGCACCAAAAATTCTTCAGAGTATTCTTCTTTCAAATACTTCAAGCATCTCTTCTGTTTTCTTTGTGAGGGTCAGGTCTCGCCGTCATTAGTGACTACTCTTGCAGGTGTTTTATAGATCTTAACTTTCGTGTTCCTTTGTATAAGTTTAAATCTTAAAACAGAATTCAGGGAGTCAGTAACTTTTTTACCCTTCTTCATTCCAGGTCTGTAAATATGAAACTGGAATTTGTCCACAGATTGCCCTAGATGTTAATGTAGTTCAACCGCATCATTAGCGCCATTTCTTTGTTGACATCTGACAAAGATTCTCAACTCACAACAATACATGTTGCATACATCAGCATAGTTGTAAACATGTCGAATTTTGTGCTTGGAAACTATGATTTGCGGACAGCATTGATTGTCTGATACCAATTGAAGAAAACTGCTGCAGAATCGCATTGGATGCTTGTTGAAGCTTACGGTGAGCCTACTTTTGGTAAATTACAGTGCTTTGAGTGGTTTAAAAAATTCAAAAGTGGCGATTTTGACATGAGGAACGAAGAACGTGGCAGACCACCGAAAAAGTCTGAAGACAGCGAATTGCAAGCATTGTTGAATGAAGATGACGCTCAAACAATTCGCGGATCAATTAAATCTGACTCGAAAGGCCGTTTCTGTATGTTTGAAAGCTATTTGGAAATATCTAAAAGATGGGAAAATGGGTTCCACATGAACTGAACGAAAGACGACAGGAAAACCGAAAAGTCACTTGCGAAATGCTGCTCGCCAGGTACAAAAGGTAGTAATTTCTCTATCGAATTGTAACTGGTGATGAAAAGTGCATATATTTTGAGAATCCTAAGCATTAATGATCATGGGTAACTCCAGGCGAACCATTGACATCGACTGCAAGGCGAAATCGCAATGACGAAAGATAATCCTCTGTATTTGATGGGATCAGAAGGGTGTGACTATTATGAGCTGCTAAAATCTGGCGAAACCGTTAATACTGAACGGTACCGACAACAAATGATCGATTTGAATCAAATTCTGCGTGAAATGTTGTTTTCGCGAAATGAAATTCATCCACAAGTTCAATATTGTCATGTCCGATTCTCCAGTTCCTTTTTCTTCTTGGATTAGTTCTTTTTTCCATCACCTCTGTTTGGTCTATATTAATTTCTGGACTAGCCATTTTGACTTTCACCTTTACATCATCATATTTCATCATCATATCAGCTTTTAATAATCTTTTCGATCGTGTTAATACGTGTGGGTCATTTGCATATCCTACGATTTGGTTTTCTTTATTTATCATAGTGATATTTACGTCTATGTCTATCTTACTGATGACTGTTCAGTACTATATTAAACGGAACTGGTGCCAATTCATCCCCCTATTGTAAACTTTCCCAGATGTCAAATTTTTCCATGGTGTGGTGGAATTTTACTATTGGAATTTACTATTTGGAATTAAGCATCGTTATCTAGGTTAATCTTGGCTTCGCTGGTATTCCTATTTCCTATATGGCCTTATATATTACTGCTCTTTGTACAGAGTCATACGTCTGCAACACATCACGAATAAAGGAGTATCAAATTGGATTGTTTTCTTCGTTATTGGACGGACAAGCAACAACTGATCTATTTTGAGTGTCCACGTGTTTGTTTAGAACTTTATAAGTTGTGCAAAATAATGGTATGCCACGATAGTTCTCGCATATTATCGCCAGATGCCACTCTGTAGGCAGTAACATGCCTCACTATTCCAGATCTTAACTATTAAAGCCGGCCCCACACGATGCTACGAATACCCTCCAACGTTGGACGCTTGATGATTGGACGCATCGTGTGGCCGATGTTCGATCTACGAGTGCCCACTGTCAAGCGTCCAACGTTCGCATTGGAACATATTCAGCCTGTTGTCGGTCTTTTGACTCGCTTTAAAGGGTTTGTTTTTCACTGGACAGTATACTTAGAAGACATTCGATACACTGTTACACGTCCAAACGATTCGTCCAAACCAATGAAATAGTTTTATCAGCTTTTGTTTATAAATTATTATCACTGACTTGTGTTTTTGACAGGTATGTGTTTTAAATACTTTTATATTTTAATTATGTATATATTTTAAATAATTATTATTAACAAGCACTAATGAAAAATTAGGTACCTACAGTTTTGTAAGTCAACAATAACACTAAAGTTCATTGAAAACTTATAGGTGAAAAGTTTATTTCATTTTTTTGGTTTGTTTCAATAAACAAAAATAAAATTATTAATAGAAGTAAATTTTTTGCTTCACTATTTATATATATATATATATATATATATATATATATATATATATATATATATATATATATATATATATATATATATATATATATATATATATATATATATATATATATATATATATAGTTTTTTTCTTGGGGAAATTGGTTGTTATTGGGTTTTTTGAAAGTTTAAACTTCATTTTAAACGGTACGTATTTTATATTTAACAACAAATTTTACCAACAAAAAAAAGGCACGCCAATGGGCTCTCCAATCAGTCCAATATTGGCAACTATTACAATGGATCACGTGTTTCAACAAGCAATTGGAAAGTTATCATTTCATTTTCCATTCATTTACAAATATGTCGACGATGTAATTTGTGCAGTCCCCAATGAACATATAGAAACAACGTTGAACACGTTCAATAAGATACATAAAGATATTCAGTTCACATTAGAAAAAGAGATGGACAATTCGGTACCTTTTCTGGACACCAAGGTAATAAGATTACATAACAACAAGATAATCTTGGATTGGTACCAGAAACCCACTGCGGCAGGTAGATTCATCAACTACCATTCAAATCACTCCAGAAGCCAAAAATATAACACAATTGTCCAAATGAAAAACAGGATCACACGGATCAGCCATAGCACTCTGTTACAAAAAAATTTAAAAATTCTATACGAATTGTTTCTGAACAATGGTTACCCGAAAAATATATTGAAACGATTGATATACAGCACACAATTCTATGATGGCCCTTTAGAAGACAACGGGCCAGAATTAGTTTACAAAAAAATCCCAAAAGTGAATGGTCTATCCCAAGGGGTGACAAAAGTATTCAAGGACTTTCCTCACATAAAAATCAGTCAATACAATCAACTAACGATCGCTAATCTGTTCACCAAAATCAAAGATACCATTCCAATCGGTCTACAATCAAATGTAATTTATAAACTGACCTGCAAAGATTGTGAACAGTCTTATATAGGACAGACCAGTCAGTGGCTTAAACAGAGAATGACATTGCACAAGAGTGACTGCCGTAATCACAACAACAGATGTGCTGTGGTTGACCATTTCCTGAGTACTGGACATAATATGGATTTCGACAATGTAAAAGTCATACAACAGATGAATAACTACAAAAAAGACTGTTTTTAGAGATGTGTCATATAAGACAAAATAAGACCACGATGAATTTTAAATCAGATACGAGTGGTCTTAGCAGTATTTACTGCCATATTCTCAAATAACACCAAACAATGGATGTTCGTGTTGAAAGTGCTCCAGTCTTTTCAACCTCGATGGTTGTAGGTTGAAATACCTTAGTGTTTAAAAAAGATTGTTAATTCCTGGTTGGGCCCGTATCGTTCAAGAACGTTATTTAGATACACATGTTTTAGATTATAGTCATTAATTGTAAGTTTATATGTTTATTGTTGTGTGAATTTGTATTTTAACATGTTGGTGTTCTATACTATTTCATTGTTTATTAAATAATAAAAAGAAAAAAATAATTTTAGAGTCTCCTGATGAAGTCATCAAAACAATGACGAAATATTGAGACGATTAAACACTTGTTTTACTGCAGACCGCCAGCCCGATAACAACCAATTTCCCCAAGAAAAAAACTATAAATTGCACGGTCGAGAAACATATCAAATTATATATATATATATATATATATATATATATATATATATATATATATATATATATATATATATATATATATATATATATATATATATATATCACAGTTATTTCTGGATTTGTTTCAGTAACCCGGGGCTCATATTGCCAACATGTTACTGAATCGCTAATATTTTGCGGATGATATTGCAACTGCTTAATATCACCATTTTGTGATTTTGTATTTTTTGTAATCTATATATTTCTTTCAGATCGTGGAAAAGTTCTTGATATTTTGTTATTTTTTCCAACCTTTCCTTGGCTATATTGTTATCTAGTGGTATTGCAACATTAATGATTGTCCCTTGCTTATATTTTTTATTAATCACAATTATATTAGGACAATTAGCAGTTATTTTTTTATCGGTTATTACGTCAATATCCCAGTAAATCATCCTAAAGTTGTCGTTTACCTTAAAGATTCAGGTTTGTATTTATCATAAATTTGGGCCGTTTTAGTAAGGCAATATTTAATACATAATTCTTGATGGATAATTCCTGCTACTGCGCTATGCCTTTTAATACAATCTTTAGGTACTAAGTAACTACACCCTACAGTACTATACCTACAGTAACTACACCTACAGTAACTACTGAAGATAAGTGTTAGATGGATTCTGAGGTGGCTGCGCATATTCTAGAACGGTGATCTGGAACTTGTTCTTTGATAATATATTTCCTATAACTTCCTGTTGGTATAACCTGATCTTGTATGCTTCTGTATTGCTCCCATGAATCCTTCAGTTTCCGGACGAAGGTATCCATTCTGAGGTCAGCCATATTTAGAGGTGATATAGACACGATTGCCTGATGTAAAGAAGACTGGGTATTTCTCATATATTGTGTAAGCTTTGTTACTTGTGAGTAATGCATAAGTTAAACATTCAGAAGTCCCCGCCTCCTTCTGCCCTAAGGAGATTACAATCGATTAATTGATGACCTCTATACTTAGTTAACTATACTTAGGGTGGTGACGTCTATACTTAGTTAATGACGTTCTAATACGCATATATAGTGATTCTAGATACGTCGTTGTCCAGTTTACAATGTTAAACGTAGGGATTGTCCATATGTTGATTGTCTCAAATAGAGCCCTGGCCTGTAGCCCTCTTCTGAGAAGGAGTCTAAGCGTCCGAAATAATTTATATTTTCTTTTGGTCATGTGTTAGAATTTATTCAATTCCCAAGTATTTATAATTCTTATCTGCTGGTAGTGGTTTAAATTCGGATAAAGGCTCATTTATCGAGTCTGAATTTCATATGGGTGTCTCTGCTGTACATTCATACAGCAGAGACCTTTTTAAGCCAACTAGAACTAACGTATTAGTTCTAGTTGGCCTAAAAGTTGCTCTCTACCATTCGCAGACAGTTTTAAGTCGTCCATATAGAGAAGATGTATATGTTTTTTTTTCATCAGCTTGTAACCATAGCCACTGGATTCCAACATACAACTTAAAATGTGTTTAATGCATAATAAAATAAAAGTGGGCTTAAACTGTCACCTTGATATATACCGCGGTTCTAAAACAAATATCTATTATTTTTATTGAAATGCATTAATTAATTTTTTTATTTAAATAGTTTACATTAAAAAATGTTTTACGTGATTATTTTATTTGTTGTAGTTGTTTCAATTTGTGAATTTACTCTTGGAATGGATAACAACTCATCAATTGATAAAACGGAATGGACAAACGAGTTAATTTTGGAATTTATCCAATTATATGAGTCGTACCCTGTACTCTGGAATCACGAACATAAAAATCATAAAAATCGCAACATTTTAAATGATGTTTGGAAGATAGATATAGAACAGATATATTCATATCCACTACAACACAATCCTTGAACGTGTTTTACTTTTATGTTTTCTTCAAGTAATATTTTGCAATAAGACAACAAAATTACTGTTGCGGCAGCAGCAATAACATCCCCATCATCCTACATTTTTAAAATAATTTCAATGTAAATAATTTTAATTTCAAAATTGAACCAACATTGGAATCAAATGTATTAAGATCAAACATTCGTTCCATCGTGTAGCAAGCCACCCGCCATGTCAATCGTCGAATATTTGACTCAAACGTTGGAGGCGAATATTTGAGTCAACCGTTCACAGCATCGTGTGGCGCCGGCTTAATTGAAGAATGGTATTGCGAAAACATTCACAACTGAACAAATCTCACCCTGTAGATGTATACACGATTAATAAAAGTTCAGCCCAACACTGTAAATTGAAAAACGGCATCATCAGAGAAAAATAAATACCTGCGTTTTGGATAATCATAAAAAAGAGACTCGTTATAAATATAAAAATATCAACTTTACAAGTACCCTAAAGCAGATATTGGTAGTAATAGCATTAGGCAGCAGAGAAAAAAATATAATTTCAGAGAATCGTGATAGTAATTGCCCCGCTAGCGGGTAAAGGGGCAAAATCAGGCACTTGTGTAAAATCCCAAATAGAGAAAAATAACAGCAACAAATGGTTTTTATAATTTATCACGTGGACGTGGTTGGGTTTGCAGAGCGACACCTATAGAGCAGTAAAATATATAATCTACATTTTGAAGTTCCATCCTTCATATGACCATATGTGAAGTTTCAAATCAATCTGTCAGTTCATTGGAGTAAAAACAGCAGCTGAAAGTAAACGTATCAGTGTTATTTTTTTAATGGAAAATATTGAAAATCGTGCAGTGATTAAATTCTTTGAAAAAAAAAATATTTAAAGGCAATGAACATTCATAGTAAAATGGTGAAGAAAGTCTGCTCCTTCAAAAAAAATGGTTTGTAAGTGGGCAGGTGAGTTGCAACGTGGTCGTACAAGCCTGAATAATGACTCATTCTGGACATTCAATAAGTGCAACTGAACAAATAATTAATTCTATACATGATATAGTTATGGATGACAGACAATTGACTTTGAGTGCAATTGCTAAGGGCATGTACATCTCAACTGAACGGATTTTTCATATTTTATCCGCATAAATTCTGATTAAAAGCGACTTGAAGTCAAACTTTTTAACCAATATATGGATCTTTTTCGAAAGAATAATATAGATTTTAAACGTCGTTTTGTAACTATAGATGAGACGTGGGTTTACCACTATGATTTTGCAACAACTGCAACAACAAACGCAGAGTGGACTGAGCCCGGTTGTTCAGCTCCGAAGCAACCATTGTGGTCAAAATTGCGGTAATTGCGACCATAAAGGTTATGCCATCAATTTTTTGGTATGCAAAAGGCATTTAATGGTATGCAAAAGGTATGCAATTGCAATTTGGTATGCAAAAGTTAATTCATTACCTTCAAACCGGTAAAACAATAACAGTACAGTATTACTCAAACCTTTTGGATTAATTGGATGCAAAAATTCGTGAGAAAAAACCTGGTTTAGCGAAGAAAAAAATCATTTTTCATCATGACAATACACCGGCCTATAGAGGTGTTCTTGTAATGGCAAGAAGCAAGTTGAAGGAATTACACTACGAATTGTTGGAGCATCCACCATATTCACTAGATATGGCCTCCTCTGACTTTCATCTGTTCCGAAACCTCAAAAAATTCTTACGTGGCAAGCGTGTTTCATTAAATAAAGAACTTATAGCAGCCGTAAATACGAAAACATATTGTAATATGAAAATATCCACAATTTTTTTTATCCCATCAATATTGAAAACAAAATAATCATGGAAAAACACATTAATAAAATTGTACATAAGATATAAAGAGATGCTAATTTGTGAAAGTATCTAAGACTGTCTGATTTCTCGGATGCATTTGGTACAAAGCACCGTCAGTTCGTCATCCGATGATTGAAAGACATGACGAATGACGCATTCAATTAGCATAAAAATGTCACTCGAATGAACAGAAACCGAATCGTTTATTTACAAATACTTTAAAAATAAGTATTACAGTTGTTGTACTGTTGTATCAGCTGACATTTCAGAATGAAATTGGCAACACGGTATCCAACCCTGAGGCCAAACAAAACTGGTATGCATGTATGCGTCGTCATAAGAAGAATTTTTAATTGCTGTTGTCTCTTTCTCATCGGCGCGCAGCAACCCGTCTCTCTCTCGCTCGGGTGCCCAGCAGTCTAGCAGGATTTGCAGCAGAAATGGACGACCTAAATTCCGACCTTGCAGACGTCCATTTTTATAAATTCTTTGTACACAGTGATTAAAAAACTTTGTTAAAGAGTAATCTTTTATCAGATATCTATTGAGTCTACTTAATCTTCTCTACTTCTTATAACTTCAAAACTGATTACTTTCGACTTTTGTTACACAGTGGCGCTAAATAACTGTTGCAAAATTATGACAGTAAAAGTCAATATATTAGAGATGTCCAGTATTGTTATTTAAACAGATGTTTCTGGATATTTCTTGGAGTGGCATCCACAATGAAAAAGTATTCTTCTTACACTCATTTAAATTCTAACTTTTTGTTATTTTTACTTATAAATCTCCCTCAACAAGGACCTCCCAATGCCAATGGCAAGAAGGTCCATCTTCTCCGATGGAGAAAATATAATTTTCACCACGAACACATTTTCGAACCTCCACGAAGTTCGATAAGACTTCAATATTTTTTAAGACTATCCTTCTTGTCATCCTTAGCCTCACTAAAAGCCAAATCTTATTTGGCAACCTCCTGGGTTTGATAAACAACTCCCAAAAATCTAAGTACCTTCAGGGAAAATCTAAACAGAATCGAGTAAGAGTCAAAAGGGATAACTCAAAAACCTGGCTAAATAGGTCGAAGTCTAAAGGATTCAAGTTCCGAGAAACAAAATGTCATAAAGTATACCAAAGCGTCCAGAACATTTAAGTTTGCGGGATTTTCTTGTTGTTTTTTAATATAGCCACTAATCAATTGAATACATTTAAGCTAGCTCCACAAATTCGCTATATAATGCGGCAAATGTCACTTGGCCAACGTGTGATGAAGTTAACGCTTGCGAAGGCGCTGGCGGAAGTTGGCGCGTGCGTTGGCCACTTGCCTAAGATTGTCGGTTTTTTGTCTGACATTAAAGGAATTGGCGCACGTCAAGCCCCGCTTCCACTGGCTACACCGGGTACTGTTTTTTCAACGTCGAGATAGTTTTTGCTTTGTTTTATCAGAAGGATCATTAACAGGCACATACACGTTGACGTTGGCTCAGTATCTTGTAAAGTGATGATGTGACCAGTGTGTAGCCCAGAGGTGGATAGGCCCACTCTCTTGTGGTGAGTGAAAGAACACCCAACATTGGTTTGGCCATGTGGGCCAATATGCAGAGCGAGCTTTAGATGCTAACGTTTTACTATTCTCATTATAATGCGATGTGTTCAACACTACAATCAAAGCGGTTGTCTTAGCTTTGACCCAGTCATTTCGAGTGAACCTACGCCTAGGGAGCTATTTCTTCAGGTTTAGAAAGAGAAAGAAATCTTTGGAAGCCAAATCTGATGAATACGGCGGATTCGAAAGCACTTCAAAGGGTCGGTCATAGAGTTTTGCAACAACAACCTAAGATATAACTTTGGCTAGATGTGGAAGTTTAGCCTGAAGAGCATCCTTCAACTGGTCCGGTAGTAAAGAATATTATTTCCAGATGATAGTCCTGTTTTAGCTAGATAATATATGAGCACTACTCCACGAGAATCTCTTTCATTTTCTCTGAAGCATTTTGATCTATTTCCTCGCACCGCTAGATTTCGTTTTTCTCTGCTGTGGAATAGTGAATCCATATTTCATTTTTTGTTATAAATAGATAAATAAGTCTAAACACTATCAAAAAGTGTTTTATCAATATATTTGATCGAGTTTTAACAAACGTGAGAGAAAAGCTTTTTCAATGCTTAATACATTGGATAAAATATAGTGGATATGATCTATCAAGATGTTTACAATGTCATCAAGCTCGCATATATTTTTTGTTTTGGGCGTCTCGACCCTTCCTCATCTTTAATGGATGTACGACAACGAAAAATGCTTGAAGGGAACTAAAATGGAATAAAAGAAAATACTTTATAACAGTTTGAATGTTATCCATTTTTCAAAAAATGTCAAAATTTGTTTGCTTTAGTTGATTGTTAGAAACAAACAACTGTTATAATACGCACGTGTCTAAATCTTCGCTGCACACTACGAAATTAATCCTACTTGACTAAAATCATAGTCATTTGGTTATTATTGCGCCATTTCAGTGTCAGTGTTCAAGATTATTTACAAGATTGTTCCTATATAAAGCACTATTTTAATAAAAAAACAGTTTCTGTAAAAATTAACAACTAAGTACCCCTGAAACCAACTTGTGATTTCGTCAAAAATAAATAATCTTTTACTAATATTGATATTAATTTATATGCCGATCACAAAGCAGTCTTGACGTCCCACACTGACCCGGCATTGGCGTCAAAGAACCTGCAAACCAATCTAGAGATCCAACGGTGGTTGAAAACATGATGCATCAATGCCAATGAGACTAAATACACCCACGTAACCATTTATAGTGAAGAGAAAACATGTCCTCCTGGAAGCATCTACAATTGCCAAGTAGTCCCACATTCATATTGAACCACGATTGACATGGGAAAAATATATATTCACAAAGTCAAATACACGGGCTCGTTGGCCGTAAATCAAAGCTATCATTAGACAACAAAGTGTTGCTATACAAAGCCATCCTAACACATGTTTGGACATACGGCATCCAACTATGGGACACCGCTAATAACTCGAACATCTCCATTCTACAAAGACTCCAGAAACCATTGTTGATCCTCCGTACTACGTCTCCAACATGACATCCCCCTGGAATCATTCAAAGAAACTATTCATCGACTTAGAGTTAAGTACAGTGAAAGAGTGACAGTGCACCCTAAAGTGCCAGTGTTATCCATCAGCGCCAGTGTTACCCGCCAGCGCCAGTGCACCCACTTTAATTAATCACTTAATTGAATGTGCCAGATGTCAATGATGTGCGCCAATTGAAACGTTGACTGCCATACGAATTGACTACATAACTCATATAACCCTAGACTTTCAGACAAATACAAATAAACTCGCATAGATTAAATTTTAAAGATCACTCACTGGAATGATACTCTACGTGTCATTCACCTGTATCATACCAAAAGCTTATTGCCCACTGCACGGATTGCAGAACCCTCTAAGACTTAAATAAAAAAAAAAAACCTTGAAAAAACCATGCCCTAAAACGAAAATTTAACAAATTTTGTTATAGCCCTCGTCTGATGACCCAAAAAAATGAGAACACGAATTTTTGAATGACCATTCGGTGAATACAAATATCTAAACGGAAAAAAACGAAGGAAAAAAAACACTACGATCGAATCATCAAGACGGCTTAACAGAATATGATAATGATATTTATCCGTTCACATATCAGTCCGTCTCTCTTCATGCTGGTATGTAGATTTCTTTAGATGGTGGCAAGGTCGGAATTCAGGTCGATTGTTTCTTCTGCACATCCTGCTAGACAGCCTGGCTTCGTTTTGTAAAATTGACGAAATTGTCGACAAAAAAGAATTTGAAAGTATAAACACATGGTAGATAAATAAAATTAAAGAAAAAAAATATCTCTTTAATGTGCGGCTTTTCGTTTCTAGGAAGTATGTTCGATTGACGCAAGTCGTCAGCTTTATGAAAATTGATATATAATTTCATTCATGTTAAAGTTAACGTTTTTCCCAAAATATAAATAAAGATGATCACACGACGACATATTTTTTTTTCGCTAAATAACAACATAATTCTTTTAAAAAATTATACCCAAACATTAGTGCTTAAAAATAAACCAATACTGGGCAAATTATTTTTCCCAAAACCGAACCTGAAATGGTATTAAACTTCTACGAGGGTTGCTATTTATGTTTTCGGAATTGGCAACAAATTGTGTTGCTAAGCGCCATCTACATATACAACGCAAAGTTTGACATTGTTGACTGTTGAGTATTAAGAATGTTTTATCATACGAGCGCTATTTGTGTTGTTTAATGACTAAAATGAAATTAAATCGTGAGAGTTTTCGCACGATGAAATAATACGAATTTCGATGTAGATTATCTCAACAACAGTGCATCGATCAATTGAATTTCGACTTTTGGCGACGAACCACCATCTAAAACCACTGTATATCACTGGTTTAGTAAAGTTTCAATCGTGGCTGTCGTTCGCTCACGAACGAGTTTAAAGAAGGTCGTCCAAAATCGGCTGTTGTGCCAGAAAACATGGATACTGTGCACGAACTGAAAAGGCAAGACCGTCACATGACATACTGTGAAATTGAGGCATCCCTAAGTATTAATATGAAAACATACATAATATTTTACATAAATATTTAGCCGTAAAAAAGATTTGTGCGCGTTGGATTATGCATAATTTGACAATCACTCAAAAAAAGGCTCGTGTCGATTGGTGCAAAGAAATACTCAAAAAATACAATCGTGGTGCGTTAAAAACCGTATATAACATGTATGGGTTTTTCAAAATGGGCCAAACCCAACAAAAGGTGTTTGCGTAACAAGCACTTCGAAACAAATGGTCGCCTGTTTTTTTTTTTTTGATAAATGGTATACAAGAATCTGTTTGCCAGAAGTCTTTGAAGAAATAAGAAAAAACAACCAGCGATGCAGGATCATTCTTCACCAGGACAATGATGAACTCTCACACATCGGACCGAACTACATGGCCAATGATTCGATGCTAAAAGAAGCGGTTGACGCATTTCAAATGCATGTTTTGGAGATACCTCAATCGGAATGAAAAAGTGCTATGAAAATTGATTCAAACCTATGGAAAAGTGTATCGATCATCGCGGAGAATATTCTGAAAAACAGTTAAACCATTTTCAATGATAAATATTTGTTTTTATTTATTATTCCCGGTACATAAACAGCAACTGTCGTATTTAACTTTATAATAATTATTAAACAGTGTCATCAAACCTCTACTATATTTAACTGCTCAATCCACTTTCGACACGGGCTGATGATAATGATGATGATGATGATGACGCTGATGATGATGATGATCATTAAAAAGTCTTTGCTGACCCATTGTACTTCTTAAATGATTTTTTATTAATTTTAATTTTGCAGAGCTGATGCTGTACCTAACTTACTGGTACTGGCTGAACTTACTGGTACTGTTTACAAAATTTGATATTAAAATATAAATATTAACATATATATATATATATATATATATATATATATATATATATATATATATATATATATATATATATATATATATATATATATATATATATATATATATATTGCCTTTTTTGAACCAAACCTTTGAACTTTGAATAGAACCACTATTTTTGTTAAAAATACAACAATTCTGATTATTTTTGGTACATAGGATGGAATTGTTTATCATAACCCGATCAGGCAATTATATTTCCAAATTTGTTATATGTCTCAATTGTGCTAACTTGCAAGATTTGGACTCCTGCTAAGACTACTTGAATCACTTTTCATAACAAACTTCTACAATTATAGGCCAGATCAATCTTTTAATTGTCAGAGAGATAGAAGATTAAATTATGATTAAAAAATTAACAAAAACAAACACGAATAACGTCAGGAATGGTAAATGTTCCTCGAGTACATTCGCATAAAATTATTTGAAAATATGAGGGCCTCTCGAAAGATCTTCAGGTTTGAGATTTTTTAACTTTGCAAAGTGGTCACCTTTCGATTAAATACATTTGTACCGAGCTATTGACGTTTAATATACTGCTATTTGACCAACTTTGTAAAATAAGCGGTTATTTCAGCTTTGACCTCATCATTTGAAGTGAATCTTCATCCCATCACCATGGGATGAAGAATCCCATCACCATGTGAAATAAAGTGCATGTAAAAGTACTTCGAAGCATTTAAATAACTCTAAACCCTCCTGAGAAATTTTCATTCGAATAAATCTTTGGTGGGTAAAAAACGCGGTACACAAAACTTTTTAATATATAAAACATCTTGCAATATATAGTGGACATGGTTTCTCGAAATATTCATTTTGTCAGTCGTGGTAGTTTCTAGGTGTCCGGTAAATTTATCATCTTCAATGCGTGATCACATATAAATTCAGTGGACTCCAACATTTTTATGCTAACACAAACTTTTAACAAATATCATAGTCATTTAGTCATACTTGTGCAAGCTTTGTCTCATGCATTTGAGAACTTTTCGAACAGCCCTCTCTCATATGAATATAACTAAAGAACAAAAGTCATTCATTCAACATTCATATTAATCGAAAAAAAATCATAAATATTCGAAATATTTCGTGTTTCCGGAACAGCCAAATACATGAACGAACTTTGTTGAACTCTTTTCGACGCTTATAAACCACAATCAACATAATAAATATCGTTTCATAAGCCGGATTTTAAATTTAAATTATTTGAATATTGATTTGATTAAACAGTCCTTTTTTTTCCTCTTCTCTTTAATGTCCACACAAATTTATTCTTTTTCGGCTCGTAACAAGGATTAATTTATTTGTTATAAACGACGTATATCTAGAAGTATTTATGGATGAGAAAAACAATGTTTAATGTAAATCAGAATGGATTAATGAGTCATAAAATATGTCTCTTTTCGATATCATGGTCTTGAATCAGTATCCTAGTAGCACTCGCAATACTACTTCCCAAGCCCAAACTTTTAATGTCAAATAAATAATATGAAATTATTTGAAAGGTCTTTAATTCTATCACAAAATCCTTTCTGTCGCTTTTAAAATTTGTTGATATAAAATAAATTAGAGAAAATTATTACTACGAATTACGAGGGAGTTTTATTAAATACTACGGTGTAAAAAAAGTATTTGGGATTTTCCCTTTGTCTATAAGTAAAGGATTATAAAGTTGAACCGCTCAGAGTTTACCCGTGCGTCATAGAATGAAGTCATACAATTCCTATATCATAGACACTGTCTCAATATATTCTATTTCTTTACCGAACGAGAAAGAATGAGATAAAGAATCAATACGTATCTCTTTGGGTAAGAGAGTACGTTCGATGGTGTACAGCGAGGTAGAAAGAGAAAGTAACAATTAATTAATTATTCGTATCAATCTTTAAAAGTTCGTCTATTGAGTTCAGTGATACTGTTTTGGTTGTCATTATATTTGTTTTGTTATTGTGTTTTAGTGAAATTTTATGCTGTAAAGTCCAGTTTTATTGTAAAATAAGTTCTTATAATAACTACTGTTAATGATTATTTTGTTATAGGTTAGTATTTGTAAAAATTCATACAGTTTTATTGACTTCAATAACTCTAACCTAACCAAAGACATTTTATTACAAATGTTTAATAAAAAACAGAATTTATTAGAAATAATAGCGGAAATATAAAAGTGCGAACTTTTAAGGTATCTACATTTGTTTTAACATTTTGTGTAATTTCAGATAATGTCGGGGAAAACATTAAAATCTCAAACCCAACAATTTGTGCTCAATGTTTATGAGTAATTTGAAATGGAAAAAAAGGAATTGGGGGACCGTTAGAGTCTCTTTCATCCATTCGAGAGGTCAAGAATAGTTAATTGGATCACGTTTTACTTATTTTGCATTATCACATTGTAATATATTTTTTAGAAAGTTGCAGCAATATTAAAAATATCAAGAAAAACAGTCTATTATATTAAGAAAAGAAAAAACCATAATCCAGTTATTTCTTCTCCTAGAACAAGCAGATCTCGAGCAAAGACCAAAACAACAGATTTACCTGAAGGAAATAAAATGGAAGTTCAAAATACCTTGTATAATGTGTACTAAGAAAGTAAGTCTTATCTTACTTATATCTAGCACAGATATAAAATAGTAAAATATTTAGGCATTAGCAATAATTATTAAAAGACCTATAGTACCAGAAATGACTAATTTTTACCAAAAATAAATCAGTAGAAGTCTACTTGTATATACAGTGTACGTACTACGTGTGTTGACTAAAATTAGAATATGATATAGCTTAATTTTCAAAAACAGTTTCATAAACTAAAAATACAAGTATAGCTCGGAATAGAATGCGATATAGCTTCATTTTCAAAAACAGTTTCATAAACTAAAAATACAACTATAGCTCGGTCTCATAACATATTTTTTTCATTTGTAGGAAAGCTTGTAACTATCAAAAGCCTTAATATGGAGTTAAGCCTCAATACTCCCCTGAAGGAGCTAGGCTTTAAGTAAAAAATAGATGACAATAGGAGATAATTTATCAAAAGATAACAACATAAATTCTTGGAAAGACAATAGTGTTAAAATATATGGAAAGAAGCATTGGAACAGCCTAATGAAGAAGTGTGGAAAAACTCTGTAGCACATACACATAACTTAATTAAAGATTGGTTTATCCGAGAACAACGAAAGGACAACGAACACTGCAACGAAAAAGGACTATGATATGTGGTACATGGAATGTACAGGGATGTGGAAATAAAATGGAAGACGTTCTACAGGAAATGGAAGAACATAGGGTAGACTTTGTAGTTATCTCGGAAACAAAGAAAAAATGACAAGGAACACAGGCCTGCGGAAATTATATTCATATATATAGCGGCGTAAAAAAGGAAGAGCGAGCAAAGAGAGGAGTATCTTTACTTATTAACAAAAGGTACAAAAAGAATATCTCCGAGTGGGAAGCGGTGAACGAGAGAATATTAAGAGTAAATGTATGCCTGAGGGGAATAAAATTGTCGACAATTGGGGTATATGGCCCGAATGAGGACGCGAGAGTTGAAGAAAAGGAAAATTTCTATAAACAACTGGAGGACGTAATATCAAATATAGGATCCTCTAGAGAGATCTTAATACTCGGAGACATAAATGCCAGAACGGGAAAGAAAACACAGAATTTAGTGGTTGGACCTCATGGAGAAGAGACACTGAATGATAATGGGGTAAGATTGATTGAACTATGTCAGCATCAATCATTGACAATAACGAATGGCTTTTATGCACATAAAAATATCCAGAAATATACTTGGATCCAAAGGACCAGAAACCTAAAGTCGATAATTGATTATCTAATTATCAAGCAAAAATCAAGTATTAAAATACATGACGTCCGAGTATGCAGAGGAGCTGAATGCGGAAGTGATCACTATCTCCTAAAAGGAAAAATAATTTTACCAATATATAAGCAAACCAAAGGAAACAGCCATCGACAACCTAAAAATGAAAATCTGGAAAGCAATACAGATCCTCGATACAATCTATCAAGCCTGGAAAATGAAAGTACGAGAACCTTATATAAGAATAGACTAGATGGAAGATTAATAAAGGTTCCCGAGAATAGTTCAACTGAATCTCTACTTAAAAATGTAACAGAAGGAATACACCAAGCAGCCAAAGAATCCCTAGGAATTAAACAAACATATCCCAAAGCTAGGAAGTACTGGTGGAACGATCAACTACAACAAATGAAGAACAAAAAACAAAAGCTCCATGAAAAATGGATGAGTTCAAAGAGGCAAGAAGACAGACAGAAATACAAAGAAGCTACATCGATATTCAAACAGGCTGTGGTTCAAGCAAAGAATCAAATTTGGGAAAACAAATGCCAAGAATTAGATGGATATATAGGTGGGCGTAAATCTAGTGAATCATGGAGATTTATAAAGAATCTAAGGTCACAAACGAGAAATGAAATAAATATAAACCCAATTACAGCCCAACAATGGGAGGAGCACTATAAATCACTTCTGACAGAGCAAAGAACAGAATATATGAACAAGTCTCCCAAGAAAATCCGAATTGTTGGAGAACCCATAGCTCTTGATCTGGACAGGACAAAGAAAGCCATATACTTATTAAAAAATGGTCGGGCCGCAGGCCCGGAAGGTATCCCTGCAGAACTAATAAAAAATGGAACGGAACAACTTTTTAAGATCCTGACAGAAATTTTCTACCGATGTTTAAATGGGGAACCAGTTCCACAATGCTGGAAAGAAGGCTGGTTTACATCTATACATAAAAAGGGCAACAAAAAGAACTGCAACAACTATCGAGGTATAACGGTGACGAGTACATTAAGTCGACTTTATGGAAAAATATTAAAGGATCTCATATGTGAAGAATATAATCCCTACGAATCTGAAGAACAAAACGGCTTTAGGGCAGGTAGATCAACAATAGACAATATTTTCTGCCTAACACAAATTATTGAAAAGAAGACAATGCGGTCACAAGATGTACACCTACTTCTAGTAGATCTAACAAAAGCATACGATACGGTCCCTATTGTGAAACTATGGGAAGTCCTAGAGAAATCTAATATTAATGTGACTATTACAAATGCCATTAAGGAATTCTATAGAAACACAACATCTAGAATAAAAATGGGTAATAAACTTTCAAAAGGCTTACGCCAGGGATGTTCTTTGTCACCTACCCTATTTAATATATACATCGATGAAGCGCTGAGGTTATGGAAACGGAAGTGTAATGGCATGGGAATAACAATAGAGGATACAACTCTATATACATTACACTACGCTGATGATCAGGTGGTGATCGCCCAGGATAAGGAAGACCTGGAATATATGGCGCGGAAACTATTCGAAGAATACAGGAGATGGGGATTGCAAATTAACACAGAGAAGACACAATATTTGAACATTGGACAAGAACAACTACCAGGAGATCTGATTCTGGACAACGAATATATCAAGTGCTGCGAGGAATACGTATATCTGGGCTCAAGACTCAACAAGACTGGCCGAAACAACGAAACAATAAAAGACAGAATAACAAAGGGAAAGAAGGTTATCGGAGCATTGAACTCAATATTATGGCAAAAAAATATTAGAGCACAGACAAAAAAGAAAATTTATAACTCTATATTACAACCCACACTGATTTATGGCTCGGAAGTATGGCAGCTGACAAACAAGCAAAAAAACAGCCTACTTGCAGTGGAAATGGATTTCTGGAGAAGATCGGCAGGTAAATCTAGAGTTGAACATGTTAGAAATGAGGACGTCAGAAATTTAATGAGGGTAGAACACACAATAATTGATGACATCGAAAGGAAACAACTAGGCTGGTATGGGCATGTGAGGCGAATGCCAAGGGAAAGACTACCTAAAAGGATTCTGGAGTGGATGCCTACGGAAAGGAGGAAAAGAGGAAGACCGCCCATAACATGGTTGCATGGAATAACAAAAGCTATGTCGGCAAGGAATCTCTCGGAGGATGACTGGGAGGATAGAAATAACTGGCGATTAGGAACCCAAAGGCGGATAGCGCTATAAACGGGATATATGATGATGATATCCGAGAACAACACATAGTCAATGTTGAAGTTGAGCCTTTAATAATCAATGCAAATGAAAGTTCCTCGTCTGAATCTGATGAAGATATATAGCTATGTAGTCAATGTGGTTGATTGATAAACTTATTAGTATACCTAATTATTTAGATATAGGAAAAGTTATTTTTATTTCCATATTATTGTATTTATGTATTAACTACTCAGTATTTAACACTACGTTTAGACAGCTGTTTTTGTATGCATTATATAATTATATTAAATATTTCAAATTATACTTGTAATAAATGTGTAATGTAATTGTTTAAGGACCTGTATATTCCTATACCTTGATAAGGTTTTCATCATATAAAAATTTTCCTCGACGATAATGTTTATAGAGTAAAGAAAATGATGATTTGCGCCAATAACAAATTAATTCATTGACTACGTCCCTAAAATTTCCTAATAATAGGAAATAATTCAATATAATATCATTAGTTTCAATAATTTGAAGTTTTACTTCTATTTTACTATTTTAACCTACAAAATTCTTCAATCGATCTATGATATAAAACTTTACAATTTCATGACAAACACTCGAAATTTTACGTTAAAATATCGATTTATAACACAACGTTTTATAATTTCATGTTATAAATATATACAAATAAATGTATCGTTAATTTAAATCATAAACATAAATATCCGTCTTTCGAGGCACTAACCACGTCCATTATGAAACTTACCACTAATTTGACTAATGTTTGATTTGATTCGATTGATTATGGGATTTCGATTTGATTATGGATAAAAATTGATGATGCATGGATCATGAATATCAAAAATATCTTTTCTTACACAATATAAATTTGCCTAACGAACAAAATTTTAAATATATAACAATGTTCTGAAATAATTTGTTTCTTTTTTTTTTGGTTTTTCGCCACGATCTAAAACTCAAAAAATATCAAAAATATCTGTTCTTATGTAAATAAAGAATCGCTGGGTAAAAAACAAATACTCAAACGGAGACAAATTTCTCAGTCATTATTTTCTGTAATAAATTTGCCTAATGAACACAATTTTAAAAATATAAAAATGTTCTGAAATAAATAAATAAACGTTAACGTTCAAAAGTTGCGTTGTGCGGGCTGAATGTATTGTATGTGGTGTGCATTCGTGGCAATGTAAAGGCTCTAATACATAATGATAAACACAAATATTTTCTGCGCACAGGACGCACACGAAGAATCAGTTGAAGAGGAATTTGCGGCGCACATGATTCGTATATGGACATGTTGAAATTAATATTTTTAGTTTCAAAAAGAAACCCACGTGATGTGCTATATTTGGTTTTAGTCAAAACCTGACTGACAACATACTGACTGACAAAAACTGATTTTAGTCAAAGCATGTCTCAGAATATTATGTTGAAGAAGAAGTCTGCTGCATTGATAGTAATGAATAATTTAACCAAGAAAAAAGATCGCATGAAAAGGCGTTATTGGATTAAGCATTTGTACCTAAACAGAAAAGTATAAACAGAAAATAAGTAAAGGGTTAGCCATTTTGGAGTTCGGAAAGTAAATCTAAAAAAGCACACGAAGAATTGAGGTTTTCTATGATTTTTTCTCCATTTTATTGTTTGGAGTTTGCAATTATGTGTGGAATACAGCACCATTGGAATGTCCACCAGGCGTCCGCTTGCACGACACAATCCTTTTGGGATCATTTTGGAGGACTTTTCCGCACATTTCAGCTGGTATAACAGCTGGGTAAACATTATTAGTGTATTAGTAGTACCACAAAAAAAAAAGTCCAATGGAGCCAAAACGCATGATTTCGGCGGCCAATTGATTTCACGAAATCTCGAAATTACACGGTCTGGGAACTTCTCGCGCAATAAAGCCAAAATTAGACGTGTTGGTTTTTGGCACCGTCTTATTGGAATGACATATCGGTCAGATCGAAATCTCCAATTTCTGGGCAAAAATCGGTTATCATATTGCTATAGTGCTCAGAATTGACGTAAACAGTCGCTCCGTCTTCGTTTTCGAAGAACTACGGGTCAATAACACCACCAGACCATAACGTGCACCAAACAGTCACCTTTTGCGGATGCAATTCATCCTCCACAATCACTTGTGGGGTTTCAGAGCACCATATTCAACAATTTTGCTTATTTACGTATCCGCCGAGAGAGAAATGAGCCTCATCGCTGAAGATTTTGTTCGAAAAATCAGGTGAATGTTCAAGCACACAATCGGCGTATGCTCGGCGGGCTTCAGTTCTTGCGTGAGTTGAACTTTGTAAGTATGAAGATGCAAGTATAAATGCAAAATACGCCATAATGTGCCGTAAATCAAGCCTACAGACTGTACACGCTGAGGAATCGATAAATTTAGGTCTTCAGCCACACTTTCACTAACAGCAGCGATATTCTCCATCGAAGGAGCGTTACGATATGTACATATTACATTACCACATTCGTAGCAGACTCAGTATTTTCAAATTTCTTAACTGTGTTGGAAATGTTGCGCTAAGAAGGGCAATTATGGCGACCACATTCTGCTCGTAAGGCGCGAAATGTTGCTAAGGTAGAATCGCCATTTTGGTAAAAACTTTTGTTAATCCTAACCCTTGGTTAAACGATCCATATTGTAAAATGGCAAACTTTAAACTAAACAAATCACACTTTGGATGATATTTAACTGCTTGTTGATATAACTTAATCAAGCATAACCTACCAACATCGCAGTGTACACACATCGTAGACTATTTATTGACTGTGTGTGGTAATTTTGCGTCGTAAATATTTTCGCCACACAGTAAATCCAACAGAAACATACATTTTTATTGGTGTGGACCCAGCTTTAAACAAATCTTGCCCAGACACCTGTCAAAAAAGTAACAGATAATTAGAACAGTCTTATAAACTTCACTAAGAATGACCTATTTTGATTAACCCTTGGATTAACCTGAATTAAATTAAATGAATATTTTATTTTGTTACCTAATGATTATCATTAAACAAATTTAATTTTAGAAAAAAATTTTAAACTTTTCATTCACCATTGTGTCGAGAACTAATATGATATTCTTATATTTTTTCAATTTGGAGCCAATTAATTTAAGAAAAGTACCAGATTTAGCAATCTTAAGATTCCATATATAATATGAATTAGAAGAAAATATTTCAATTTGAAAAAATTTTGGTCTATATGTAATAAATAAAATGTAATTTTTTTTATTTACCAGAAAATGCTTTAATAATCTAATTAACACTGTATTGAAAGATTAATTTAACAAAAGAATGGTTTGACAATAATGTTCTTGCAATTAATGTAACTGAATGTTCTTTGATATCATTCTCTAATCGACATAGAAGATCTTTTGAATCGAATAAGAAGTGTATCATTATTCTTCACGCTACTAATCCATGTAACAAGTGTATTGATTTCTGCCAAGAAATTGAATGTTCTGAAGATTGTAAATATCTCGGTGTTTACTTCGATAAAAATATGAATTTTAAGCTTTAAGATTACTGCCCGTTTAGAAAATAGCCCAAATAGAAAATTGTTTTATACATTCAAGTTACTCAGAGGCATTTTTGGATCAACACTGGTTAAGGGTGGTATATTTTTCCCTTTGCCAATCATTATTAATGTATGGAATAATTGCTTGGGGTGGCGCCAGTAATAAAGTTTTAAATAAATTAGACATAGTCCAGAATATTGTCCTGAAAGTCATTTTGGGAAAGAATCCCAGATTCCGTACGGTTGATTTATATAAAGAATTTAATGTCCTTACACTTAAGCAACTATTTGTGTATTATTCTTGGTTACATCTGTATAAAATAAATGTACTTATTATTTTCATAAACATAACAATAGAATTTCTAATTGTACTAATATAATCCTATCTAAAATTAAATCTGATTTGTATTCCAGAATTAATATGAAATTCGCTATTAAGTCCAATTTTCATCAAAAAATTCATCAGAAATATTAATACTGGAATACCATATAGTTAGTAACCCAACATATATTTAGATAAGCATATGGTTCTTGGTTTTATATCTACGTTTACAATTGCAATGCTAATGTGTTTTGTAACAGAAAAATTTGTATATTTCAATATACATTGTAATATAGCGTAATTACTCTGAATTGTAAATGGTTGTGTTGATAACTGACTGTGTTATTTTACTCCAACTCTCAACACAAGTTTAGTTCATGAGAGTTGGCTTCATACCAATATAACTGTGCTATAAAGAGAATTTTTAATTGCAAATTGAAGTGTATTTATTATAAAGTGTATTTATTGTAAATTGTTGCATTGAATACCAACAAGCTGTTATGGACGAAATAAATCTAGCATATTGGATTAATCTCAGTGATAAAAGCTGAATTCTCTACAGTAACAATATATAATACAAACGCAAGGAAATCATATTTACATAATTCAGATAATTAAGTAATTCAGTTAAGATCCAGAGTAAGATGACTCTTCTAATAAAACACAAAATATTTATTTTTTCATCCAAATTAATTTTGTCTCCTTTGGAGTAATTTTCCGTCACTGTATACAGCAAACTCTCTTGAATAGATGCAGTGGACTATCTTCTTCAATCAAGGAAATGGAAAAAGTCACAAGGTACCATATCTGGTAAATATGGTGTTTATGGAACATTGTGTTTGATTTTTTTCCGAAAAATTGTCGCAAATTGTCCATAATTGGCTATTACCTAGTACAAAATCCTTGATTTTGGACACATTTTTTTCAATAGTTAAGGTGGTATGTCTTCCCGAACGAGGTTAATATTCAACTGATTCTACCATCACCTATTAAAGTTCTAGTACTACTTTTTATTCTTGCAACATTTATTTATGACATAGTTTAATTGCCGTAAAAGTTTTTGTTTAAATTTTTAATGTATTAACATAAGAAATTTCGTTTTTTGGATATTTAATGCAGACCTTTTGCATAGCTAATAAACAATTTTAACAATGAGAAAAGACGCTATAATTTCCTACTTATTAAACAAAGTGGTATGAAACTTCTCTATGTTAAAAAACTAGTCGTATAGATGTAAAGCGTGTGAATTTTTAAAATAAGTCACCTTATTTTTTTATTGTATCAGTGTTTTGACAATTATAAACCAAATAATGTAATATTAATTCATGGGTTGATCCTGAAAAATCAAAATCCCCTTAAGAAATCATGGGTCGGTCCTGACGAACTATTCACGTCGACATATAGACATGCATCATATAGCCCTGACATTTCATCATCAGATTTTAATATCTCGTTTATAGTAAATATTCTTGTAAGTTAAAATCTTTTCTGAAAAATCTTCTTCTAACTTCTATATCGAAATTAAAAATAAAACAATTGGAATGAAATTTACCAAAAAGAATATTCCTATGCTGGATGGAGAAAATTTGTTGCTTGCTTAAAACGAGATTATAAACCATTCAATATTATTCTCCTTAGCCGCCGCTACTGCTTCCAGAAAATGTTAACGGATGAACATTCCTTTCTTTTACCGAGTAAGAGAGTACATGCCATGTCCGTTATCGAGCCGAACGATTTTTAGACAACTATTATTGCTCAAATGGAATTTGAAAGCTTTTTCACGGCAATGAACTTTAGAAAACAGTGAAAATGTTATGGTTCAAGATTTTTTCGATAGTCAGAATCGACACCTTCGCGCGTTTTAAGATTGCAATTTTTCTTATTCAGTATCAAAAGTTTATCAACGTATATCAGTACCGCAGCGTATAACTGAATGTGTATATGATCAATAAAAATCTGCTTTAAATTATTAATTTTTATAAACGAAACATATTTATATTATATCAGTTTCTGAATTTAAATTATTAGAGATAACGATGGCAATAAACAACTAAATTTTGTTGTGATGCTAAAAAGCTTAACAATATATGTTAAGAGTATAAAAGAAAGTAGAAGCAACAGGAATGGTTAGAACAGGTAGTAAAGTAAAAATTTCTTTACAGGAATTGAGTCTGATCTTGTGGAAATTTAATTTGATCAAATAAACTGTTTTAAACTCAGACGCAATAAAACTCCGGGGATAGAGCACATACCTTCAGAATTACTGAACCTTGGAGGCAAAGAATTAGCTTAAGCCATTCATCAATTAATAGTCAATATTGGATTAGTGAACAAATGCCTGAAGAGTGGCAGCAGGCTGTAATATGTCCAATATATAAGTAAGCATACATTCAAGCCTACTTCTAGTTCTAACAAGTTCTAACAAATATAGTAAGACCGAGTATAGTACTATATATCGAAAAAGGAATTGGTGAAAGACCGGCACGATTTAGAAGGAGACGCTCAATAATAGATCAGTTGTCTGGCAAATAACACAGGTCGAAATGATTTTTCTAACATAGATGATAATGTTCTTTTTGCGTTTCATGTAGGTTGTTATTAAAACACGTTTTCACAGAACCTGCTTCTCCTTTATATCAAGGGTTAATTGAAATTATTTGTACCTGTCTTTAGACAAAGAAGGTAATGGTTAAGTACCTAAAATAAATATGTCCTCAATTAAGTGATGCAAAACTAAAAGGAAGCATATTTATTGGACCTCAAATAAATAAACTTCTAGGTGATTTCCGTTTTCAAGTAAAATTAAACGAAAAGGAATTGGCAGCTTGGAAATGTTTTGTAAGTGTAATGAAAGGATTTCTGGGCAACAAGCAAGGAAAACTACAAAAACCTCATAGTTAATCTATGAGGTTTGAAAGCCTACGAAATATTAAAAATGCAATTTTCTACACCCCCATTTGGATTTTTATCCGGAAAATTTGGGTGCTGTAAAGAGACGAACAAGGAGAAAGGTTTCACCAAGACATCGGGACGATGGAAGCAGGATATCAGGGACGATACAACCTATCTATGTTAGGCGATTACTGCTGGTTTTTAAAAAGAGATGATGCTACAGAACACGAGAGGGCAAAGTGAAAGTTTTTGTCGATGTATGACCTCTCGTGTAATATATTTTTGTAGTAATGTCTTTGTATAGATTTAACACGTTTTATATGTTTATATTAAATAAATTTTTCCCCACCACTGACTCTATGTAACAAAAAAACTGTACGTGTAAACGTAAAAAAACTGTAATTAGCTTATCATTTTCGGATTCAGGATTAAAAAATACGTTATATATAGATATATATATATATATATATATATATATATATATATATATATATATATATCTATTTTCATCAATGTTACCTCAAAAAAGGTTAAATTTATTGACATGTGTAATGGAGAAAATAACAGAATTTAATGGCAATAGTATATAAGACCATGCTGGAACTGGGACTAATGGATAAGTTTATTATATTATTCCTGCTAACGATGTCTAACTCTAAGGAACTACTAAAAATCCAACAACACGCTATGTCAAAGTAAAAACAACAGTAGAAGCATCACGAATGGTTAGAACAGGTAGTAATGTAAAAATCTCTTCACAGAAATTGAGTCTGATCTTATGGAAATTTAACTAACTTAATTAAATAAACTATTTCAAACTCAAAAGCAATAAAACTCCAAGCAACAAGAATTTGATGTGGAAGAAGGTTTGCGCCATGTGAGTGTGCCGTGGGGTGTGTATATCCATTTGTTTGGTGTATATCCATTTTTCGTCTCCAGATTCGATCCGATGCAACAAAAATCTATGTTTCATGCCGAGAATACAAAACTTCGCAGCTCGTTGTTCGCTTTTCTATCCGCCTGTTGTTCCGCTGATGCGGTGCCCATTTCCCTGCCTTCTGGACCTTTCCCATGGCATGTAGACGATCACAGATGCTTCGGCGGCCATTCGGAAACATTTAACCTCTGTTGTGTTTGCACATCGTCAAACTTTTTCGGTTGACCTGAGCGTTCTTAATCTTTCAAGTCGAAATCACCACTTTGGAATCGTCTAAATCAACGTCTATAAGCGTCTTGCATTGGGACATTGCAGTGGTGGATCGTGAGCGAGGGCGTTAGGGCACCCCCCCTCCAGCATTTATCACACTAAACAATTTTTCAGAGGAAAACATCAGCAAATAATGCGAATAAAAATTCCATCCTCCCACCACAAGTTTTACATCGTTGGTCGGACTTATACTTCCAGCGACCGTACACCACGTTTATTTATCTCGTCGTTGGCGTTATATATTTTGCTGGTTACCAGAATTCGGGGGTTTAACTGCTTTCTAAAACATGCATTTGGACGTAGATTCTCTGCGACCGAGGGTATCGGTAATTAGTTTTAAACGCTGATTTAGCGGGTATGGTGCATTTGACATGTCTCGTGTAGCGTATTTTGTTGGCCTCTTGAATACTTGTTTTGATTTGGGATTTGCTACGTGTGTACACACTGAGTAGTACTTTTTAAATACAAATAATAAACTTTTAATTGTAAACATGAAGGTCTGATTTAAAACAGCTAATAATGACTAATTTAAGTTTTTTTTTCGAACTTTTTCGAATTTTCGAATATTGATTTGCTGTTACAATAAACTGTTCGAATGGGAAACAGTAAGTACCTACTTATTCATTCCTTTATATGTGCAACAAGCAAAAACCCATACTCCAATGTCCTTGTAATTAGCAATAATACAATGTTTTAATGTTTTTCTGGTTCACCTGCTGTATAGGGTTTCAGTAGCATGAAAAGTTAAAAGGAGGAAGGGGAAAGCAAAAAAAAATTCATCAGCACTATTTTCTTCTACGCCATCCCACTATAAAAACCCACGAGCTGTCACTGGGACATTGTCACCGAAAATTTCCACAAGTATACGACGAGTTTTCCTTTTGATTAAACAAGCAAAGTAGTTCGTGCCGCAAATGCTCTTTATTTGGCTCGAAACTCGTCTTGTTTACCACACGAAAAAAATATGACGCTAGTTGGAAATCGTTTAAACATCAATGGTGTTTTGATCATCATCAATCTGTCGTAGCAACAAAATGACTTAAGAGATTAGACTGTGAACCGACCATTGTTTCCAGCGCCATCTCTTAAAAAAATTTGAATAATTAACCGCCACATCTGGTATAAAAATACTCATTCGGTTAGTAGTCATTTATGGCTGCCAGACGTGGACCCTCACAAAGAAAACAAGAGATGCTTCCAGTATTTGAAAAAAGAGTACCCAGAAGAATTTTTGGTAGAATAAATTGTAGGATCAGGTATAACATATAAAAAGATCTGGACATTATAGTCTGTGTGAGAGTTCAGCAACAGATAAAGCGACCTGGCGAGAATGGCAGAATACCAAGGCTAATCATGGAGGGACGAACAGGGGATAACTGAAAGAGAGGTAAATCAGACATGGGGACAGGATAATGTAAGAAGATATACTGAAGAACTATACCATCAAAAACTGGCAAGGGGTTACTGGAGATCGATCCTCCTGCACTTAAGGTTGAAGATCAAGGTTTCGTCGGGGAATGCACAAAATTGTTTTTTAAACTCCATGTTTAGCTCCATGTTAAATCGAAGATAGATGGTATTACCAAGACCTTCAGAACAAAAACTATACCCTTATAAAATATATTTTTTTTTACTAAAAAAAATTGAAAATACTCAAACTCATACAACGATCCCTCGATCTTCCCCAATTTAAGATATCCAACGGAATAAAATATTTTTCCCATTATCCATTAAAACAGATTCTTGTTTCTTTTCATTTTCAAATGCTATCAGTCATTTTCTAACTCTAAAACCGGAAACATAAAAATATCTGCACAATATGGCGAAGGTAAAAGAAAATAAA
This sequence comes from Cosmopolites sordidus, assembly GCA_031761425.1. NCBI lineage: Eukaryota > Metazoa > Arthropoda > Insecta > Coleoptera > Curculionidae > Cosmopolites > Cosmopolites sordidus. The sequence goes on from JARFXV010001655.1 coordinate 243,744, forward strand.
GATAAATATACTGTCTGACATAAAACGTGACATAAAAGATTCAGTATATTTAAATATTCTATTTCACTTTCCTTCAAATATTGCTTTAATGCCTTTATTTTGCGTTTAAACTCGCAAATTTATCACAATCAATGTACAAGGAGTTTTACTCATCTTAGTGGGTTTGAGAAACATTGAATAATAAGACTGTGAAAGTCAGGATTGCCATTCCATGAAATTGCAGAAGATATTTTTAAAGATGGATGCATCTTAAGGTCGTGTAACTAGAATGATGATGGAACACATTCGGCCAAAAATATATAGGGGAACAGAGCACTCAATACTAGAGACGAATTATTGTTGTATGAAAGAATTTCGTTACACTTAAGGAAATTTGTTTGAATCGTGGCAACATCGCACCACTATCACGTAGGTATCGTGGTAGGAGGTCCCACGTTGTGAATGAATGAACGGCGGATCAGCGACCATGGAGCGGGGGGCTCGACAAGGGGGTCAGGAATTCGACGGAGTGCCCGAGGCGCCGCACATTCCTGCGCCCAAGACGTCTGGTACTCCTCCCCCGCCCCTCATCACCCCTTCGCTCAGCTGTTGAACGGGTCGCCGGTGCACGCACTGTTGCCACGTCTAATGGAATTTCCCCAATATATCCTGTCAAGATTTTATGACCCTCCCCCAATGACATATTTATGCTTTTTATTTGCTTCCGATGAGGCTTTAACCCTTATGCACTACAAATTTTCAACTTCATATGCCAATATTGCAGTTCCGTTTCTGATGAAAAACGTACGTACAAAACCATACCAGAAGAAATTGAGATAGCTTAGAAGAGACATAAGAAAAATATTACATTATCAATTACTTTATTAAAAATTATTTATTAAGGATTTATTAAACGTTATAAAGCCACTTTTTTCTTAGGTACCAATTATTTCTGGTGATGACCAAGTTTAAACTTTAGGGTCTATAAAAATATTGAAGTAAATATATATATATATATATATATATATATATATATATATATATATATATATATATATATATATATATATATATATATATATATATATAATTTATTTAGCTAGCCATAGCCATAGAAGGGACTGTCAGAGGAGCAGGTCAGAGGGAGCTAAATCAGGCGAATACAGCTAATAGGAAATTACTTTTGTAAGAAATATTTTTGTTTACTATATATTTTCCCGACCGCCGTTTCATCTCAAATAAAACGATAGGTCTATTGTTGGTCTAGAAGGCCTTTTAATATAAATATAAGAAATATGACTGTTCAATTTACAGTCCCGGTCTCTTATTCAATCTCAGGCAAAACGATAGATTTATCACATATTTTGTTAAGGATGGTTTTTTCCACATAAAGGACTTTAGACCAGATGCCGACTACATTTCATTTTTCGCTTTAAGGACACTGGGTCAAGTTAATATGTTTACATTCATTGAGTTTGATCATTCTATCTAAAAGCTTCGACAACACTTAAGGGCCGTTACCGACCGATGCGCGATCATGATGCGGCATCTTTAAACATAGCTTCATTTCAGTATTTGAAACCAACAAAAGTATGCTTTTATTTTATGTCACGTGATTTTTGTCGTTTCACTTTCAGTTGAAATTCAATCAATATTTTTCTTACGTTTACGAGTTTTTACGTTTTTTCTTCAGGATATGTTTCCTGAATTGAGTCTTTCGGGTAATTTAAGAGTGTTGTAAAGAATTATGGAATAATTCCTTTTTTAAAATAATCAGTTATCAATATCCTTCCTATATCATACTAAGCATTGTCAAACAGTTCAGTTAATATTTAATAGGGCATCGTGTAAGAACTAAGACCAATATTTACAGAGAAAATGTTGACACTAAACAGTTCTTTCCTGGATGGGATATACCCCGATGCGACGTTGCCATATGCTCGCCCGCCGAGCGGTCTTATTACGGAAAGAATGAAAGGTCATGGCGCTTAAGGAGTACGGTCGCTGACCTCCCGATTCTTCGTCATTCCGAAATTCCATTGGTCTGTGCGATTAGCAGCACGAAATTGCTCATTGCCCGACGAATATACTCCAAATAATTCTTAAACTCTTTGTACATCAGTGAGATTTTACATATCAATTACAGAATCGGTAGATATATCGATTCAAACTAATAATACTTTCACAAAAACAAACGGAACGGAAAGATAAATAATACACAATTTAAACCTTTCGTAGATTAACGTTTTGATGTTAATTGATTTAAACCTCAATTACATACTTTGGGGACTGTTTTGGACTTTTATATTGTTGGCACCAAGTCTGTTCAATAGAGACGGACTAACTGAATTCAATGCAATCAACAGCGCCTTTCAGGAATGACCACGCACCATCCACCATCGTCAATTTCAAGACCTTACCATATTTTGTTTATTCGTAATGCTACAAAAATTTACACTATCTTTTCAAAGTGAAAAAAAGCTACATAAATAGAACTTACAGACATTTAAGTTTTCTTTTAAGTTGAATAAAAGCCCGGCACAGACTTTTTAATCGATCATAATCAGCCATGATATGTGGTTTGCAAGAATTCGTGATAACAGTTCTGAATAAAACGCCCAAAAAGGAGATTAATTTCTTTTAAATGATCATTGAGACTCTTCCAAGCTCATCCAGAAGCCCACTGGCATTTTCAGATTCAAAATACATTCTATTTCAACAGAAAATTAAGGAATACGAAAACTCTGCGCTCGTTGCGTACATCATACACTGATTGACGATCAGAAATATTAGAGCGTTATGTATCCTTCATGGCTCATAAAAACGACTTCTTTACGACAAATATTGAACCTGATGAATAACCAGAAGAATAAAAATTGAAAAAGCTCGCACAAAGAAAAACCAAATCAAAACTTCGCTCACCGTTTTCACTGATTGCACAGATATTCTTCATAAGAAATTCGTAACAGAGCATAAAACGATAACATCTCATTACCTGGCTGCCAATAAATCGTTTTCGAAGTAAACCAAACCAAGGAACATGAATTTTGTTACACAACAAAGCACCAGCAGGTGCTTTGCTTTTTAAGGGTAAGCTTGTAAAAGATGTATTGGCGTACAATTTGATGTCGTGTTTGAATTCGATTTGATATATCCAACAAACTTTAATCACTGCTTTGGAAGCGATTTCCAAAAATGCGTACCACGAATTCTTCAAAGACGAACTAATGGAAGAAGAGTACAGAACTGTACAACATTGAAGTCGAAAATGATTTATTTATCTGAGAAGCAAACTAGATGAAAACAACAACACGACAGTAGATATTAGAAATTGTATCATGAATGGCAACAATATTATTTATTCCTTGCAGTCAGACTTCTGGGTCAGATTTAAACTTATACAAAAGAACACGAAAGTTAAGATGTATAAAACATTCATTCGGTCAGTTGCCACTTATGGTTGAGGCACTCAGCACACAGGTGACTCTTACAAAAAAAAAACAAAACAGATGCTTGTATTATTTGAAAAATACTCATACTAATATAAATACGCATATAAACAAACTTGTATATTGGAGACTATGTGAGTTTAGCGGCTCAGATAGGCGGGACATCTGGTGAGAATGCCAGAAAGTCAAACACAAAGAAAAATCATGGAAGGAGGAATAGGGGGTAACAAAAAGAAAGGAATACTAAAGATACGATAGAACAACAATGTAAGTAAGATGGTGAAGAACTTCTGCACATTAAAAACTGGCAAGGGGCTGCTGCGTCAAGCCTTACTGACGGGTTATAGCATCAAAGGAAGAATAAAATCATAATGATCTAGAAATGATTTCAATTATAACCTGATCACCATCTCTGATGAATTCTTAGTTTTAAATAATCTTCAGCTAAATGAATTATATTCAGGACATTCAAAATTACAATGAGAATTCATACTAAAATGTATAAAACTAAAAATCATACCTTGGGGAGAAACGTCTTAGTGACATTTTTTATGGATGGGCATTTCATATATTAAATAAATAATGAATTCTTCAAATATATTCTAAAATAACAGAAACAATTAAAAGTTTTTTATATATAGTGAATAAAAGTGAGAAAATTATAAATAGAATTTTTTAAGGTCGCTAAATAATCCTGTTGACACTTCATGATAATTTTTATCATTCATAAGATAATATAATATAATAGAATATTTTAAAATTTTTATTATAAATTATTATATTTAATTTTCAAAACCTCTTTTAATTTGGAAATAAATACAAATAAAATCTTCTAAATTTATTAAAAGTATATATGTGGTGCCATCTGTTGGTCATAGTTTAAAGCCCGATCGTTTATTTAGCTATAGAATTCTGTACCAAAGTCATATGGTTGAATGCTCCGTTGCCAGCTCGCTTTCAAAAATTAAATATTAAATAAAACGATGGTTGGACGCCAAGAAAACTGAAGAGTTATATAAAAAAATGGATATTTTTTAGCGATTCAATATAAATTGAATTGAAGACCTGAAGATTAATTAATCTAGATTATTTAAATAATTTTATTGTAGTAGTATTATCGGATGAAACAAAACTCAATAACAAACACCTTGAGTTTTTTTCAACCTGTTATCCAATATTATACAAGTTAAAAACCTATACGCAAATATTGCTTCAGGATGTTGTTATTGACTAAAAATTTACACGGTGCCCTTGAACATTTTTTTTTCAGTCGCTGGTCACCTTCTATAATTTACAATTTTTTGTTTTTTCCTTTTGTTACTCTCCGATTTCAAAGTTCTTCGAATTTACAATAAAAATGTCTGCATTTTAATAGAAATCTGTTGGTTTTTGGCAAACATTTTATACGTTCGGCTTTTTCAGCTCGTTTTGTCTGATTATAATGAGTCGATGAGTTGGGTGGCGATGAAAAGTGAACGATTTCAAGGGCAGCTTTTACATTATGATTAAACGTGTCTTTAATCAGTTCGGTATTATGCAATATCACATATTATAAATATAATGGAATGATAGTCACATGATAGAACTGTTTATATTGCATTTTATTCAAGTGATTATGAAAAAAAAGTTCGTAATATCTGCAACCATCAAAACCACAAATAACAATTATAAAAAAAGGATCATGTACTTACCACATAGAGAACACGTTCTGATGTTTGGGTATTAGCAAAATTTGTTGTAATTTCTGACCTTTCTAATACAAGAACAGTCTATTAAAATATCAGATCAATCACCATTACATTCAGTACGATCAAGCATGTTTTCCAATAAAATGCAAATTTATAAATGTCATTTTTTTATAGAGTTTTTCAATAAGAGTATGAGAATTAACCGTAATAGCGGCAACACTGTTTGAGATAAATATCATTTTATAGACTGCTATGTATGCTATTCATGACGCATATTCATTTACATTATGTCAATTCCTCATGGAAATAACACGATACCTGAATTAGGCTTTACAGAAGGTTGAAAGCGGCCTCAATTGAAGGAAAAAATCTTTTTCGACAAAGCGCACATAAGAGGTTTGTGAACAAGCAAAATTGGGATAGATGAAAATCGTCAAGTGATTCAGGAGTTATCTCTTCATTCTCAGAAAGTCACTGTTTTGTGTGGTTTTTGGGCTGAACGAGTGATAGGACCTTATTGGGAATGATGATGGAAATCATGTTACAGTTAATGATGAACGCTACAGGAGTATGCTAGCAGAATATGTTTGACCTGAACTAATAAACTGGGATATAAACAATGTTTTCTTTCAAGAAGACGGTGCAACTTGTCATATATCTCACCAGACAATCGATTATGGCAAGAAAAGTTTTCTGGACGGGTTATTGCACGAAATGGTAAGGTCAATTGGCACCAAAATCATGCGACCTCACGGATTTGGATTAATTTTTTTGTGAGCTTAACACATACGGGGTTAATAAATCCCGGGTCTGACCAATAAAACACACTTTTTTAGCAAATTTCCACTTTATTGATTAATATATTCTCCTTGAAGAGCAATACAATCATTCTAATGCTTTTCTAACATTTTCACACCTTTTTTATAGAAAGATTTATCTTTGCATTCCAAAATATCCTCTAGATTCGGCTATTACCTCTTCACTGGAGCGAGCTTCGAGCGAGTATTTTTTTGAGGTTTAAGAAAAGGAAATAGTCGCTGAGGGGGACAGATCTGGGGAATACGGTGGATGAGGAAGTGCAATTTATGCAATTTAGACATCCTTGCCAACGATTTGTGGTACGGTGCATTGTTTTGGTGTCTTGGTTTAATTGGAGCCTTTTTTGCGATCTCGTCCTTTCAACGCACCAATAACGCTATGTAATATTCGCTATTCATTTTTTTTCCTTTTTCGAGATAATTGACGAACAATATCCTAGGAGCATCCCAAAATTCAGGGGCCATAACCTTCCCTGTCGATCGTTGTGCTTTGGATCGGTTTGAACCGGCTGTTGTTTACTTAGCTGACTGGCGATTTGACTCCGGAGTGTAATGATGGATCCATGGAACCATGTTTTATGTGATCCATTGTCACACAAAAAAAAAATTTTCTTTCGATTAAACAACTCCAAAAATTGTTCAAAATCATCAATACACTGTTGTTTTTGGTCCGCTGTGAGCAAACACTGTACCCATCTCGATAGCGATTTATACATTCCTAAATGTTCATGCAAAATGGTCTAAACACCTCCTTTCGATATTTTCACGATATCAGCACCTACTGCAGCTTAACTATTCGGTTTTGTGAAATAATTTTGTGAATTTTTGTGATGTTGTCTGGTGTAACCCCCTTATTTGAACAACCTGAGCGTTCAGCATCATTGGTGCTTGTACGGCCATGTTGGAATTCAGCAAAACAATCGATTATGGTTGATTTTCCTGGGACATACTCCAGGTAATGTTAATTAAGCCATTGTTTTGCTTCAACGATATTCTTCTTCGTCAAAAAGCAATGCTTTTTGTTGAAGCAAATGCAATGCTTTGTATGAAGAAATGCAAAGAATTTCATGTGTTGGTTACACGAAATTCTTTTTCATTGTTTTGAAAATATCAAAAGTAGCGTCGCTTAAAGTAAAACAACTTGGAAACTAGTAGACAGGTTAGCAGAATCGACCACTGGCAGGAGTTTTTTGTAAGTGCCGCCATCTATATGTCAGATAGTGGACTTATTAACCGATGTATTACACTAAATCTCTGATCTACAGAAATAAACCCCGAACAATTGACCTTACAGGCAACATTCAGGTTATTATTGAAAATATAATACGCGAAAGGTTTGAAAGACCAATCGAAAATTGGGTCATTAGAATGCACTTTACCAGAGGAAGGCGAGGGGGACATTTGAACGACATTATTTTCAGAACACAATGCCTTTATTTGTTCTACAAAATACTTTATTTAAAATACTGGATTATCATTTGAACTTATCATTCTGCTTTATTTTAAAGTTCTGACACTTGTTCAAAAACCATTTGTTTTCTTTTAGCTAGTACCAAAAATGCCAGGAAAAAGATATCCATTGGAAAAATGTCCGAAGAATATGGAAAGTAAAGAAAAGTAAAGACAAGTTTTAGAATTAAAGGCGCATCAGCAACTGAAGCTATTTAGTAACTGGTTCTAAAATAGGCTATAGATTAACTCCGGTCAGTACCCTCTTCGGAATATCAACCCTTCGTTTGTGTTTAACCTTTTAGTCTGTCGAAAAGCCTACCGACTGATAAGCGACCAATGCAGAATTGCTCTCAGAAGGTATCCGAACTTATCCATCCTGGAATGGGCGTAAATGATGAGCGATTCCTTGTCTAACGCTACGTCCTAGGTAAATACGATATCTGCGGTACGTGCGAGGCGTTGCGTGTGATGCGACAATCGTAACCATAAAACCTAAACAAAATAATTATGTTGTCTGAACTGGAAAAGAAATGCGTGCGTTTGGCACGATTTTTCATCACCGCATCGCACGTTGTGTTTTAAAAACCAAATTGTTTGTTTCTGCCTGCAGTTGTCGTTGATATCGCACGATGAAGGAATTGATTTTAGAGATCCAAAAACGAAATATTTTATGGAATAAGTGGAACTTCCACTATAAAGATAGCGGTGGTTGTATATATATATATATATATATATATATATATATATATATATATATATATATATATATATATATAACTAAATTTTATTTACACAGAACCAGATTGCACAGAAACAGATTGAAATCCTAAAAGAAACAGCAGAAAATGTAGGACTCCAAATTTCCTTTGAAAAGACACAACACATGACCTGCAACAGACTAAGAACGCCATTTCTAAAAACAAAATATGGTAACATCAGACGAGTCTCTCAATTCAAATATTTGGGTGAAATAATCATGGAAAATGGGTTGGAAAAAGCGGCCAATAAGGGTAGATGTCAAAAAATGGAAACGGCATTGAGACTTACACAAAATATTTACAACAAAAAATGCCTATCTAAAAACACAAAACTGAGACATTACAACACAGTTATTAAGCCAGAATGTCTATATGCTGCGGAAACGCTCATTTTGAATAGAAAAAGGGACATCGAGGACACTGAAAAGAAGGAAAGAAAAATCATAAGAAAAATCCTAGGGCCCAAACAAATAAATAGCACAACATACCGACTTCGAGAAAACCAAGAAATCAAACAATACACAGATATACATAGCGATATGAGAAAAAGAAGACTTAAGTTTTACGGACACATAAAACGGATGAATCCGAGTAGGTTAACTAGACAAATAGTCGAATTTTATGAAAATAGGAGTAAAGCTAAAGTAGAAATAATTAAATGGATTGCTGCAATTAAAGAGGACATAAGATCAGCAAATATTACACAAAGTGAAATTCAGGATAGAGGCTGTTTCAGACACAAGGTTAACGTTTGGAAGGTTGGCCAGAGAGAAAAATGTAGGAAGACTGGAACAACTTGGTCTGACGAAAGGAAAAAAGCTCATAGCGAAAGAATGAAATTAGTATGGGCACAAAGGAAGGCTAACAACAACAAACGCCTCTAATGGTACTTTGCGTGGTCCACCAGGGCCCTTACGTGAATAATAATAATAATAAATTTTATTTGTGGAAAAATATTGAGAAAAAACTTCTCGTACAATTTCAGTATCTCTAGGGAAACGGTTATTTTATTTTGATACATTTAAATTAGAAATTCTCTCATCTCTATTATTTTCTCTTTCCGAAATGTTAATAAACAGTCTAGTATAGTATTATGTAAAATACAAACTGATTTAATAATGTAAACGACATTTTCCAGTTTTTACTTTCAAAAACTTGCAATTCAAAATCTTGCAGCACTGATACCAAAGCCACATTCTACGGTAAGTTTGGCATGTAAAAGTTAATATTTGAAGTACGAAGCCGGAATATTTCCTTGAATCAGTCTTCTAGGATTTTAGGGGCATTCAGATCTGAATTTGGCAAGTTCATATTTTCTGGCAAATTCATACTGCCATTTGTAAGACCATTTAACCATTTGTTGATAAATTGCTGAATTGGCAAATACATCTCCAGCACTACCCTTCCCATAAGCACCCACATCAATTATGAAATTCTCCGAAATTTAATTTGTCTCTGTTAATCTAATGTCAGCTATTCCTCTTCTTTGTATTTTCTTTAAAAGAATATTTTCCAGCAATAATATTGTCTGTGGCGATTCTATAGAAGCCATGTTGGATTTTTCGTTGTCAACGAGCTGAATCTGATCGCAACAGCCGTAACAGTTTTGAGGTGCGAACGATTTCCGCATTGCAAATATCGTATTTACTTAGGACCTAGCGTAAGTCTACACTCTTGCATATTGAACTGTAAAGCTCAAGCCTCATCTTTCATCAAATTGTCATCCTTCAAGTACAAACGGTTATAAGTGACGCTACATTCCAACCTCTGATTACAGGAAATTCCCTTGTCCATCATTTTCTTATGCTATCTCTTGTATTATGGTAACTCAGAGATCGAAATGAATAATTCTTAATTCTTCTTAAAAAAAAAACACGTTTAATTTGGGAAAAAGATACAAAACAGTTTATTCAAAGTATGCGTCATCTCTAGTTGCACATTTACCCCATCTCTCCGGTAATTTGTGGATGCCCTCCCAGGAAAAGCGTAAATCTTTTGAGGTGGTCCAGTCATTAAGTCATTTTTCGACATCTCCGTGATTATTGAAGTCTTTTATGGAAAGTGCGTGAGATATCGACGAAAACACCAAGTCTGGTGAGTAAGGCGGGTGGGGCAAGAGTTGCCATCCAAGTGCAAAAGTGATGTCTCTGATCGCTTTCGCACTGTGTAATGGGGTGCTGTGTCATGCTGTAGTACACGTTGTTGTGCTGCAAAATAAATTTTCAGCCCTTTCAACAATTTTCAGCTCATTCTGGTCACCTTTCAATCAATGCATGATTCAAATTAATCGTTTGTTGATGATAGCGATTAATTAATTAATGATGTTGATGAATAACATTATTAACCTGGTTTTAGAAGCTTTTGGTACTCGACACCTTTCTGATCCTTTCAAATCCACAACATTGTCTTTTTTCCAAAGCGATTCGGTCTTGCACTCGATGTTGATGGTTGTCCTGGGTAACCCATTATTTTGTGCGTTTTGGGTTCTAGAAATATATCAATTTTTCGTCTTCAGTCACGATCCGATGCAAAAAAGTATTTCTTTCATGCCGACAAAATAACATTTCGCACACCGTTTTTCGCTTTTGCTGATGGTTCCCATTTTCCTGCTTTCTGGATCTTTTTCTGCAGACGATCACAAATGATTCGACGACCAACATTTAACCTCTCTGCCATTTGTTGTCGAGTTTGTTTTTTCGGTTCACCTGGGCGTTCTTTGTGTTTCAAGTCGAAATCACCACTTTTTAATCGTCTAAATCAACACCTACAAGCCTACAGCGTTGGAACATTGTCACTGTAAGTTTTCACAACTATACGACGGCTTCCACTCGCATTTTTCTTTAGAGTAAACAAGAATTTTAATTAATTATTTGGCTCGAAACTCGACAATTACTATACAAGAAATTTGACGCAAACTCAAAATCGTTTAAACATTAATGCCGTTTTGTAAGGTAATGTCGTAGCAACAAAATGACATAAGAAATTAGACTGTGTATCGACCCTTGTTTCCAGCGCCATATCATAAAATAATTAGGAATTATTAATGGCCACACCTCAGATAGCTAGCAGAAGACTAGCTAGATTTAAAATAGACTTATTTATTCTATTTCAATAAGTAATGCGTAACTACGTGGGAATTTCTCCACATAGTTGTTTTTGTTGTTGATGTTTTCCTAAAAGATTCATATTGCTCAAGACTTGTTCAAACTCCCATTAGTGAAATCGTCTTTAAATTGAACTAGAAATATTTTCCTCACACTGTTTATTCTCCAGTACTTAATCCATCCGACTGCACATCCATCCATATCACATGCACATATGTCCAAAAGTTTGAAATATTTACAAATAGTATACGCCTATCATACTCTAAAAATTGTAATGGATATCTATTTTAGACTGTTTTTAAATGAAAATAACAAAAGCATTGTTTTGCTGATAACACAGGTTTTTCGATTTTTGCCCATTCCGTTGATATTGGTATTTACACATTATTTTAGTTCTTTTTCAATTTTCAATTAATCCGTTTAAAAATGCCTAGAAACATGATATCTCATTTTAATAGATCAAAAGTAATTGTTTTGTTACAACAGGGCTTTAATCAAAGTGATATCGTTGAAAATATAGGTGTTTCCCAAAGTGCTGTATTGAAAATTAAAAAAAAATCCAAGAGAGAAATGACGTAAATGATCGCCCCAGAAATGATAGCAAATGATGTCCAACATCTGCACAAGACCGGAAGATATCAATGATAGCACTAAAAAATCGTCTGAAATCTACAAGTAGTATATTAAGGGAGCATGTTAGGCTTGATGAGGCAAATGTTTCACGACAAACGATGATACGCAGACTGAAAGCGGTAAATTTGCATCGCAGAAGGCCTTTAAGTATTCCCAAACTAACCCTTCAACAAAAAAATGTAAGGTTACAATGGGCTCGAGAAATGGTGGATCATAGTCCTAACTAGAATAACGTGATGTTCTCCGATAAGACGAGAATTGGCTTGGTTTCTGATTCACGAAGAACATTAATGTGGAGAGCTCCAGGTCGACAAGCCCGACTAGAAACAGCTCAACCACGTATCCTATTTGAAGGTGGGGGCGTGATGTTTTGGGGTGGTATTATGAGGAGTACACGGACACCTCTACTGGTCCTGAACAGAAGAGTCACTGGTGCTGTGTACATCGAGGAAGTTCTAAATTTTGTTGTGTGTCTGTTCCGAGGCGGAGTAGAAGATGGATTTGATTTCATGGATGAAACGCACCTCTTCATAGAATAGCAGCAGTACAAAATTTTTTTGAAAAGAAGGGAACAAACGAGTTATGGTGGTCAGCAAATTCACCTGACATGAATGTCATTGAACTTGCTTGGGACATTCTGAAAACACGCATCAAGAAGCGAAACAATCCTCCTCTTACCCTGTGAGAACGAAAAGATGCTGCTCTCAAAGAATGGGAGAGAGTTCCACAAGCCCAAATTGATCATTTAATCGACAGCATGCCAAATCGCCTACAAGTATGCATACAGATAGTGAATTGAACGTGGTGTATAGACATTTCTAACATTATTACCTGATATGTTTTCATATGCATTGTATTCGTCTGATATGGCCACCCTGTATTAAGTTTTATTTATCCAAGAAACACACAGAATTTACTATACGATATTGCAGAGAGATAAATCAAATCAACGATTATATTAAAGAAAGTCGTTAAAAGAAAAATAAAAAGATTGATATATTTGAAAAAAAAAATCGCTGATATTGTGAAAATATCTTAACTTACTCTAGTACCTAAAGTTTTTTTGTACCCTATACCAACCTCTGTGTCATCGACAATTAAACAGTTAAAATGACTTCAACTGACTGATCATCAAAATTATCGAAATTCACATCTACAAAAAAATACAGTTGAAATTAACATTCAAGAAAAGGTTAGTCTATTAATTCGTTCCTGTTGGAACTATGCGTTTCATTGCCTAAATATCGATCACAGATTTGACTGGATGCTGCTTATTAGTTTTATTGAAAGTTGTTCTTTTTATTTTTATTAAAATTACTTTTGAAGACAATTGGTACTTTGTAATTTTTTGACTTCAAAATGATAAATCAATTTTACACACATTGGTCATTTAGTGTCGAGTTTTATTTGGTACCACTAAGAGTTGTAATAAAATGATGATTACGTAAACGAGTAAAAGAAAAATATCAATAAACAAGTGAAATGTTTGATATATTCCAAACTGTTGGACGTATAGTAGCAGTACAAACATACCTCTCTTTAATACGATTTATTATAATTAGTTTTCCAGACATGGAAAATTATTATTTCGATAAATATTCTATTATTTATAAAAAGTATTACTTTTACATCAAGACATATCTATTTACTGCATTTTAACATCACAATAACTATCCCGTACTCTATAATTGATTTTCTCCGATTTGTTCTTATTATTTAATTCAAACCTTTCCTGACTGAATAGTTTCGCTTAAATCGTATTAAAGAATAATATTCAGATGCAATATCAACCCTATGATCCAGTTTTGTATCTCCTACACATTTACAATTTAACTATTTACTGCAAAAGTACAATCTTAAAATTATTTTTATGGTTGAGTCTCCGCTATTTATCTTTTCTTTTATTATGATTATTCTTGACACACATTTAACGCTGGGATGCTTTAATCAAAATCAATTATCTGGTAAACAATTTTAAATTAAACTAACGCACAATTAATCTACAATAACTACAAAACATAACTCAGCAAATTGACACAGTAAATAATTTTATATCTGTAACACCACATGATAGTATCTTTGACTAAAATAAAATAATAGTTTGCAATCAACACTAAAATTACAAGAGTATATTAAAAAGTTTCAGAATTGCCAATAGTGGGATTGCTTTTTTAAATTAATTTCATGCATACAGTGTTTGAGTATAATCTTATGGATTCATTGTAGATATCACCCTATATATATATATATATATATATATATATATATATATATATATATATATATATATATATATATATATATATATATAGATTATATTGATAAATATATCATCTACGAAATTACGGAAAAAGCACATTCTAGTTTAAAACACAACTGAGAGTGTGGAAGTATAAGATAAACCCACTATATTAAAGAAACATATTCTTGGAAAACTCAAAGGTGAATTGAACGTGGTGTATAGAAATTTTCTGAACATTATTGCCTGATATGCTTTCAAATCCATTGTATTCGTTTGATTTGACCACCCCGTTTTAAGTTTCATTTATCCAGGAAACACAAAGCATTTACTATACGATATTTTAGAGAGAGAAATCAAATCAGCGATTATATCAAAGAAAGTCGTTAAAAGAAAAATAAGAAGACTGGTATATTTGAAAAAATTTTCATTGTATTGTGAAAATATCTCAACTTACTCTAATAACTAAAGTTTTTGTGGTACCCTATACCAACCTCTGTGTCATCGACAATTAAACAGTTAAAATGACTTCAAAATTATCGAAATGTATATGTACAAAAAAATTAAATTGAAATTAACATTCAACCATACATCTTTAATATGTAATTCAATTGAACAATTTTACTATATCTATATATAGCACTATATCTATATATAGGGTCTATACCCAGGGCTATTTACAAAAACTCTTATTCACATTAACAATATTCTCATATTATCCTTCTCCATTCCTCTCTATTTAGCGCTTTTCTTTTCCAATTCCTGATATCTACTAAATCTTTTAACATTGCTAAGCCTATCCGGTCTTTTCCATGAAGAAATAATATCTAAAGGAAGATACCTATTAAGATATAGATACCTATTAAGTAACAAGGATGGGCAATAGAAAAATAATTTTCCCAACTAATAAAGCATGTTTGGGAACAAGAGATACCAAATAACTGGAAAATGTCAATAATCTGCCTAATACATAAGAAAGGTGATGGGTCAGAATGTAAAAAGCACAAAGGAATATCGAATAAATGTGACTTACAACTAAAAAGACGATATATATATATATATATATATATATATATATATATATATATATATATATATATATATATATATATATATATATATAAATAGATAAAAAGACAGGGCAATATCAAGGAGGATTCAGAAGAGGACTATCATCGATCAATCAAATACAGTTACTAGAGTTACTAGAGAATAGAAGAATAGAAGTAGTTACTAGAGAATTTCTACGAATATATTAGTAAATACACGAATTGAGATTTATTTCTAAATTTCCACTATATTATAGTGGAAAAAATATTGTTAAAATTTAGATCTAAATCTTAGCTCTTAAAACGTCTTTTATTTAAAATGAACTTCCACTATGTATCGGCTATTTCGGTTAAAAATATAATAATGACTTGTACCACTTATTCATAGACTTTGAGCAAACTCGTAATTAGAAAGCAGCTAAACATAGGAATGAAAGAACTAAAAAGACGACAGAAACACATTCATTTAATAAATGTGTGTTTAAAAGATGCCTAAGCCAAAGTAAGGATTCAAAACTACACGAATTCTATATTTCGGAAGAGCCAAGACAAAGTAGTGGTTCATTATCGACTAATCTCTTGTATTTCACTCTGGAAACAATTATAAGGAGAACATGAAGAAATACCAAATGTCTATATATACTAGACAACCTCAAATCTTAGCATGTGCAGAGGATATTGACATGAAGAAAAAAGGATTAGAACAGAAATTTAGACTGTTCGAAGTTCTCTGACCCATCACGAATGGGTCTAAGAATAAACTCAACAAAAACTAAATACATGAGTTGAATAAAACAAAGAAAATAACAAATTAAAAATCAATAAAATATAATATAAATATAATTTTAATAGTTTTAAATATCTAGGCTCTACAGAATATCTCTACAGAATATCTTGAAATCTGAATCAAAATCGAGGAATACAAAAATAAGGGGAAAAACTGAAAAAATATATGGTCTTATTAAACCGGAAGGAGGTTGAATAATTAGACCAAACGAAGAACTATCCGAAAAATGAAGAAATCCGGAGCAAACGACCGAGTTGGAGAGGACACAGCGAGAGGATGGACAGCGAAATCTTATTTTACAAGTAAATTTGTTGAGACAATAAATATTCGAATTTTTCTATTTCCAAATATTCAAGAACATTATAGTCAATACATGAGCTGAACAATACAAAGAAAAGAACATATTGAAAATCAATAAAAAATAATATAAATATAATTTTAATAGTAAGCTTAGTAATTACGACTAACAATGAAGTGCTAGAAGATATTGCACAGCTACAAAGAAATGGTTTTTCGCTCTACAGAACATCCTAAAATCTGAATTAATATCTAGAAATACAAAAATAAGGATATATTCAACAATAATTAGATTAATAGAAATTATATTATACAAGTCAGAAACAAAGACGAACTATCCTTAGGTTCCTGAGAAAGGAAAATACTGAGAAAAATATATGGCCCTATCAAACCAGAAGGTGGTTGGAGAATTAGATCAAACGAAGAACTGTCCGAAAGACGAAGAAATCTGGAGCAAACGACTGAGTTGAAGAGGATACATCGAAACGATGGACAGCGAAATGATATTTTACTAGTAAAATTTCCAGATATTCAAGAAAATTTTAGTCAATACATGAAGTGAACAAAACAAAGAAAAGAACAAATGGAAAAAATCAATAAAAAATAATGTAAATATAAATTTAATAGTTTTAAATATCTAGGCTCAAGAATTACGACTAGTAATGAAGTGCCAGAAGGTGTTGAAGCAAGAATAACAGCTAGAAACAAAAGCTTTTTCGTTGTACAGAATATCTTAAAATCTGAATAAAGAAACAGAAATACAAAAATAAGGATATATTCAACAATAACTAGACCAACAGAGATTGTATTCAGAAACGCGGACTCTAACAAAGAAAGACGAACTATCGTAAAAACCCTGAGAAGGGAAAATACTCATATCAAACCGGAAGGAGGTTGGGGAATTAGACCAAACGAAGAACTATCCGAAAAACGAAGAAATTCGAAGCAAACGACTGAGTTGGAGAGGATTTATCGAGAGGATGGACAGCGAAATGACATTTTATAGGTAAAAAATTGTTGAGACAATAAATATTAGAATCTTTACGATTTCCAGATGTTTAAGAAAATTTTACATTTGTCAAAAAATTTCGTTGCCACTTCAGTCGAGTAATAAACCTTAACTGGATCCCATTTCTACTTGCGATTCATTTTTTAATAGCAATGAAACAGGGGTTTATTTTTAAATAATAGATCATAGAAGATAAAATTGATTCTACATATCAACGTTAAAAAGACCATGGTCAAAGCGAGGTGAGCGGGTGCAGACGAACCCAAATACTGAGAATGTCATGCTGTCAATTTGATGTAAGTAGAATATAATCGTTTAATATGCATTGGTGTTACCAAAACTGTTGACATCAGACACAGTTCAGATTTAATCAACAGAAAATGTTCTTTTTTACAACGTTTTGGTTCTATATATATATATATATATATATATATATATATATATATATATATATATATATATATATATATATATATATATATTCTATGTATATTTTGAACTATATCCTTCAAATATGCATTCAAATCTCGAAATCCCATATCGCACAGATTAACGGTAGTGAGGGATATTCTTAATTCCCCTGAGTGTTTCCTAGTGTTTGTTCTAGGATTTGCAGCACAACTGCTTTTAAAACATCGACCGCGAACGACCTATAAACTTCCCCTATCTTCAAGACCTATCACAATCCCGGAACTTTTTGAACCAGAATTTAGCGGTACAGATTGATACTGCACCTTTCCTGTCTACTTCGCACATTTTACCAGCGGCGTTAGTGGCTTTGCAACCTTTTTTTAGAATAATGTCTTAAAATTTCCCGAATTTCCCGACTTATTTCACTAATTTTAATGTCTTTGAAAAAAACCGTCCAGTGAATATTTTGCAGTGGAATTACTTTATTATTTGTGGGAGTAAAATGTTGAAATGTGATTAAACCTCTGAGGGGAGAAGTATAATTCTTTATTTATAAACAAACGAACCAACGCATATACTTTTGTTATACCCTAATACATATATGCAATGAGATTGCATAGTTTTTTGCACTATTTTTAAGAGAGAGAAATAAACTGGTATTAATAAAGTTAAGAGAGAATTTTTAATTTCCGTACCAGCAGTATGTAATTTTCTTCGTATATTTCTTGTTCTGATCAAAATATCATGGTAATCATATAATATCATTTTCTCAATAAATAAGTATCACGATTATTTGTGTCGAATTAACAACAAATCTTCATAAAACCGTACATACCAATTCTCTCTACCGTATCCTTGAATACTAATGGTCATTCTTTTCCTAGTTGCGAAAAATGTCATGCACCGAGAGCAATTAAAATAAATTCAATGCCAAAGAAAGAACGATTCGATAATAGTAAAATGTCTCAATTCGAAACCAGGTTTTAGCCCCGACCTAGACCTAACAAGTAGTTCGTTCTAGATATTTAATGACATTAATTTAGCGAATAATGATATTTTTCTTTTCTAACAAAATATAATAACGTAAAAACGATTTTTTTTAATCACAATAAAACAGACAATTAATATAAATATTATTATTAATAATTATATATATTATTTTATACGGAATAATAATATATTATTATAATTAGCTTTGACATATGTCAATCAACATGTAAATTCAGTTGAACTTCATATGATCGATTAGCAAAAAAAACAAAAATGTGACTATTTGATTCATTGATCTAGTAAAAATTTGCAATAATATTGTGGACTTACCTTGCAGTCTCGAAATTCGCTGCTGTCGATGAACCAGTTGCAGCAAATCCAACTCCAACTGCCAATCCTTCGGGAATGTTGTGAACGGTAATGGCGACCACCAACAACATGATACGTTTCCAATGTCCGTGTTGGATTTCTTCGATGTTGCATTCGCCATCGTAACTCTGAGATAGAAGAGTTCCATCATCGCTTGGATCTTTGATATTATCTACTGGTTTACCTACTGCAGATCGAGAAGAGAAAAATATATCAGTTAAATTAAATTGAATGATTTTTAATTCAATTTTTAATTCAAGTGATTTGCTGTTTAGTGGTAAATCTCTTGCAGTTTAGTGTTCTTAGAGTTATTTAGCGTTCAACACTATTTTTAAACGTTTATAATTTTTTAAGCGTTTATAATAGTGATAAATCTTAATCTTAGCGTTAAGCGCCATGAGGTATAATGCGTATGTCGCACATAATTTAGATCTCTAGACTTCGTAGTTATATATGTTGTGGCTCATTCCAATCAATTTAATTTGGCTGGGTAGCACAATAGATATGTCTCGCCTTACTGGTTCTTTTATAGGGATCAAAAGAGCGTGGCCCGAGGAGACAACAGAAAGATTTTTAGGATTTTCTGTCTTTATTTGACATTTGATTGTGCGACACAGCATATATGTCTCAGCTTACTTGGTTGGCCCATAAACTTTTATATTTTTTGTTTTATTCTTTGGTCTTAGAATTTGTTCTACAACTATAATAACAGCTCAAATGGATTTATATTTACATAAACATTTATTAGAAATAATTCACAAATACAAAAAATACGAAAACAAATGCATACTTTTAGAAAATATTACTAATAACAAAAATATAAATAAATTTACGTTTGCATAAAATTATGGTGAACAAAAAAACATTCAACGCAGTGAAATTTTTTACAACCCACACATTGATATTTTGTACGGGAGGCCTTATTCAACGCTACGTTTCGTCTTAGTTTAACTCTCATATCACGATAACACACAACACAAACGTGAAGACTGATGTTGAAAAATATGGTCAGTCTCTGGGGCACTTTGCTCGTCTTCGGTGAATTTTATAGTTTTAGAAATGCCCAATAAAGATATACATAATTTTTCTCGAAACTCCATTATGGAGATTTTTTCTTATGTAACCTCCTTGAACAGTAAGTGGGCATTGACGGCCCCGGCGCTTAATTGTATGTCAATGGCAAGTTTTCTATACCACTTAGTACCTCGGCGTAAGCTATGTGAATAAGGTTTAATCTAATCTGCCTAATGTCATGTATGATGCTCCATGCTCCATGTAATCAGTAAATGATTCGAATAAGTTGAACCAAAAAATCAAAAATAGTCCAGTAAGTAAATAATCCAAATATTTAATTATTACTTTCTTTGCGATATGAGCAGAAAGTCAGTTTTTTTTAATAAGAAAGGAGTTAGAAAAATGATGAAACAGAAGGTGTATAAGACGGTTTTTGGGTCATTGCAAACTTATGACTTGTAGATCCTAAATGACAGATTACAGTCTGAAATAATATCAACGGATGTTGAGAAAGTTAAAAGCTATACAAGGTTTGGCGGAGTAAGAAATAGTGAAATAAGAGATATATTGGAGAAAGTCGAGGAGTCAAGGACACTTCGGACGCATGGGACAAAATAATTTAGTAAACGAGATCTGTGAGGAGGGATGGAGCTGGAAGAGAAAGAGAAGGAAAAGAAATAGAATCAGGAAGTTAACATATATATTGAAAGAAGACATGCGAGAAATAGAAACAAATTGAAAAAGTGATCTTTAAAAAAAATCTGAACCACCGGCAATACTGGGTTACGGTTTATAGCCGTAGTTTATATATTTTTAAATCAATGTTTGAAATTAATCATTTAATTTATTTCAGTTATTTATAAGAGCTTAGGCGAATTTGTAACAAATAAGGTCATTAGAAAGGGTGGTATTTTGAGCCCACTATTGTTTATCATCATTATCGATGAATTGGCCAAGAAAGTGGATCTAAATATTCGAGGAGCTAGAGTAGGTGTGCATAAACTTGCAACGGTTGAAATATAGGAACTGATTTATACGGATGATCTGGTGTTACTGGGGGAAGCAGAAGCCCAATTGCAGAAGTCTGTGGATGCGCGGAACAAGGCATTCGCATGAAATAGCCTAAGAATAAATGTGGATAAGACAGAGCTGATGGTGGGTTCAGAATGCTTGGGGGATCTTCAAATAAGACTGAATAACGTAAATGTAAAGCATGTCGATAAATTTAAATATCTAGGGGTCACCTTGGAGCAGAAGGAAAATGGATAATGCGATCCAACAAACAGAATAGATACTACGAATAGAGTTTATTATGCAATGTACAAACCCTTTTTCTGTAGAAGGGAAACCACTAAGGAGACCAACGTTTATAGCTGGGTGATAGTACCTACAGTGACTTACGGTAGTGAATCATGGGTGTTCTCTGAACAACAAAACGCAAAACTACAAGTATTCGAAATGAGAGTGTTACGAAGGATTGAAGGGGTGAATCGGTGCGATAAACTGAGAAATACCGAGATAAGACAGAGATTGGACGTTAGAGGGATATTGGAGGTGATTGAGAAAAACCAATTGCGATGGTTCGGGCACCTCGTGCGGATGCCGGACCTGCGGGTAGTGAAGAGAGTGTGGGCCATGGGTGTGTATGGAGGGAGAAAGAGAGGAAGACCGAGGAAAACTTGGAACAAGTCAATCGCTGAAAGCCTGGCGAGGCGGAGAACTTGGAAGAGGCAATGGTGGGAAGAGGCAATGGTGATGGCCAAAGACATAGGGAAATGAAGAAGATTTCACCAAGGGGATCTAAACCTCTACAACCAGTAGGGCAGAAGAGGTGAAGATTAAGTAAGTAAGTAAGTCTTATATAATTTTCATTTTAAACACATGTGTATTTATGTTTTTAAGTTTTTAGAAAAAATATTAAAAATTTTGAAACTCGAAAGTTTAAAGTTCAATACTTCATTGAAGCAGTGTGTGATGACGAAATCAGGTTTAGTTTACTTGACTTAAAATATGCTGAGTTGTATTGGTAATACACGATTTTGGCCAACAAAAAGTGAGCACACAAGATAATATAAAACCATATACTGCCAGAAAAACCCAGGAAAAATTTCCTGTGAGGTAACACAAATGAACTTCTGCAACAACATGCAACAACAGGTAATTCGACTTTGACCTTTTCCTTTCATTTGTCTTTTCTTAATACGTAGATGGAGTTTCAAAAATTTGTACAGGATGGAAGTGAGGTACACAAATTTTCGGACCGGTACTCGACAGAACTCTCTAGGTAACTTTGAGCCAGAGAGTGAAATTAATCTAAAACGCACGAACTTATAGATTACCCTAACATACTTTTACATCTACTGAAATTGTAAAAATTGTATGAAATAGTAAAACTTCGCCTTAATTATTGGCCATTACGCTCCATGGACTGCAGAACTTATTCGAATCAGAATTTTTTCCTGCCCTAGAGCCATCGCCATCCTTCAGTTTCAAAACGAGGTATGATGACGTCTACTGTCAATATAATCCGAAAAATTTATTATAGACGCGATGTCAAATGAAAAGCAACATTTGAAGAATTGCATTCCTTTCCATTTTTAACAGAAAAAAATACTGTGAAAGCTCAGGATATGATTTGAGATGCTTTGGGAGACAATACTGTTTATTCCTGCACTGTCTGTAAGAAATGATTAGAGAAATTCTGAACTGGAAATGTTGACTTGAATGATGCAGAACATCCAAAACAGCCAAAAAAAGTGGAGGCTGAAGAATTGGAAGCATTACTGGAAAAACATCCTTGTAGGTATATCATGTAGGTATCTACATCAATGATTACTAAACGAAATATCTAATATACAATAAATGGAGAAAGAATACATGACGAATATTTGCCTTGATCAGTAATTAAAAAGGGTTCCGCATATGATCATAACCATGATAATAAAACACGTGGACTAGTTCAAGGTTTAGTTAAATTAAAATGTACAGCATTTGATCTGGATAAAGCTCTTTATATAAATAACATAAAATATTTAAATATTAACATGAAAGGATATAGATAAAGTTTTTTATTTGAAGACAGATATATCTATATAGATAATGAAATGTTAAATTATCAGAATAATTTAAGCTACTTAGCAATTACTATAGTAGAATAATAATTAAAAATATATTTACGATTACAGATTTTATCCACTTAAGTGTAAGTTATAGCAAACAGCTTACTTAAATACAACCCATCTTGCAAAAAAGTTTAAAATCAACTCAGTATAAGAAGCTTAACATATACACAAACATAACATACACGAAATACACAGTGCGTCCATAAAGTATCAGTACTTAAGATATATCTCAGCAACTAGTCACGCCATCTATTGATGAACGGTATTGTTTCAAAAATTAAACATTCCTGGACCTAATGAAACCTTCTTTACCACGATCGGTTGACATTTTTTGATTTTAGGACGTTTTGTTCAGAAGTCAAAAAGTTTGACGTGCAAATAAAATCATGGAACAAAGAGCAGTTATTAAATTTAACACAGAAATCGGTAAAACTGCTTCGGAAATATTCGGGTTAATGTAGCAAGTAGACGGCGATGATTCTTTAAGCAGAACAAATGTTTTTCTGTGGTATAAAGGATGATAGACGTGGCGGGAGACAAATTTCAAATCGCACTCCCGAAACGATCCAAAAAGTTCACGATTCAAATGACCGTAATGCTTTACTAAAAATGATGGAAGAAGCTTTGAATATCACGCAAAGAAACTCATTCTTTACAAGAATGGGGCAAAACGATGCAACCTGTGTGCAAAGTTTGTTCCACAAACGTTGACGGAGAAGCAGAAATCACTTCCTGTCAATCATTTTAGAGAAATCGTCGTAGCCACGAGAAATGATGCACAAACTTCCTGAAATCAATTGTTATGGGGGAATGAAACATCGTGCTTTCAATACGATCCAGAAACTAAGCGCCAAAGTTGGAAGGGAAGTAAAAAAACTCACCACATGCAAATAAAACACGAAAAACTCCTTAAAAAATCAAGACAATGACTGAAGACTTGTGTTTTTTGAAGACATTCAGACCATGCAAATAGCTTAGACGCATGCTTTAGAGGCTCTAAAAATGTATCGAAGCCAGAGAATAATTCGAATAATAATTCATAAAAAATGCCAGGTAAATACTGAAATCGGTTTAATCACATTTTCCCGGGTCAATACTGATACTTAATGGATGCGTTCGGTAGAGCAAACATAGAACATTATCAAAAAATATATCCAAGAAGCCAAATTTAAATATAACACCCCTTGGTATGATGAGCAGATTAAAGAGTTCCCAAAAGAGAAAAAAACAAGCATTTATTAATATATAAGACAAGAAACATTAGACGAACATATGAGAACAACATCAAAAAAGAACACAGGAAAAGGTTTACCAAATAAATGAAGATAATAATAAGACATGAAAAAGACATCAATGTCTCTGTAAGATTAGAAAATGTCACAGAAGAGCAACGAACTACAAACATGAGCATAAATCTAAAGAGCTTCGATGGTTGTTTTGGAGGCTATTCCACAAAATAAGCTGGTGCACGCATTTGAATCACTACTGAATCGATGTAACAAATGTATAGAAGAGTGAGGGGAATACTTCGAATAATAATTCATAAGAAATAGCAGGTATTTAGTTTTAATTACATTTTCAGTACTGATACTTACTAAAGGCACTGTATATATCAAGTAAACTTCTAGTGACTAATAAAGTTAAAATACATTTTAACGAAGTTCTGAAAGAAATAGATGAATTATAAATAGATGGGTATTAGATTTTTGAAGATTTGTCACTAAAAACAAATCCTGAACTATATAGTGGTTGCATTTCAATAAGATCTTTGTTCAATCACAAAAACACTGAATCTAACAAATGGTTATGGTTTAGAACATAGATAGACACTGGGCTTTTTTGTAGATTATTTTCTCAAAAACATTGGAAGTTTGTGGTAGTTTTCACCTAGAGTTTCTTTCAACTATTCAAACAGATAACAAATAATATTACGTAAATATTATGCGTCATTTGCGTGAGACCACTTCGCTTTAAAGGAAATAACAGAAAGCAAGTATAAAAATTCTTCATATAAAATTCTTCGAATAAAAAAGGCTTCAAATAATGTTGGAATAACTGTATTGCAGTGAGAGGGAATTACTTTGAAGGTAACAAAATACCAGTGGATGAATAAATAAATACTGTGATTTATTTAAAAATCAGTCAGATATGTATATCTATATAGAGCAAAATCTCATATTGTAACGAAAACTTCTTAGAAATTTTTATAGTAAAATTATATTTAAAAACATATTATTACTACTCCTTAAAATGATGTAAAGATTGAATGTCTTAATAGGTCTTAAGTGTAAATTAAATACCCACAATTATTTTATAGTTAACAAAAACAAATTTCTCTAAAACAAAAATAGAAATTTAAAATATATACAGTGCTGGAAAATAGTGTGGTATCTTTTTGGATTTGGCTTTGAAAAATCTATATACAACATACATTGGTATATATTGGGCTATGTGAAACACGAAGAAACGGTGAAGAGCTAATCCAACTGGATTCAACTGGTCACCTACTCTACACTCGGGGTGCGGAAAATAGACGATGTGGTAGAATTGGATTCCTCATCAATCGAAAGCTGAAGGACAGTGTAGTAAAATTTGAAAGTGTATCTGAAAAAAAATCTGAAAAGTTAAGGCTTCAAATCGTCCAAGCTTAGCCACCGACTATAGGGATGATGAAATTGAGGAATTTTATGATGATTTGAACCAGCTTTTATACAAGGAGAAATGTAGGTACAAAATTCTGATTGGTAATTTGAATGATGGGTGAATTGATGGGTGAACTGGTGAGCGGGACAATTGAGGTGACAGATTGGTTGAATTTGCTGAAGGGCAAGAACTTTATATTATGAATTCGTTCTGCAAGAAAAATATCAGCAGAAAACGGACATGGAAAAGTCCATCTGGACTCACAAGTGAAATTGATTACATCATGACCAACGATAAAACAATATTTTGCAATTGTACTGTCCTTAACAATTTTAATGTTGGAAGTGACCATCAAATGGTACAAGCAAAAGTTAGGATTAACTGTCGTAGAGAGCGCGAAAGTATGATAAGGTCAAATAAAGGCAAAGTAGATTCTGGAAAATTGCTAGAGAGGGGCAGCGATTTTGAGATTGTTTTGTCGAACCGCCTTGCTGTGTTATAAGACCCGGCGGAGATGGAAATAGCAGCCAAATATGAAGAAATCACCAATAATGTGCTTGAAACGGCTCCTTCAATAGCACCAGAAAAAAATCTCTCAAACAGGCAAAAATGTCCAGTGACACCATTGATTTAATGAAAAAACGATGACTAATGAGAAATGTAGGAAGTCCTTTTAGCAGGGTCGAGTACACTGGGCTCTGCAAAACTATCAGAAAACGTATCAGAGAGGAGACGCGCCGGTTCAACATGCAGCTAGTGTAAAAAACTCTTGAAGAAAACAAAGGAATTAACAAGGCTAAACAGAAGCTGAAAAAGAAAAGAACGCAAATGTATGCCTTAATGCGTGAGGACGCCACAGTGTGCATGGCCCGTCCAGAAATGTTAGAGGTTGTTAAAAAATGTTATTCACAGTTATATAAAGATCAGAACCAATCAAACACAACAATAGCCACGAAAGATTAAATGCCAGATATCTATGTTGAAGAAGTGACAAATACTATATAATCAATGAAAAACGGCAAGGCTCCAGGAAAGGACAGGCTAACTGTCGAAATACTAAAGGCTGGTGGTCGGACTATCTAAAAGAATAGTTAGAAAACTGAATGACGCACAACCAAGAGAGCAAGCAGGATTCAGAAGTGGATTACAGCAGGCCATAGAAAGACACAACGAAAACACCATGCCACTGTGATTGGCTTTTATCGACTATGAAAAAGTACTTGACTCAAACTCAAATCAGGCAATAATGGATGCATTGCTTAGCCAGGGGGTAGACAAAGCATATGTAAACCTATTAGGATCGATATATGATGGAGCCACAGCTACAATTCACCTTGATGATCTTGAAGCTGGAATTAATGTAGAGCGAGGTACGGCAGGGTGACGCAATATCGCCTATTGTTTTTTCGGTCTGCCTTGAAGAAGTATTCCGTAATCTGGATTGGAAACGGGATGGAGTAAATATCAATGGGACAAACTTAAACTATCTTAGATTTGTAGATGATATCGTTCTCCTTTCACAAGACCCAGATGAGCTGCAGAGATGCATACAAGAACTCCAAAGGGCTGGCGAACCATTTGGCTTAAAAATAAATCTGAAAAAGTTGAGTTCATTAAATTGGACAGAAGAATTTCAGTTTTAGGAAGAGATGTGGAGATTGTGGAGCACTTTACATATCTTGGGCAGAGGATTTCAATGGAGGGGAATGCTGCCGGGGAGGCGAAATGTGTTCAATGAAGTTGGCAGGCATTTGGCAGGCTCAACATAGTGCTTAAGAGCAAACTCCCACTTTGCCTAATAAGTCTTCGATAAGTGTACGATAAGTAGCACAGAGAGGAATCGAAAGATGTATGCTCAGCATTACAAGGCGAGACAGGAAGCCGTGCACATGGATCAGGGACCAAACGAAAGTGTGAGACATCATTGGAAGAGTAAAGCAATTGAAATGGAGATGGATAAGACATATAGTAAGGCGATGGGACGACGGATGGAGCAAGGTAATCCTGGAGTGGATATCGCTTGATCGCAAACGTCCACGAAGAAGACCGAAAACATGAGTGCAGCAGTGCTGTATATATATATATATATATATATATATATATATGTATATATATATATATATATATATATATATATATATATATATATATATATATATATATATACTACCAGAAGCAAATCACATGAAGTAATCGACACACTCATCCGTATTTATTGGATCTTAATGCAGAAGATATCAGTTAAAATCTTTTATTTCGGGTCGATAAGAAGGGGACCTCTTTAAAGGCTTCGACGTCAAAGTTTCTATATAAATTTCTGGCTGGGCTACCATCTTGCCTCTGGATTTATAATGATCTATTTATTCAATATCAAATCTAATAGATTACCTACGTTGAGACGTAGTTTGAATACATGTTTTAATACATGTATTTAATACAAGTTTGAATGAAAAATGAAACATGAAAAATTGAGACATGAAAAATTATTAATTGTGAAAAAATGTTTTAACACACAGAATTACCTCATTTTGTTAATTATCAGCAAAGCATCCACATTTTGTCAACAAAAAGGAAACATTCTTATAATAGAATCTTATTGGTAGAGCCAATATTTATTAAATAAATATGTAATCCGATGTTTAATGAAATTTTTTTCTTGTCTATATGAGGCATTCCATGCCAAATCGACCACTTTTGAACTCGATCCCAATTCACCAAATAGGGCATTTTCTTTTATTATTCGTTTTTGAATGAACTTTCAAAAAAATTATTACAAATTAATTGTCTATAAAACCTTTCAGTTTTTCGAAAAAAACTTCAGTTTTTCGAAAAAATCCATAAATTTTTCAAATTTCGCCGTTTTAATTTTTTTCCCAAAAAAATGTTTTTTTTAATTGAAAAAAAAAAATGTTTCAATATTTTCGCAATTTAACTTTATTTTTATAATAAAATAATACAGTACACAGAGTACACAGAGAGAAAAGTAGTGGGGAAATTTTTATGCTATAGATGATATATATAATGTTATATAATGATATATATATAAATGTTATAGATGATATATATAAAAATTTCAGTCAAATCAAAAGGGGTTGGGTTCAAAAGTGGTCGATTTGGCATTGAATACTCCATATATATTCCATCAAATAGAAGCCAACACAATGTAAATGTGATTCAATGTTAATTCAGTAACAATTATTTAGCCCCATGGTATACAACGCTATTTGCGGAAATACGGAATATTTTTTTTATATATACCAAAATATCTAAAACAGAATTTGAAAATAGACATACCGGCGAATTAAATTCTTGCACGCTTATTATAACCACTTGTTACTTTTAAATGTAAATCAACTTTTTATATCATTTTAAATATCACATACGTAGAACCAAACAAGATGTGTTTGCGGTTGTGACATTTAAAGAAAAATTAAATATTAGATGTCATATATAAAATATAAATCAAGAGATCAGCAAAAAACGTATGCGGAACCACAATAATAAGAAATAAAATAATGCGGAATCTAAAAAATGCCATTAAGCCAATAATTTTCACAGATTCTTAGAAAGTTCTCTATTGAAAAGTTCTTGTTTGAAAACGTAAAAATGACGGGCACAATTAATTTGATAGATCGCAGTGAAATAAATAAAATGATCTGACAATCACTATATAAAAAATGTAATAAAAAGAAAAATCTTAAGCAGAAGTACAATTTGAAGAACATGTAACAAATGCTGATGTATTTTTTGTCGGAGTGCTTCCTAACGGTCTTACATTGTCGTTATGATTTCATCATTCCTAGTTCCATCAAAACCTTGAAATTTATTTCACTTATTAAAATATCTGAATTAAAGGAACTAAAATAAAAATTTTCTAACCGACTATATAGCTTAATCTGCAAAGACTAAGACAAAATACAAGGGTGGTCAGAAAACTACAAAAGAGTCACTGAAAAGAACATGAATAGTTTCATCAAGCATCTATTTTCGATGCACTTGTATGTGGAAGTTAAGCTTTAACGATTTTGTAGGGAAGATTTAAGTGACCATTTAGGCATGCAGCATTACACAGTTCAACAACATTCCAGTTGAATGTCCATTCATGCAATTTTTAACAAAACAATCATAATGTTTTATCAAGCCCAAATTTATATAGATAGTTTTATTACTAAGGATGCATCGGAGGTACAATCGGAGGCAAAACTATTGAAAATAAATATTAATAAAGCTGTGCAAAATTGCTTCCAAACACTTTAAGTTACATAATCTGAAAGTTTGGAAAGCTTGATAGCTTTCCCTTGTATAATTGTAATGTGTTTAATTTATTATGTTATCTCCATAATATCCATTGAAATTGTCACAGTGGTTTAAGAATTGAGTAAAGAATATTCTGTCAAATATTTAAATGTTTTGGAGCATTTTGATATACCTCTATCTTTATCATTAATAATGATTAATTATTAAATATTATTACTAGCCTACAACAGGCAGCTTGATATAATGCCACTTTATTTATCCTGCGAACAAAGGGATATAACTACTCCAAAAAAAATAAAGGATCTCATTTCCGAAAAGAGAAAAATTAGGAGGAAATGGCATCAGTCCAGAGCTCCAAAAGATATAACCAAACTCAATAATGCCACTTAGAATCTAAAAAGAGAAATAGAAAGAATAAAAAAAGAGAAATAGAAGAAAAATAGAAATAGAATAAAAAATTAATCTATTAGTGAGTGTTTGAGCGAATTGACAAATTAAAAACACTGACTACTCTCTCTGGAAAGCCACTAAGAGAATAAAATGGCCGATATTACAAAATGCTTCGATCAGGAATGAATACGGTAGTTGGGCTAGAAACAATATGCAAAAGGCGAACAAGTTTGACGAACATCTTAAAAATACCTTCCAACTAAACCCAGGAGAGGACCTACCAAACTGGGAAACTCCTCCTCAATAAGAAATAAACATCAAACCAACCTCTCCAAAGGAAATAGTAAATGAAATAAAAACAAATAATGAACCAGAGAGAGCTCTTGGCTTTGATTTAATTACTGGAGATGTATTAAAACAACTTCTAAAGAAATTGTTGCGTTGAACAAACATTATTTGTTGTTCAAAACAAAGGAAAAATTACCGGATTATCACTTGTAGTTATCACTGTAACCTCAGTTCTGACACTCCGAAAATATTTTTCAGAAATCCCAATATAATCGATGTATTAATTTTTTTAAGCAACCCTCGTATATCATAACTTGTATACAAATTCATTAAACCATTAAGTCACACTAAACCATATCTTAAATACATCATCATAATAAAGAAGTCATATACTTTGCACTCAGCGCCAGCTCTCACACAATCGCTGAAAATTTATTACTTCTTGGTTTAACTTTAAACCAAAACTAAACCGCGTCCAAACAAATGTGAGACAGAATTGCCGAAATATGCAATACCTTATTTGTGTAACAAATAACATGTAAATAAGACTACCGTTAGTGCACGTACGTGATAACATCATTGACGATATAGACAAGGTTTTCAAAATACAATAGTAATACCTCACACACACTATCTGTCCTGGAAAACGCTCAGTACAAAAATATTTAAATATTGACACGAATCCTACATAATAATGATGATTTTGAAACAAGATATCGCAATGATACCACAATGAAGTAAAAACGTAAAAATTCTTGATGTTTTAAAAAGTTTTTTCACTTACCCCTTCTGCGGTGTACGCGAGTACCCCCCATGTCAGAAAACCCCTCAATGGCAGTCGTGTCAGGCAATGGCAAATGAGTGGAATCACGCCTAGAACCATCCCTACTTTTTCCTTTATTTGTGGCGTGTAGCGCTGTAAAGAAAAATTTATAATTATATAATATATAGCATTTGTTAGACCTTATTGATGCTAGTATTACTACATAAGTCAGTATTTTGTAGTCCTAAATCTGAAAATGATAAGCTAATTACTGTAATACGTACAGTTTTTTATTACAAGAGGTCGGTGGAGGGGAAAAAAAGGAGACGACATATTTTTACATATCATATTAAATATTTATTTAATATAAACATGTAAAACGTGTTAAACATTTAAAGACATTACTGAGGATTATGTGAATGTAAAATATATTACATGAAATATGTCATACAGCGACAAAAATGTTCACTTTTTCCACTTGTGTTCTGTAGCATCATATCTTTTTAAAAACCAGCAGTAGTCGCCCTACATAGATGGGTTCCAGCGTCCCTGGTATCTTGTTTCCATCGTCCTGACGTCATGGTGAAACCTCTCTCCTTGTTCGTCGCTTACTGTACCCAAATTTTCCGGAAAAGATGCAAATGGGAGTGTAAAAAATGCTTTGTAAGGACATGCGACACCCCAGTATTTCATAGGCTTTGAAGAGTTCATCTATAAGATTTTATAGTTTTCATCTTTATTGTTGCCCAGAAATCATTTCATTACACTAAGAAAACACTTTCAAGCTGCCAATTCATTTTTATTGATTATGTGATCAAATTTCCGTCCACCTTCTTTTAGTTTAGTATCACTTAATTGAGGAAATATTTCTTTTAGGTACTTAAAACCATTACCTTCTTTGTCCATGGATTTGACAAAATTTTTATTAATCCAAGCTTAATATGAAGAGGCAGAAGAAGCACCTTTTTTGGGTTAAGAAGGGGGACATATTTTACGTTTGAAGTACCAGGTTCAAAAGAAGTTATACGAGGCTAATCTTTCTTACCGTAATGTTCTTTTGTTGCTTTACTGTCCCATAGACACAAAAACAGCAATACTCTGAACTAAAATACTCCTTACCTTTCTACTCCAAAGTCAGGTAGAAATGATTTGAATGATCCCATGATACAAAGGAGAAGCAGGTACTTGAAAATGGGACGTGCTAGACCACTTCTATGAAAAGTTGTTTTAATATCTACCTAAATAAGAAGCTAAAAGAGCAGTCTCATCAGTGTTACAATAACTTTGTCGGCCTGTGTTATCAATCAAGTAATGTCATTTAATTACCTAGGAATAGAGATCAGTAGTGAATGAAATATTACCGAAAAAGTAACGAGACAAAACAGTAAAAGCGTCCGAAGTAAATGGATGTCTTAGAAACAATATTTGGAGAAAAACGACTAGAGCGAGTAATGAAGACATAGAAAACAATGAAAAAATCAATATTAATAGACGCCGATTAAATAAGATTTGACACAAAAATAATAAAGAACAAATAGAAAAGTAGGAATGAAAGTATTAGGCTTGATCAAAGGCATTACACTCAGAGATATTAGCGGTATAAGTAATGCCATTTTTCATACTGTACAACATTATATTTATTGAGAGATTGAGATATTTATAAAGAGTTATATCGTTACTGATAATCTTTCTTCCCTTCTCTCTGATAAAGTGTCTATTTCCTTTTTGTAAAACGAAGCTGATTTTGAAGATCGATATTGTTTACAAAGATATAGCAGTAGGAAATTTTTCCAATAAGAACACGTTCCATAGATCTAAAAAGATGGTCATCTGGTGGAATAGTATCAGGAGGATACGGTGGACTTGGAAGCACTTCCCCTAACTGTTTGATTCTTTCTTGGGAAATTTTGACTCTGTTAGGTCTTGAATTGCCATGCTGTAAAATAGCACCTTTTCACTTAATCAATTTTGGACGTTTTTGAATATAAGCGATGTTTAGTCTATTAAACTGAAACACAATAATAGGTAACATTTATTGTTTCATTTGGATTCAGAATTTCTTAGTGAAATTTCTTAGTGAAAAAAGAAAAAATCTAAATATCTATGTGATTTGGCAAAAAATAAAGACAGGTATAAGTATAGAACAGGCATATATACAAAGAACTACAGCTCAAATGAAATATGATTGAGGACTGCGATTCCACAGAGTCAATGCAATATATTGTATATCTCAAGAAAGAACAGACTGTCAGTCGAAAACGTTAAATTGAAGAAGACAGAAAATAATGGTTATGTTGACTTTTAGGGAATGAATCGCTTGTGGCTTAATGGCATAGACCCGTGCTTTAAAGTAGCCCTACAAGAAAAAGCCTAATTTCGTTAAATCACACGATCTCAGTGGACAGTTGACGTAGCCGAAACACGAGATAACCATCCCGTTGAATTTGTCGTGGAGAAAATCCATTGTTGTATGCTCTGTGTGGCACGTAGCGCTGTCTTGGTTTTTTTAGGCCACAAAAACTGATTATCATTGACCTGTACCCTTCACCGGGTGACAGTCATGGCGGCGCCAGCTTCATTTTGGAAGAAGTACGAACCAATGACCCCGCCGGACCAAAATCCACACTAAACAGTGACCTTTTCTAAATACATTTGCAACTATTGGATTTCATATGGATTGTCATCTCCCTAAATTCGACAACATTGCTTGTTGACATACCCATTGGTCAAAAAATGGGCGTCGTCGCTGAAGATGATTTTCCATCCGAAATCAAGGTTCACTTCCAACTGCTCTAGAGCCCAGGTAGCGAATGCTCGACTCTGCCTATGGTCGATTACCTTCAGTTCTTGGGTCATTTGAATTTTGTACGGGTGTGCACCCATCGCAAAATTCACCAAGTTGAGGTCTGCGAAAGGCCAAGTTCTTGGGTGCGACGAAGAATTGCCTGCCTCGGGTTATCCTGCACGTTTTCCTTCTCTGCAGTAATGTTTTTTGCAGACTTCACGTTTCGAAGACGTACGGGTGTTGTTTGATTGTTTACTGAACGAGTTGATTGGAATTTGTCCACCAAACGACGAATAGTTGATTCAATACGATGATTGCGTGCACCATAAAAATCACGTGGCGCACAGAACGTAGATCGAACTGAGGACTCATTTTGATAGTAAAGTTTAATAATTTAAAAGCATTGCGCAACGCTCCAACTTCCTACAATGATTTGTCTAACATTAGTTACTATAACTTACTGTAGCTTTACCAGCATAGCTTCTACAGACTGTTAAAGTTCAAGCGCCCCTATTGGAAAGCCCTGTATAAAGAAATACAGCACAAACGGAACATGCGAAAATTTGCGATAGGGAATTTGTATACATATTTAGTAAGAATTCAGAAGAATATATTTTAATGAATAATGAGATCGTGTAAGTGGATGGACGCATTGTATCAAAACCATAGCACTACAATATAGAGTTAATGCTAAAAAGTATACTGCAAATAAAGTCCTAGATATTTAAATTGAACATTTTGGATTGAATATGCAGTCTTGACATTCTTTTCTACTCCACGGAAGATGATTTTAAAATTCAAAAATTCTCAATTCTCGGATCCTGCGTTGCATACTGTGAATATAACCTAAAATTTCAGTAGATGCGACGCCGTTCAAAAAATATTTGAGGCACTGCCTTTTTTTCCTTTTTCTTTAAAAAAATATGATGCGGAAGCTCAGGAGGACCCGGTTTGTAAACTTCTAAACTTTGTAGACTTGCTAAGAAATGGTTCCAGCAATTCGGAATTGGAAATTTGGACTTAAATGGTTCAGAAAGTCCGAGACAACCAAAAAAAGTGGAGGATGAAGAATTAGAAGCACTGCTGGAAGAAAATATTTTTCGTGGACTGCTAGAGCTTGGATAGAAATTCGGACTAACACTGCACGTCATTTGTAAAGGTTTCCACAAACAAAAGAAAATTCAAAAGGACAGTCGATGAACTTTCTATGAACTTACAGCTAAGTATAAGAACAGAAGCTTTGATGTTGATATGTCATTGCTCTCCAGATTCAAGACAAAGAATTTCACACATAAGATTGTGTCCTGTGACAAAAATAAGATCCTGTACGATAATTCAAAGAGGCGAGAATAGAGGGTTAATCCTGATGAGCTCTGAATCAGTACCCCAAATCCAAATATCCACGCCAAAAAGGTGGTAGGATGGTATGGTAGGATTAGCTGGGCGTTGTGCATTATGTATAGCTGTAATCTGGTCAAATGATCACTGCTGACTGTTATCAGCAACAACTGAATCGTATTGGAAGAAAAAAAGGCCTTATCCTGTCAGGAGAAGAAGGAAAGTTATTTTTCTACCATCATCGAGTTGGGATTGGAAGATTTTATCACACCCGGCGAAAAGTGTATAGAAAGTAGGGGAGATTACTTCGAAATTTAAGTTGGTATTACTCTTTTCATAAATAAATATTAAAGGTAGTAAAACGGACCGAAAAATAAGCCCTAATAAAAACATTACGTCAAAGATATCACTCAACGCTCCTTATTCGCGGAGGATACGTTCC
The DNA here is from genome assembly GCA_031761425.1 of Cosmopolites sordidus. Lineage (NCBI taxonomy): Eukaryota > Metazoa > Arthropoda > Insecta > Coleoptera > Curculionidae > Cosmopolites > Cosmopolites sordidus. The sequence continues at coordinate 279,818 of JARFXV010001655.1, forward strand.
TTAAATATGCCGTGAATACAGAAACTGTGAATATGAACCGGTAATTTGTACGGGATTATAGAGGATATGTTTCAAGGTTACAAAATAAAAGGAAAAAATATGTAATAAAAGCAATTTAATGAGATTGTTTAACACTATTAATAACTATTAACACTATTAATAACACGATTATTAACTATTATAGTCTTTCAATTCGAACTGATATTCGGCTCTGACATTAACAATTTGCCTTTTAAAAACAAGACTTCTTTTCATAGATGGATCAATTTTTATGAATAAATCACAAAGCTCACTTGTCATTCGTAAACTCAGGTTTTTTAAGATTAATGTCACCTTTTCAGTGCTCGTTGAGGCTTCCTTTTCAATGAAATGGGGATGAAACATTTCCTCCAAGTCGCTTTCAGTCAAATCTTCATCTTGCGATTCAAGCAATTCTTGAATGTCACTTGATTCACGCGTAATCTGGCAGCGGCGACATGTTTGTCGAAAGAAATTTCGATCAAGCGCCAATAAGACTTGTTTGTTTATAAATATTATGATAATTGTTTGTTTTGAAAGGCAACTAGTAAATAAATATATATTATTCTAAAAATACATGTATCATTAGTTTTGTATCCACGAATAAAGTTTCAGCCGTGAATACCAGAAGGGGTCACAATCTCTTAATCCGTGAATACTAAAAACGAGAATAACGGCACCGTGAATAAGGAGCTTTCATTGTAATCTAAATTGAAACAAATGTCATTTATTAAGTTAAAAAGACTAGTAATCCACCAACCTGACCTGATCTAAAACAGATTAAGAGATACTGCATAATAATTAAAGGTATCTAGATTACGAAAGATTGATTAATGATGATTAAGATGGATTAAAGAAGATTGGGTCAAAGGAAAATCTGGATAAACATGGACGAGAGTAGACCACTAAGTATAAAGAAGAAGAAAACTTTCATTTTAAAAGCAAATATTTCATTTAATAAAGTATTTTTTAGCGATGTGTAAGAAATGTTTTTGTTTAATATATACTTTTCAGACATCGGTTTCATCTCAAATAAAACGTTAGGTCTATCGTTTGTTTAGATGGTCTTTTAACATACAAATGTAAGAAAAATGTTTGTTTAATTTACATCTTCTGGTCTTTTCTTCATTCTCAGGCAAAACGATAGTTTTATCACTTTTTTTGGTAAAGATGGGTTTTATTGCATTTGACCAGATGCCGACTCTATTTAATTTTTCCGCTTAAGGACACTGGGCTGTGTTATTGTGTTTACATTCAATAAGTTCGCATATCCTATCTAAAAGTCTTTACAACATTTAAGGGTAACAACACTTAACCACCCGATGTGCGATAATGGTGGGGCATCTTTAGAGATGGCTTCATTTCAGTATTTGAAACCAACATCTTCAGTTATACTGTGAACAAGTGTAGCGTCGTGTCGTTCCCGAATAATTCCAAGGGTGAGTGTATCACTAAACGCTTTGTTATCTATTAAATTTTATTAGTTGTGAGTTTGTCACTGAACACTTTAGTTTCTACTGATTTATATTAGTTTTAAGATGCATTTGAAGCTCTTTTATTTATATTTAATGTTTTCATTAATATTAAATAATTATTATATAAGTGAGTGTATCACTGAACACTTTTTATCTATTAACTTTTATTGGTTGTGAGTTTGTCACTGAACACGTTAGTTTCTATCGATTTATATTAGTTTTGAGATGCATTTGTGTTTCTTATTATTTCTATTTAATGTTTTCATTAATATTAAATAATTGCTATATAAGTGAGTGTATCACTGAACATTTTGTTATCTATTAAATTTTATTAGTTGTGAGTTTGTCACTAAACACTTTAGTTTTTGTTGATTTATATTAGTTTTGAGATGCATTTGAAGCTCGTATTATTTCTATTTAATGTTTTCATTAATATTAAATAATTATTATATAAGTGAGTGTACACTTTTTATCTATTAACTTTTATTGGTTGTGAGTTTGTCACTGAACATGTTAGTTTCTATCGATTTATATTAGTTTTGAGATGCATTTGAAGCTCGTATTATTTCTATTTAATGTTTTCATTAATATTAAATAATTACTATACAAGTGAGTGTATCACTGAACATTTTGTTATCTATTAAATTTTATTAGTTGTGAGTTTGTCACTATATAATGTTTTCATTAATAATGTTTTCATTAATATTAAATGATTACTATGTAAGTTAATTTTTCACTGAACACTTGGCTTCTATTAATTTTGGTAGTTCTGATAAGTATTTGAAGATTACTTCTGTTCCTGTTCTGTTCCTCTTTCTCACAGGATACTATTCGGATTATTACCAAACATTTAAGTACAATTGAATTAAATCTGTTAGTATTCATTTAATATAATATTTAAAACAGTGGTTCGTGATTAATGTTTTGATCAATATTAAATGATTTCTATTTAAGTGAATATCAAACTTTGTTTCAGTTCTGGTATCAGCATATTTTCAGTTCTGGCATCAGCATATTCATATGTAAATTTAATTAAGATAGATATCCATGGTATTGTTGCGCGCTCTCCCTTCAATGCCATGAAGTGGGTAAATGCTGTTTTGCTTTTCTAGTATCTGGAGCGGGTACATCGCGCGCTCTCCCTTTGTACCCATTGCACAACTGAGTACTAGAGGTTACACAATAGGGTACTAGAGGTTACACAATAGGGTGTAGTTGGATAGTCCATTATGTTTTGTTTAGCTCTTTGGGTGGGTATCTCGCGCGTTCTCTCTTGATACCCCGTTCATATCCGAAGGTGAAGAACAGTACCCAGAATGATAATTTTATTATTGACTGATAAAATTATCATTGTTGAAAATATATGATCCGTAATTTAATAAATATTGAGAGATCTCCATGGTGTTGAAGCGCGCTCTCCCTTCAATACCATGAACTGGTTAAATGCTGTTTTGCTTTTCTGGTATCTGGAACGGGTACATCGCGCGCTCTCCTTTTGTACCCATTGCACAACTCAGTACCAGAGGTTACACCGTAGGGTGTGGTTGGATATCCATTATGTTTTGGTTAGCCCTTTGGGTGGGTATCTCGCGCGCTCTCCCTTGATACCCCGTTCATACCCGAAGCTGGCACTGTTGTGGGTTCTCCCCTCAGTGTCAGAAACAGTATCCAGAATGATAATTTTATTATTGACTGATAAAATTATCATTGTTGAAAATGTATGATCTGTAATTTAATAAATATTGAGAGATCATTGTTGAAAATATATGATCCGTAATTTAATAAATATTGAGAGATCTCCATGGTGTTGAAGCGCGCTCTCCCTTCAATACCATGAACTGGTTAAATGCTGTTTTGCTTTTCTGGTATCTGGAACGGGTACATCGCGCGCTCTCCTTTTGTACCCATTGCACAACTCAGTACCAGAGGTTACACCGTAGGGTGTGGTTGGATATCCATTATGTTTTGGTTAGCCCTTTGGGTGGGTATCTCGCGCGCTCTCCCTTCAGTGTCAGGAACAGTACCCCTTTGATATTTGATTATTGGCCGATAATATTATCATTGTAAAAGTTATATAGAACATCTCTATTTGAATACATGTTGATTGCTATTATGCATTGCACTGAGGTTATAATAAGTATCTCTCGTTAAGAGTGTGAACAATCTAGTATTAAAATATGATTTGTATCGATCTGATAAATTTAAAGTAACATATAGTAAACAGAGAATAGTGTACAGAGTGTACAGGGTTACTTTTATTTCCAGGTAGTTAAAGCTGCAAAGCTTGGAAGCCATCACCATGCTCGTCAAACTCATGTACCCAACTAGCCGCCCAGTTTGAGTAATTCTAGTTAAGCCATCCCAGTTAATATTAGAGAGATATGTATATTTATTTCTATATTATATATTTGTTTATTAAAAAAAATAATCCTTTCATTTTTTTTGTCGTATGGTTACAGATGTTTATATTTCTGAGGCAATTCTTATTTAATTATTACTTAGTTAAAAGTATTCGTGAATGTACTTTAGAAGATAATTTATATTTCACAATAATATAATCAGTATCATAATTAAAAAATAATTTAAAAAATATGACGGAAAACTGATGATTTTAATTAATTCATTATCAGGAAATTGTTGTAATGCTATCATGACATAAACAAAATTAACAAAAATAAAAAAAAACTGCTTACATATTTAAAAATATTCCTGTTAGTATATTATATTAGGCGTGTATTTTAGATGTGATGTAATGAAAAGGAATTAGGCGTCATCAATATTTGTTTAAATTGTTTTTTTTTGATAATAGCTTTATATCAATTTAAACAAAGAGAATGTTAAGTCGTATGCTAGAAAATATATTCACATTAACTCACAGATCAATTGTTTAAATAAACTTTACGATTATTTGAATAACCTTTAATCTGACAACAAAAAGATTTTCCTTTAAAGTACCTGTTGGATCGAACACATTGGTAGGGGTCCTTTTTTACAAAGGACCAAATTTTCGAGATATAATCCAGAAGTCAAATAAGAAGAGCCCAAAATAGCTCGATAGGTTCAATGGTAGATCTATGGAAAACCCATATCTTCCGCTAAGAACAAAGAAATCTCCAAACTCTACTAACATATACTGCACAGTGAGTAAAACAAATACATCAAAAAAGCAGTATTTAATGTAACAATCTGGATTACGGATGAAAAAAATATTCTGTATAGTGAAGTATTTAACAAGAAAAGTAACCAAGAAAGTTATGCTAGTTATTTGGAAGTATTAGAAGGATATTATGTATTCCTAAATGATTGTCAAACTAAAGGGAGTAATCGATAGAAACAAGCCAAATTTGCACAATAGAAAAAGTATTAAAAATATTTGTTATAATTTAGGCGCATTCCTTGAATCAATGGATCACAAGGTCTTGAAAAAATCCAGCTTGACTAAGGTGATATTAGTAATCACAAAGTTCTTCCCAGCTGCCTGCTGAAATTTTAGTAAAGGTTTAGCGTTTTGACTGAGGATCTCGATCTCAACGAGTCAATGTGTATATAAGAACAAGGCACTGTACATATTGTGAGAAATATTTTTGTTTAGTATATATTTTTAAGATATCGGTTTCATCTCTAATAAAACTATAGGTCTGTCGTTTGTGTAGAAGGTCTTTTAGCATACAAATGTAAAAAATATGTTTGTTTAATTTACATCTTTTGGTCTCTTGTCCCATCTCAGGCAAAACAATAGTTTTATCGCCTTTTTCTTTGGTAAAGATGGTTTTTATCACATTGGACCAGATGCAGACTACATTTTATTTTTCGCTAAAATTGACACTGGGTTGTGTTGTGTTTATACTCAATATAAGTTCGCTAAAAGCTTCGATAACACTTAAGGGTAGTTAACCGCCAGATGTTTGATAATGATGGGGCATCTTTAGAGATGGCTTCATTTCAGTATTTGAAAGCAACATTTTCATTTATACTGTGAACAAGTGTAGTGTCGTGTCGTATAAATAATAAATAATTCCAAGGGTGAATGTATCATTGCACAACTCAGTACTAGAGGTTACACCGTAGGGTGTAGTTGGATAGTCCATCATGTTTTGTTTAGCTCTTTGGGTGGGTATCTCGCGCGCTCTCCCTTGATATGCCGTTCATACCCGAAGCTGGCACTGTTGCGCATTCTCCCCTCAGTGTCAGGAACAGTACTCAGAATGATAATTTTATTATTAACTGATAAAATTATTATTGTTGAAAATGTATGATCTGTAATTTAATAAATATTGAGAGATCATTGTTGAAAATATATGATCTGTAATTTAATACATTTTGAGAGATCTCCATGGTGTTGGCGCGCACTCTCCCTTCAATACCATGAACTGGGTAAATGCTATTTTGCTTTTTTGGTATCTGGAGCGGGTACATCGCGCGCTCTCCTTTTGTACCCATTGCACAACTCTGTACCAGAGGTTACACCGTAGGGTGTGGTTGGATATCCATTATGTTTTGGTTAGCTCTTTAAGTGGGTATCTCGCGCGCTCTTCCTTGATACCCCGTTCATACCCGAAGCTGGCACTGCGCGTTCTCCCCTCGGTGTCAGGAACAGTACCCAGTTTGCCGATAATATTATCATTGTAGAAGTTATGTAGAGTAGAACATCTCTATTTGAATTATAACTGAGGTTATAATAAGTATCTCTCGTTAAAAGTGTGAACAGTCTAGTATTAAAATATGTTAATATTTGGGAGATATGTATATCTATTTCTATATTATATATATATATATATATATATATATATATATATATATATATATATATATATATATATATATATATATATATATATATGTTTATTAAAAAAAATAATTCTTTCATTTTTTCAAGAGAGAAAATGCTGCCAAAATTGCCTGTGGAAAACCTCAAATTAAAGAAGATAGAAAATAATAGAGGCAATCACTCAAATATTTTGGGGTTCATATGGATAACAAGCTTATATGGAAAATTCTAAATTTTCACTAATAAAATTCACTAAAGCAGCCATTTTAACCATGAAACTGCCGACGCAGATAGAACTTTTGCTGGTAAAGACAATAGCAAGATCAGTGTTAGCATATGGATCAACAACATGAGGTCATGCTGGAAAAAGTCATATCAAAAGCCTGAAAAGCTGCGAGATTAAACTCGTTAGGATATCATTGAACAACAAATTGAAATATCAGCAAACGCCAAATACACAGAGATATCCAGTAGACTATCTAGCTTTGATAGATTTATCCTCTTTGAAGGTTTTACCCACAATTTGGTCTTTATCGGCACATTTAGCATTTCACATAACATTGATGAATGCTACAATTTCATCGCCTGTTATGTCGGGAGGTTTTTCTGACCCTTTATGAAGCACCTGTCGAATAGAATCGATTTCATTATCTGAAAGTCTTTCATAGAGGTGAGAATAAAAAAAATCACCACTGGCAAAATATGATGTTTTGTTACCACAAAAAGGAAAGGGATATAAAATTCGTTGGTCAAAAAAATTACTCCAACACATAATTTTTACAATACTTAATACATTTCTTACAGACAACCAGCCCTATAAATGTCCTGCAAATGAAGAGGCAGAAGCAGACAGACCCAATTAGTCACGGGTTTGAAGCGGAAACTCCTATATGGAATGATACGAGTTAAAGGATCATAGTTTAGACTAGTAACCATTAGCACTATGCCAGATTGAGGCAAGATTCTTGGGAGCAGTAGTCTTGGAAGGTAGGTTTTATTCGCGGGAGTGCTTTCACAACCAGGGCATTATAATTGGCATGGTATTATATTGGTTATGGTCCTGGAAAATATAATCCGTCAAACCTGAAAATTATATTAAGACTCCATAAAGTATTAGATGTCTCGTTCGTAGCTGAGAATATTTTACTATAGAAGTTAATTTTCGTGAAAAGTTTTCTTAAAATGACTAATATAAATATCTGTCTGCTAGCCACAAATAATTTGTGAAGATTTTTAGTTGAGAACGAAATTATCTTTTACTTACAAAGAATGTAAAACTCTTACTTCATAAAGTTAAACAAATATTGGTTAATAAATAAATCAAAAGATAAAACAAATCTATATATATATATATATATATATATATATATATATATATATATATATATATATATATATATATATATATATATATATATATATACCTATTCTTTTTGCTACGTAAAGATCAGCTAAGAATTGAGGGTTTTGCAAAAGTCTATTCCAGAGAGGGGTTGCGGAGATATAAAAAAATCCCGTTTTTTAATTGTAAGTCCTACACACTTGAAACTTGGCCGGAATGTTCCTGATAATACATAAACATCGACTAAAATGGGAATAAAACAATGTTTTACTTTGTTATCTATCACTTTTATTTTTAAACAAAATTTGTGTGACTATAGTTTCGTAAAACGACCTTACATTCTCAAACACTATTTTAAAACTAAGGTTTTACAGCTGTTTATCTATTCTATGTACCTAATTTTATATTGTTATTGGGGTTAATTTTTTACAATATTTTAAATAGTGGGGAATTAGTTTTATTTTTTGTAGTTCTATTTTTCTATTATTTTCAGATAGTGGAATTGTGAAAGCTCGGCATGCAGCATATTTATGTGTAATGGGGTGGATTGATTGTTTTGTAATTGTTATATCTAAGTATGTGGGTTTTCTATAGATATTAAATTCTAGTTTATTATTTTGCTTGGATATTGAAAGGTCCAGAAAATTTATGGTTTGATTTTGTTCTTTTTCTAGTGTAAATTTAATTTTTGGATGGATACCATTTAAATGATTTAATGTTCGTTCTATTTATCTGTGATTTCCAGTATAATAAACCAAAATGTGGTCTGCATATCTAAACCAAAACAATATCTTTTTTTGCTTTATCCGTTTTTAAAAAATTATGTTACAAGTTTGACATAAACAGTTCTGATAATAAAGGGATTAGTGGGGAACCCATTGCTAGATCATCCTTTTGTTTGTAAAAAAAGGTTATTAAATTGAAAATAATTTTCTAGATAGATAAATAGATAGATAACAAAGTATAAAATTGTTTTATTCCTTTTTAAAAAATGAACTATCACAAAGTAATGGACAAATCAATCAATAATCTACTAAAATGTAATTTTCGAAAATCCATTCACAAAGGGGTGAATTTGGGGGGAGGTACGGTGATGTAAAGGATTAAAACACTCTCATTTTTTGACTATATGTCCTATAGGCTTGAAACTTGGCAAAAATATTCCTTATTCCTATTCCTATACTTCACAGACATTCACTAACGGGTTATATGAAAATCCGCTCCAAAGAGGGGTTGCGGGGGCGTACAATGTACAAATAAACCCATTTTTTAGCTATCAGTCCTACAAACTTAACAACCTGCAGAAATATTCCCTATACTCTACAGGCATTCAATAAAGACAGGTACGTGCTTTCGTCGCTATGCGTCGACAAAACACTTGCTATACGACGTATGCGAAGCTGTTTAAATGCAGTGGTTAGATTTTTTTTTCAAAGTCATACTATCTTTAATAATACGATTATAAAACTATATTTGTCGGTTATCTCTATATTCAGTTAAGGAATTATATATTGATATATTTGGTTAAATTATTGTTTCCAATTTTTTTTTTATATTTCAAGTTTTTGCACCCGAGGGGAGAGCGAGCACGCTGCAAGTCCTTCGTTTTGAGTTGTTCTGTTGCCTAAAAAATAGCCTAGTCCTACCGAGTGATATTTCTATCCTAGAACAGTGTCTGATTATGTCCGCAGAAAATATTTCAATTGGTGGATTATTTATTCCTTTCAAAATTGTGACGATTCACCTAGAGATTGCAACCGATTTATGGTTGGAGTAACTGTTATTTTGGCTGATGACTTTAGACAGATCTTACCTGTTATATCACGAGGAATAAGTGCGGATAAAGACAAGGCTTGTGTTAAGTCATCAAGTTTATGGCCTCACGTTAAAATCCTATTTTTGAGAATTAATATGCGTGTTCATCTTCAACATGACTTAAGAGCAGAAGAGTTTTCAAAACTACTAATTGATATGTTGATGAAAAGATTCCAGAAGAAGGTAAAGTAAATATTCCGAGTAGTCTTTTGTGATATCGTGGGGGATTTCATAACCCTGACTGACAAAATATATCCAAACATCTATCAGGCTGGAGTAAATTGCACTTCGAGGTGAAAGGAAAGAGCTATTTTCACTCCAACAAATGACCAAGCCAACAGCATTAACAAATTAGAAAAGCTGTCTACTGAACATGTGAAGTTCATACTACTACCACAAATTCATATTTGTGGATACGGTAATAGAGATGGAAGATGCTATCCATTATCCTGTGGAATTTTTGCAGACGTTTAAACCGCTAGGAATACCACCTCAAGATTGACACACCAATAATGCTATTGCGCAATTTGAACCCTCCAAAACTGTGCGATAGTATCAGGCTTCAGGTAAAGCTCTACATAAAATCGTAATAGAAACCACTATTTTCACTGGAAAATATGAGGGAGAAATCGTATTCATTCCAAGAATTCTTCTAATTCCATCCGACTACTACTTTGAATTCAAACGTCTACAATTTTCTATTTGAGTTTGCTCTGCCGTGACTATCAATAAAGCACAAGGACATAGTTTGAAAGTGGCTGGTGTCGATTTAAGAAATGACTGCTTTTCTCATGGTCAGTTTTATGTGGAATGCTTAATAGTAGGTTCTCTTGATAACCTGGTCATTCTTCAGCTAGATAAGAAAACCAAAAATGTCGTTTATAGAGAAGTCTTGAGTATTTAATTTTACAGATTTAATCGTTTCAATAAATATTGTTAGCAATACAGACAACTGAACCAGTAAATAAACAAAAACTCAGTCGATAGATACTTTTTAGATATTTTTTAATTATTTATATTAAAGACTAAAATGATTGGTACGTAAAGTATCTTCAATTGTCTATCCAAAAAATAATGAAGTATTTAATTTTAATTTTGCTAATATTTATAAGTAATAATTTATTTTTACTAATAATGAAGTATTCATTATCACAGCAAAAATATGAATTATGACGGATGACTGGATAACTGGAACAGGTAATATGTATTAAATGAAAATATACTAAGCAATAAGTTTGCTATGAATCTAAAATTACAAACGCCATACTTTAAATTTCAAATTGTTATTAATGGAAAATAACTAAGTAGAAAGTATTATATATTTTATCTTTGTTAAAATAAAAATAAGCTTACATTGAACTAAAACGTTTTGAGTTTTAGATTCATAGTCCATCGTTAGTCTCCTTATGCCCAAGAACTGTTTGTCGGGACAATTTCTATATTTTTGTTTGTCGGGACATTTATAACATAGAAATCGGAGAATAATACTTTCGTTATACCATCCTCATGGTAACCGTAAAATGTTGTACTATATTTTCAAAGTTTCTTTTCAACTAATTCATTAGTTTTTAAATAAACGTTTAGCTAAAAATGATGGGTCCAAATGATTCAGAAAAGATTACAATTTGTTAATGTCTTATTTTGCATGTACTGTATTTAAAAAAATATCTTTTCAATATATTTTACAGTTTTTTTCTTTGGGAAATACTTATTTCAAGTTACGTCCAGCGAAGCGGGCGGGTAATGGCTGATGTTGTATAATTGTATTGGCAAATATTTAAAGCAGCGCATTGAATGGTGAATTTTTCTTCAATAAAATGTTTCGACTAAACTTACCTAGCATCATATTCGGGGAATGGACACCCAATACTGTTATTAACACATCAGCACCATAGACAAATAACGAGCCCAAGATGAAACCCAGGGCTACCGGAGCAAAAGCATATTCGCCATTTTCACCATACATTTTTGAGGCCTCAGCTAGTTCAATTGCCGGGGATAGCAACGACCAAAACGACGCGGCCGTCATCACACCAGCGGCAAATCCTAAACTAGCATCCAGTACTTTTCTCTGCAACCAAAAAGCAAAATTTAATCAACCTGGATGTAATACTAACTTTAACCCTAATATTAATTTTATTTCAATTTATTATTTTGTATTAAAATTCGTAAGTTGAGGAGTTGTCACTTGAAAACAACCGTCATTGAAATATTTGTCTTTGTTGGTTTACAAACAGTCCTTTAACCACAAATAGTCCTTTTGATGAGTTTTTTACGCATAAACTGTACCAAAACCAAAATGTAACTACTTGAGGATGTAGTAGGAATAGTACTTCGATAATCTCTCTAGGTGTTTTGGCCACATACAGAACAATTTTGTTTGTTTAATATTCTAATTGGGGTTTCGAACAATTTTTTTTTGTCATAAATGGAAAAATCGTATATAATTTTTACAACAAAACTATTCTTATTTTAATTTTTTTCTTGTAATTAAAAAGTTATATTAAATTGAAAATACATTTTTGAACTTAGTACCAATGACGCGCTGACAGTTCCCGAAAAAAACAGTTCCCGAAAAAAAGAAGGGCCGGCTCGGAACAATTTACAGTTAGCTCAGCTCGAAAGTTACACCGAAATGTTCTTTCGCGCTCTTTCCGAAAAGACGTTCGGAAACAATCTGAGTCCCGGGCAAATAAAACAATATATCGATCTTAGTCATTGTTCTGTAGGTTCAACCTATATCTTTGACTGCATTTATCGGTTTGCTAGCGATTTGAAAATATACTTGTTTTTAAATGTTATTTAGGCTTTCGTGCTGTTTTGGGCATTATATTCATAAATCTATACATAAAGATATGGAGGTAAGTTCAGAATGAAATATTGAAATTAGATTAGGGTTCCTTTTGTTTTTTGTATTCGTTTTTATAGCTTTTATTTATATTTAATTCGTTTAGGGAAAATAAATTATTGTGCCAAATTTGTAGTAAAGAATATTCCTGCGTGTCCGCAAAGAATCTGCATGTAGCTGCACAACCGAGGATATTAACAATGCGAAAGCCCAACAGGATTGTCTATTTTGTTGGATACGAATAATAATATTCAAGAAAGCGCGAATAGACAAGAACATAATTCGACTACCAATTTGGACGGTAATCGCTTAGGAAAAGTCCTATACTTATGAAAGTTTTACAGGATATCATTTGTAGATGGTCGAACAGTATAGAAATTTGAGTGACTAAAAATGCTTTCCACTCAAAAAAAATGGGTTAGGTGCTTTCTCTTATTTAGGAAATCTTTAGCTGGTTATACATTAAAGATATTTAGCAGCTGGATTTATTTATATTTGCAAATATTATTAGATGAAGAGTCCAATATGGCGGTTTGTAAAACATGGCGAAAAATCGTCATCATTTTAAAAATACTGAAAACCTTAATTAAAGCTATAATGTAGTATGGGTGGATTTTTTTTGAAAATATTCTTAATAGAGTTTAATGTGGTGGTTTGGTGGTTTGGTTTAATTGGTGTGGTTTTAAAAGTATTGCAAACTTCAATGAAAACAATCAACTATTATAAAAACAAATGTGTATATAATTTTGGGTAGTGACTGTTTTTATTCTGAATTGATTATTAATGTAGTTTACATATTATATTTTACTGTAATATATTATCCATATTGTCCTAGTTGGGGAAAGTTTTATTATGTATATTTAACAGTCTATTCAAAAACATTGTTTCACTTCTTGAGGATAAAAATATAGAATTAATTAAACCGCCTTCGGTTAGTTCTGGTATAAAATTATTAAAAGATAAACCAATTGCTGCCGTATATATTAATTATTCCCGTATATATGTCATTGGAAGAATACGAGAGTTTGATTTTCTCAAACCTCACGCAGTCATAGTATGTTGACCTATACAGACTTTATGGTTATTTCTGTAGCATTAGTGATTTTACAATCACATATGATATCAACATAAATTTATTAATATTCATTTAAAACAATTAATTACTAATTAAGTTTAAAAACAAATTTACTTAATGTTCTTTCCATAAGTTAACATTAAGTTATTATAATAAAAATAAAATTTAATATTTTTAATCTTTGACCACAAAAATATCTACGGAAGGTATATTATTAGAATTAGCCTTTATGAAACCTTTGTCACACATTACTGAACTAAATTAGTAACCAATAACATATTAATTCATTTTGCACTTAATCAACAATAATTTTGACAATATATATATATATATATATATATATATATATATATATATATATATATATATATATATATATATATATATATATGTATATATATATATATATATATATGTATATATATATATATATATATATATATATATATATATATATATATATGTATATATATATATATATATATATATATATATATATATGTATAT
>JARFXV010001656.1:0-122490 GCA_031761425.1 Cosmopolites sordidus
ATATATATATATATATATATATATATATATACAGATATCCTAGTGGAGGAGGTAACAAATGCTATAGTGACTGATGAAGAACGGCAAGGCTCCAGAAAGGATAGCATAACTGTCGAAATGCTAAAAGCTGGTGGTCGGACGTAACATAAAACACTGGCAAAAGTATACTCCAAATGCCTCAAAGAACAAAAAGTACCTGACTTATGGAAAAATGCAGAAGTGATCCTTTTCATGTATGTACAGATCCTCCTATCATGTATGTACAAAGTTTTCACTAAGATAATTTCTAAAAGAATATTAAAAAAACTGAATGACGCACAACCAAGAGAACAAGCAGGATTCAGAAGTGTATTCAGTACAATGGATCACATCCAAGTTGTACAGCAGGTCAAGGCACAACGAATACACCATGCCTCTGTGCTTGGCTTTTATCGCCTACGAAAAAGCATTTGATTCCATCTCAAAGCATGCGATAATGAATGCACTGCTTAGCCAAGGTGTAGAGAGAGCCTATGTAAACCTATTAGAATCGATATATGATGGAGCTACAGCCACAATTCACCTTGAAGATCTTGAGGTGGGAATTAATATAGAACGAGGTGTACAGCAGAGTGACGCAATATCACCTATTCTTTTCTCGGCTGGCCTTGAAGAAGTATTCCGTAAACTGGATTGGGAACAGGATGGTGTAAAGATCAATGGTGCAAACTTAAACCATCTTAGATTTGCAGATGATATTATTCTCATTTCACAAGACCCAGAGGAGCTGCAAAGACACATACAGGAACTGCAAAGGGCTGGCAAACCATTTGGCTTGAAAATAAACCTGAAAAAGAGTCAGGTTATGTTCAATAACTGCGCTCAGGACACAAGAATTTCAGTTTTAGGAAGGGATGTAGAGATTGTGGACAGCTTTATATATCTTGGGCAGAGGATTTCAATGGAGGGGAATACCGCCCGGGAGGTGGAACGGCGTGTTAAATGTGGCTGGCAGGCATTTGGTAGGCTCGACATAGTGTTTAAGAGCAGACTCCCACTTTGCCTGAAAAGAAAAGTATTCGATCAGTGCGTTCTACCCGTTATGACATACGGAAGTGAAACCTGGACACTCACATCGCAATCAATTCAAAAACTTCGGGTGGCACAGAGGGGAATGGAAAGATGTATGCTTGGCATTACAAGACGAGACAGAAAGTCCTGCGCATGGATCAGGGAACAAACAAAAGTCTGTGACATCATTGGAAGAGTAAAACAGTTGAAATGGAGATGGGCAGGCCATATAGCGAGGCGATGGGACGACAGATGGACCAAGGCAATCCTGGAGTGGATACCGCTTGATCGCAAACGTCCACGAAGAAGACCGGAAGCACGATGGATTGATGACATCGTTAAGTATATTGGACCCGAGTGGCAGAGGAAGGCCCAGGACCGTGAAGGTTGGAAGCATGCTGAAGAGGCCTTCATTCTGCAGTGGATCGATACGGGCTGATGATGATGATGATGATGATGATGATATATATATTTATATATATATATATATATATATATATATATATATATATATATATATATATATATATATATTGGGTTTCTTCCGGGAGTAAGTGAGTAAGTGAAAAATCAGCGGGTAAGAGTGCTTATACCCTTTTCACATTATAAGGGTAGATCTGTTTTAGTATTTTATGTATAATCCAATTAACATTGTATTATATCTTCTTCTTAACTCTAACATGTCGGGCAATAATTCGACTACTTCTAGTAAAATCCTCTTCAACAAGATGTAAAGTGGTGCTCACATTCTTCAAATTCTGGAACCACATTACCCATATCCAAAAGTTTTTGAGAAACTTGGAAAAATGTTTGTCGAGATGGAAGCGGTCTTTCTGGTCTTTCTTCGGAATTGTGGAGATTTTCGTAAATGCGAAGCTTATCGTGATATTCGCGAAGGAAATAAATTTTTTGTTTTAAACTCAAATGAAGACACCGAAATAATTTTTGTCGTTATTTTAAAATAACACAGTCGTGTCATGGGAATATCGCAGTTTTGTCGTATGGTTGTTGGATATGATTAATAAAAAAAAATAATACTTTTCAAGTTTATCTGTAGTTTATTAGTTATATAATAACCAAGTAATGTTTGGCATATATGTATTTATACATATTTGGTTAAAATGATTCTTATTAGAGATTATTTATAATTTATTTATATTGATTACATATATTATATATTTGTGATTGCTGAACTAGAAAAATATGTATTGGGTTTTTTCCGGGAGTACATCCGGTTATTGAGTTGGTCCCTGTTGGGTCCTTGCAGACGTTTCGCCAAAATCTGATTTGGCATCTTCTGTGCTTAAAGTTGCAAGGTTCATGATTTTCTGAGAGAGATCGGGGTGTCGTGTGATATTTATGTTTTCTGGCCTTCCGGTCATTTATGACTAAGACCGCTTAGTCGTGCTCTCTGGATCTGGTGATTTAAGAATGCTTTTCCACGTTGGCGGCAGGTGTAGAGCGTCATCCCTCTTGTTTAGACTTTCTTGCTTTTCGATCTCTTATGTTGGCTATCTCGTTGCATTCATCAATGTTAATTTTGTGACCTAGTTCTAGTTGGTGTTGGAATAATGCCGATGTTCTTTGCTTATTCCGTATGCTTGTTATGTGTTCCTCGATTCTGGCAGATATTTTTCCGTTTGTTTGTCCGATGTAGGTTTTGTTACAGCCTGAGCATGGGATGGGGTAAACTCCTTGACCTTATCTTTAGGGGTGATCGGTGAAGCTTGTATGCTGCCCTTATTTTGTGTTTTCTTAAAAGTCTTCCGATACGGTCCGTTGTTCCTTTGATGTATGGCAGTATTACATTGAATGTTTCTTCGGCTTGTTCTGTCGTTTTTTGTGTTTGTGTTGTTGAGTTCTGTCTGCTGTGTATTGTTGTCCGTAAGGCGAATGGATCTTAAGATTAGTAGTGATATGGTGGTGTGACTGTGCGTTGAGATATCTGTTTGTGTGTGTTGGTTTTCTGTATACTGTATATTGTAGGCGCCCTTCTTTTTTTTTGTGACTAGCACGTCCAGGAACGGTAGCTGGTTTTGTTCTTCAATTTCGAGTGTGAAATGTATTTTTGGGTATTAGGAGTTCAAATGTTCTAGGAAGTTGTAGAGGTCCATTTTTCCGAAAGGCAATATGACGAATATGTCATCGACATATCTTAATGAGAGCTTTGGTTTGAGATGGGTGTTTTCAGTGGCCTGCCTTTCAAAATAGACCATGAATAGGTTTGCCAAGCAGGAGAGAGGGATGATCCGATTGATTGCGCCTTCTGTCTGTCGGTAGAATTTGTTGTCGAATAGGAAATATGAGTTCGTTAGACAATATCTTACGAGATCCAGAAAGTGGTCTTCAAAGTTCTCGTTCTCTGTAATTAATTCTAATGCCTCGTCTATTGGGACACTGGGGTACGGAGATTTTACGTCAAAACTTGCGATGATATCGTCTTTGCCAACTGATGTACTCTTGAGGATATGCGTGAACCCTTCTGAGTTTTTGACGCAGGAATTGGCTCTTTCTAAAGCAGGTGGCATGATGTTGGCGAGATATTTTTCCAGTTTTTGGAGCGGAGAGTTAAATGCGCTGACGATATGTCGTAGAGGTGCGTCTCCTTTATATATTTTTGGTAGGCCGTAGAGTGTGAGGCATCTCTCTGGAGGCATTTTCTCTTAGGTTTTTTCTGGGTTTCCGGGTCTATGGATGGTAAACCGATCTCTCTCGAAAAGTCACGAACTTAGCGACAATAAGCTCCGAAGATGCTAGATGGGATTTTGGTCTGCAAGGTCCCAACAGGGACCAACTCAACAACCGGATGTACTCCCGGAAGAAACCCAATATATATATATATATATATATATATATATATATATATATATATATATATATATAAACCCAGAAAAAACCTAAGAGAAAATGCCTCCAGAGAGATGCCTCACACTCTACGGCCTACCAAAAATATATAAAGGAGACGCACCTCTACGACATATCGTCAGCGCATTTAACTCTCCGCTCCAAAAACTGGAAAAATATCTCGCCAACATCATGCCACCTGCTTTAGAAAGAGCCAATTCCTGCGTCAAAAACTCAGAAGGGTTCACGCATATCCTCAAGAGTACATCAGTTGGCAAAGACGATATCATCGCAAGTTTTGACGTAAAATCTCCGTACCCCAGTGTCCCAATAGACGAGGCATTAGAATTAATTACAGAGAACGAGAACTTTGAAGACCACTTTCTGGATCTCGTAAGATATTGTCTAACGAACTCATATTTCCTATTCGACAACAAATTCTACCGACAGACAGAAGGCGCAATCAATCGGATCATCCCTCTCTCCTGCTCGGCAAACCTATTCATGGTCTATTTTGAAAGGCAGGCCACTGAAAACACTCATCTCAAACCAAAGCTCTCATTAAGATATGTCGATGACATATTCGTCATATTGCCTTTCGGAAAAACGGACCTCTACAACTTCCTAGAACATTTGAACTCCTAATACCCAAAAATACATTTCACACTCGAAATTGAAGAACAAAACCAGCTACCGTTCCTGGACGTGCTAGTCACAAAAAAAAAGAAGGGCGCCTACAATATACAGTATACAGAAAACCAACACACACAAACAGATATCTCAACGCACAGTCACACCACCATATCACTACTAATCTTAAGATCCATTCGCCTTACGGACAACAATACACAGCAGACAGAACTCAACAACACAAACACAAAAAACGACAGAACAAGCCGAAGAAACATTCAATGTAATACTGCCATACATCAAAGGAACAACGGACCGTATCGGAAGACTTTTAAGAAAACACAAAATAAGGACAGCATACAAGCTTCACCGATCACCCCTAAAGATAAGGTCAAGGAGTTTACCCCATCCCATGCTCAGGCTGTAACAAAACCTACATCGGACAAACAAATCGAAAAATATCTGCCAGAATCGAGGAACACAAAACAAGCATACGGAATAAGCAAAGAACATCGGCATTATTCCAACACCAACTAGAACTAGGTCACAAAATTAACATTGATGAATGCAACGAGATAGCCAACATAAGAGATCGAAAAGCAAGAAAGTCTAAATAAGAGGGATGACGCTCTACACCTGCCGCCAACGTGGAAAAGCATTCTTAAATCACTAGATCCAGAGAGCACGACTAAGCGGTCTTAGTCATAAATGACCGGAAGGCCAGAAAACATAAATATCACACGACACCCCGATCTCTCTCAGAAAATCATGAACCTTGCAACTTTAAGCACAGAAGATGCCAAATCAGATTTTGGCGAAACGTCTGCAAGGACCCAACAGGGACCAACTCAATAACCGGATGTACTCCCGGAAAAAACCCAATACATATTTTTCCAGTTCAGCAATCACAAATATATAATATATATAATCAATATAAATAAATTATAAATAATCTCTAATAAGAATCATTTTAACCAAATATGTATAAATACATATATGCCAAACATTACTTGGTTATTATATAACTAATAAACTACAGATAAACTTGAAAAGTATTATTTTTTTTATTAATCATACCCAACAACCATACGACAAAACTGTGATATTCCCATGACACGACTGTGTTATTTTAAAATAACGACAAAAATTATTTCGGTGTCTTCATTTGAGTTTAAAACAAAAAATTTATTCCCTTCGCGAATATCACGATAAGCTTCGCATTTACGAAAATCTCCACAATTCCGAAGAAAGACCAGAAAGACCACTTCCATCTCGACAAACATTTTTCCAAGTTTCTCAAAAACTTTTGGATATGGGTAATGTGGTTCCAGAATTTCAAGTTTACATGTTAGAGTTAAGAAGAAGATATAATACAATGTTAATTGGATTATACATAAAATACTAAAACAGATCTACCCTTATAATGTGAAAAGGGTATAAGCACTCTTACCCGCTGATTTTTCACACAGGTAAAAATATTGTCAATGGAATATTGGCCAAAACCAAAGGAATCTAAATTTTTTGTTCAGGATTTTATCAACAAACGAAATTTCTTTCACGAGGGTGAAGGATATTTTTATGAATTAATTTAACAAACCAAATTTCAAATATCTTAAGAGACCAATGCAACAAAGAAATGAATTCCGATGAACGGAAATAAACAAAAATATAAGACGTAAAGAGGAAATATGAATACCACTACCACAAAAAAAAACGGAAATATTTGAAATTGTCATATACAATGGAAAGATTGCTTTTCTCTGAAACGACTTGACCCTTAAATTGTAAAAGAAAAAAAGGTCAAAACGGCCAATAAGGTAAAAGGCTAACCGTTTAAACCATTTCACCAAACAGTTCATAAGACAAAACTTAACTCCTTATTTAGAAAGTAAAGTATTCCCCAATGAAATAAACTTTTTTTCGTGTTCCAAATCTGTTCTCGATTATATCTGGAGTATGTTAAATTAGAGAGGTTTATATGATATTTTGGGAAAATATTTTATCGTTATTGATATTTTAAAATTTAATTTTGATTATAGGTATTGGCTAGGCTATTTATTTTAAAACAGTTTATGACATGCGTTTTTATAAGTGTAATTCATAACATTTACTAAAATGGAGTCGTACACAATAAAACAACGCGTTAAAATTGTTGAATTAGTTTATAAAAATAGGCGTTCGGTAAAACATGTTTTTAGAAAATTACGTGATATTTACGGTTTGCATAATCGTCCATCAGAAAGCACTATTAATCGAATATGTCCAAAAATTTCAATAAATTGTATCGGTGGAAGATTTTTATTAAAAAAGCATCTTTTCAAATTAACATTTTAAAATTGCTAGCTATGTTAATATACAAAATTTCCGCACTTCAAAAAAAAAAATTCCGAAAAATTCACGATTAGTTGATGAGAAACCTTTACATTCTAAACGAGTCACTGCTTGGTGTACTTTATGGCCAGGAGGTGTAATTGGGACGTATTTCTTTCAGAATGCTGCTGGTGAAGCTATAACTATGTATGTTGTTCGATATCGTGAGAGTGGATATTTGTAAGATGAATTGAATAATATTGGGGTTGCGTAAAAAGCCAGGTCTATAAAATCAACGCAAATTCTGTGTTTTATTTAAGAATTTTAAAAAACCGCTCAATTTGAAAGACCTTTTGTTAATAATGATCATTATACTAATATACACACAATTATCGGGTTATTCGGAAAGTCTGTAGGATAAAAGACTGTCATGAGTTCCAGCTGTGGTTAGATTTCAGTCGTGCCTACTTACCTCCTGCAGATACTCACGAAAATTTTTATAAGGCATTGTGTATGCCTGATGAGACACATTTTCATTGACTGGTTTTGTTAATAAACAAAATTGATAAACCTTTTAGTTTTTTGCCTTTGTTAGGTTTGTTATTTTTCTAGTATGTTATATTTAAATCCCTTTTTTAAGAGTGACCCTCTTGGGTAAAATTGGTATTAGAAAAATTGATACATCTACTAATTCGAATTGTGTTCATGGCCGAGAACTATGTGTCACATTTGTTAAATGG
Source organism: Cosmopolites sordidus (assembly GCA_031761425.1). NCBI lineage: Eukaryota > Metazoa > Arthropoda > Insecta > Coleoptera > Curculionidae > Cosmopolites > Cosmopolites sordidus. Next base: position 7,575 of record JARFXV010001656.1, read on the forward strand.
GAACCATCATTTTAATAGTGAATTTAAAATATTACATGTACATAACAACGGCAAAAACTAAACCATCTGAAGAGTTTAGAAATAAAACGTCTCAAAGATGCGAAAACCCTTCAAAATATCCAAATAGACCTGAACAAATCCCCTTTGCTGAATTGGTACAGACAGTAAATAATATCTGTGTGGATATCTTAGAAAATATATATTTTTATTCTAGAAACCTTTTGTACTTATTCCTATTTTAACGTCGTAAACCGTCTCAAAGATGCGAAAACCCTTCAAAATATCCAAATAGACCTGAACAAATCCCCTTTGCTGAATTGGTACAGACAATAAATAACATCTGAGTGGATTTCTTAAAATATGTATATTTTTATTATAGAAACTTTTTGTATTTATAGCTATTTTAACATCGAAAATAGCCAGTTCTTAAGAAGCAACAATGTTAGCGAAACGTGTCAAATATTAATAAAAAAAAGTGGAAATATAGTTCAAACAGTCTTTCATTAAATATTTATAGTGAATTTCCATCAAGTAAAAACCAACACAATCCAAAAATAGTTTATGTAAATATTTATTTTGACTTTTATGTAATTAACATTATTATTGACAAGTTTTTGTCAACGTAATAGTAGTATCATACTTTTTTCGCCAAGAATTGGCAGATTTATAACCCTATTCATATCTTCTTTCATTTTATAATATTTACCATTTAAACAATTTAGGTCGCTCATGTTTTCTTCGGTACTATTGCGCTAGTTTATTTAGGGTCGCTATTGTACTAAACACTCATCTATCCATTGCTTAGCATACCCAAGACCAGATATTTAGTAATGAAGTTCTCTGATATAAAGAACCCACCCCAAGTTTTATTTATAGAGCGGAATGTAGTAAACATGATAGAGGATTTTGTCTATGAAAAAATAAATACTGTAAACAAGAAATGAAATTTATCTGATAGAATGATTATTCAAATAAAAGGTACGAAGATAATTAAATTAGAAAAAAGTTGCACCTCCTCACTAAACTCTGTAACGTCACGTTTTGGCTTTCATTCGTTTCTGATTCTATTTGAAGAGATCTATTAAAATAAATTTGACATTTTTATAGCCTCTACTATTTTTGTCCTCTACTATGTGGCGTAATTAAATTTTTGATCCGACGTTTCGGCTTTTGTCGACCATCATAAACTTTGTTTTTTTAAATAGTCGAAAAATGTTATTTAATGTTTAGTAAATTCTACTTTTTATTTTGAAACCAACGACATGTCATACTTATTCAATATCATATAATATTTATTACACGTTTCCGACTAAGAAACTCATCATCAATGCAAGTTAACCTATCTAAAAAAATATTTTTATTGTATTTAAAGTCTCGTTGGTTTTCAATACATTTTCTTTACATAAATAGAAACTAACAACAAAATGTTATGAATGTATGAACAATCCTAAAATCAAAGAAAGTTCTCTAAAAAATTCAACAAGTAATAGTTAATTGTACTTAATAAAAAAAAAAAATTTAATATATAAGCTCCTTATTCGCGGAAAATATGTTCCGTAAATACACCGCGAATACAGAAACCATGAATGCGAAATGGTAATTTGTACGGAATTATAGGGATATGTTCCAAGATTACAAAATAAAAAGAAAAACTACATAATAAAAAAATTCTAATGAGAGATTTTTTTACAGTATTAATAATTATTATCAGGCTTAGACAATGGTTTACAGAATTTCATTCATTAATTGTAATTTTTTCTTGTTTTGTCGCTTTTAAAATCTCGTTCAATTCGGATTGATATTCGGGTGTGTCATTAACAATTTGCCTTTTAAAAACAAGACATCTTTCTATAGACAGATTAATTTTTATGAAGATATCACAAAACTTATTTGCCATTTGTAAACCCTCATTCAGGTTTTTTAAGTTTAATGCCACATTTTCAATGCTCATTGAGGGTTCCTCCTCAATTGAATGGGGATAAGCAATTACCTCCACTTTGGTTTCAATCAAATCTTCATCTTGCGATTTAAGCAGTTCTTGAATGGTTAATTGATTGATTATATATGTTCGAAGTCATCTCGTCTTATGCCATCCGCAACTTGAACAATGTTTTCAGTTAATGTCTGATTTTGCACGCATTCTTTAACATTACTGTACAGGTGCAGATGCTTTTCACTTTTGGATATAAAGGTTTTGTTTGGCATTCTTTTGTAATACAGGGCAGTTTCATTTACATTAAACAATTGTTCACATTTGTATCCACCATCAGCAATTAACTTTGAAAATATTCTGGATATGGCGCTGCTACTAAAGTGTCTGCAGATGCAACTTCTCCAACAATTTTGATGTTATGCAATGATTGTCGCACCTTAACTTATTAAATCAATCTTCCGTTGCTTGAAACTCTCCATCCGTATGTTCATCACCAGGTTTTTTAAAATGTGCGTAAAGACGCTTAGCTTTCTCACGAATTATAGCAACATTCTCTTCTGGCTACAGTATTCAATCCATAATGTTAATGCACTTTCCATTTTTTCAATTACTGGGTCACAAACAATTTTTGCTGTAGAATTCTTTTTTTTTCTGATTTCTTGATATATCGTACGGTTGATTCACTATATACTCTTATACACCTATAGACACCTATATACTCCGCATAATTGCGGTGAAGCAATTGAAGGAGCAATCACATGGCCCTTGGCGATGACATTACACCTAAATCATAACCTTAAAAATACACGGTCTAATAGTTGTTTGGTAGTTTTTGAGTTAGATTATTATTAAATCAAATATAAAAATGTTCTCTCGATGGCAACTTCTGGTTCAAAAAGTTCAAAAGACGTGCTGCAGCAATGTGTGGGGAAACAGGAAAGAGTTATGTTTCTTATTTGGGGAATGTTGTTGCTTCTAAAAGCATCTGCTCGGGATGCTTATGTACAGAAACGTGCAGATTAAAATACAGTGCTAAATTTTCTAAGAAAAACGAAGGTTAATACTTAATATTTTTTATAGCCTTGATATACATTCAAAATATGTATTATTATTTAGAACTATCACTCCAGTGGAAGTTGACCGCCAGCGTAAAAACGCTTCTAAACATAAATCTAATTCTTTCAATCCTTCCTTATTTTGGAGAATCAACTAATTTATGTATGTAAAAAAATATTTTGTGCTCTGTACCAAATTTTCCGAAAAAAAGTGGACATCATTAAAGGTAAACTAAAGTCTGGACAATCAGTTCCATCTCAAGATGTATGTGGACGATATATGACAAGGCCACATAAGATGCTGTGGAGCAGACTATTATAGATCATTTCCTACCAAAGAGTCCCATTATTCCAGAAACAATAATCCACATAAGGTATTTGGCCGCATATTTGAATATGTCGCACATGTATAGATTATATGTTGAAAAATGCAAACAACAGAATAAACCGGACAATTTAAAAAAATTAACGTATGCAAAAATTTTCTCGACCTAGTTCAATTTGTCATTAACTCATCCGAGGAGTGATACCTGCAGCAAAGGTGATTCTGGGAAATTAAATATGACTCACGAAGAGAATGTAAAACTAAAGTTTCGGTTGATGCCTAAAGATCGAGAAAAATCTTAAAAAAACTAAAACGAATGTTCCATAACGGTTGACTTACAGCAGACCATGCCATTATCCAAAATTATTTCGTCAAAGGCATTTTACCTAAGACAAATTTGGTTCTACAACTTAGGCATTCACATGATTACGACTGAAGGGCACCAAAGTATAATGCAAACTTAGACTGTTGATGTAGCCGGTAGGGATAGTACAGAAGTTGTAAGCTGTTTATGTAATTTCGCATAAACTTGCTAAAATGCGAAAAAAAGGAAACATGTTACAGTATGGTCCGACTCATGCTCTGGCGAAAACAAGAATTTTCATGTGATTTGTGTGTACCAGCTGATGATATTGAAAGATACCTTTGAGGTAATTGATCACACATTTCCGGAGGTACATACGTATTTAGACTCAGATAGAAATTTTGGGCGTATAGAAAAAATGTTAAGAAAACACAGTGTCTTACCTACCCTGAAAGAATATATAGACATATCATTAAAACAGCATGCACAAAACAGTTGATCATTACCCTTATTATTAGTGCAACCAAATTAAAAATTAATTGATGGTGCTTTATTAGTGCATCCCACAATAGAAGCACATAATTATATTCAATTACAACGATGGTTAAAATGCCATGGTCGTCCCCAACGTGGAAATAAAACAGAATTTGTTGAAAGGTTAGTATAACAATTATTATTATTATTATTATTATTCACGTATGGGCCCTGGTGGACCACGCGAAGTACAGTTAGAGGCATTTGTTGCTGTTAGCCTTCCTTTGCGCCCATATTGATTTCATCCTTTCACGCAAAGCCTTTTTCTTTTCGTCAGACCAAGTTGTTCCAGTTTTCCAACAGTTTTCTCTCTGGCCAACCTCCCAAACGTTAACCTTGAATCTGAAACAGCCTCTATCCTGAATTTCAATTTGTGTAATATTTGGTGTATTTACTCCTATTTTCATAAAATTCGACTATTTTTCTAGTTAGCCTCCTCGGATTCATCCGTTTTATGTGTCCGTAAAACTTTAATCTTATTTTTCTCATATCGCTATGTATGTATATCTATGTATTGTTTCATTTCTTGGTTTTCTCGAAGTCGGTATATTGTGCTATTTATTTGTTTGAGGCCTAAGATTTTTCTTATGATTTTTCTTTCCTTCTTTTCAATCTCCTTGATACCTCTTGTTCTATTCAAAATGAGCGTTTCTGCCCCATATAGACATTCTGGCTTAATAACTGTGTTATTACTTTGTGTAATCTATAATCTGTGTAATGTCTCAGTTTTGTATTTTTAGATATGCTTTTTTTGTTGTAAATATTTTGCGTAGTTTCCATTTTTTGACATCTACTCTTATTGGCCGCTTTTTCCAACCCATTTTCCATGATTATTTCACCCAAATATTTGAATTGAGAGACTCGTCTGATGTTACCATATTTTGTTTTTAGAAATGGTGTTAGTTAGTCTGTTGCAGGTCATGTATTGTGTCTTTTCAAAGGAAATTTGGAGTTCTACCTTTTCGGCTGTTTCTTTTAGAATTTCAATCTATTTTTGTCCCGTTAGTATATCTTGAGCCAACACTGCTAGATCATCAGCAAACGCCAGATAATCAATTTTAATGTTGGTTCTCCTCAGTTTAATGAGCTGGTCAATATTCAGGGGCGATTTTTTTTCACACCACTCCTGTATTACTTTTTCTAGTTAATAAATAAAGAGTGGCAAGAGTGGCAAGAGTCCATCCCCTTGTCTCACTTCAATTTTAATTTCGAAGGGTTCTGAGATGTCACCCATGAATTTAACTTTTGACCTTGAATTAGTTAGCGTTACTTTAATAATTGCATGCGTTTTCAGATCTAGTCCTTGTTCTTTCAAAGTTTGGAATAAAGATTCGCGGTCAATAGAATCATATGCTTTTTTGAAATCTTTTGAAATCTTTAAATTATTTTAGATTCAGGATCTGTTCTGGGCAGGATCTGCCCGGTCGAAAACCTGCTTGATATTTATCAGTTTTAGAACTATCCCTAAGCTCTGTCTAGTAGACATTGAGATAGAATTTTGTAACAAACTGGAAGAAGAGATATCCCTCTGTAGTTGTTTACATCCATTCTATCTCCTTTCTTATGTAGTGGATGGATTAGAGCATCTTTCCAATCTTCAGGAGTCCGTTCGGTTCGCCAAACTTCTTGTAGAATTTTGGTTATTTCCTTGATTGTACCTGGACCAGCAAATTTCTAAAGTTCTGCAGTGATTCCATCTTTACCAGAAGCTTTGTTATTTTTAAGTCGCTTGAGTTACCTAATTATTTCATCTTTATTCGGAGGTAATGAACCTGGGTTTGTTTGTTTAGGGTTTTGTGTTGGTAATCTGTTAAAGGTCTCAGGGCAGTTTAGTAGGTGTTCAAAATATTTCGCAAGTTTTCTGCAATTGTCTTGGTTATTTAGAACTAATTGTCCGTTTTACTTTTGGATGCAAAGACTTTAGGCTTGATAGTCTGTTAATTTAGAGTTTTAAATGTTTTGTAAAAATTGCGGGTGTTATTTTTTTGGAAATCTTTTTCTATTTCATTAAGTTGATTGTTTTCATATTTTCTTTTAGTTTGTCTAATTAGCTTTAATGTTTCTTTTCTTACTTCCAAAAAGATGTTATAATATATTGCTGTTTTTTGACTGTTCCACTCTTTGAATGCTTTATTTCGGCTTAATTCTGCTTGCTCACAAATTTCATCCCACCACGGATATTTTCTACGTTTTTATAAAGGGACCAACTTTAAGGCTGTTTTAATAATTTTTTGTTTCAATTCTTGCCAGTTCTATGCTGGTTGTTTATCAAGCTCTTCTGTTAGGGTTGGTTTTTTTTTCGTAGGGTCGAACTTTGGGATTAGCAGTCTCTTTTGAATAGGTTTTCTTCTAGTTTGATTTCTAAGTTTGATTCTAGTCAAGTAGTGATCCGTGTCTATGTTAGCTCTTTTCCTGACTTGAACATTCAAAATCTCTTTATAATTGGGGTACGATTGGGGTAGAAATGGCAACATGGTCAATTTGAAATTCACCCATGTATGTGTTTGGGCACCTCCAGGCCTTTTGTTTTGTTATTTTCTTCTTAAAATGGGTTGACATTATTTTTAGATGAAACTACGAACATAGTTCAACTAATCTTCTGCCATTATGGTTAGTTCATTTATAAGCGGGAAAACTGCCGACTGTTTTCCTGTACTTTCATTCTTTTCCTAGTTCGGCGTTGAAATCACCCAATAGGAGTTTTACATGGTTAGAAGGATTTTGAGAAATAGCCTTTTCTAGAGTTTTCCAGAACTTATTTTTTAGGATTAGATTTATTTTCCTTCGTTAACTGGGAGATGTGCATTGATTAATGTATAGTTTTTGTTAGCACACTTGAGGGATAGTGTCATAAGTCGATTATTTACTAACTGAACATTAGTTATAGAACCAAGAATGGTTTTTGAGATAGCGAAAGCAACACCTAGATGTGGTGTACTTTTGTCTATATAACTATATAATAAAATAAAAACACTATATATAAAATATATTATAAATTTATTATAAATATATATAATAAATATATTCTTTTGTCCGTTTTACATTTAAAAAATCTGTAGTTTCCGAAGTCCAATTTATTATCATCTGTCAACCTGGGTTCTTGCAGAGCTAGAATTTGGATTTTTTGTTGATTCAATGTTCGTCCCAATTCGTGTAGTTTTCCTGGTCGTACCGTTCCAAAGAAAGTTTTTGTTTTCGGTTTCAGACGTTGGCCAGAAGTCACCGACTCCCTCTGAAAGATTTTGCGTTTAAGCCCGGACGCCCCAGAATCCGAAAGTCCGGTTGTACCAGCAAAGCTGGCAGAGGATTGCTTGCCTCCTGGGGTAATTTTGTAATTACTAGAATGCTTCATCTTGAACTTTGAATTAAAGGTTTGAACCATGACGGTTCAGAAGTTAAGACTGAAGGGGTTAGTTCCAGAATTTAAATCTCAGCCGCACCACTGGTGAACAGACGCTGACCACTCAACCGCTTGATACAAGTCAGACGCTAAGTGGATTTAGTTTTTTGCCTTGGTTCGGGGCTACTTATTTTGAGATATTCGCAGCTGTCCATTAATATATAATGAAACTTTCACTATCCACCACCCGTGACCCGTCCACTCTAGGGCAAGGTATACTGGATAACAATTATATTCATATTGGTTTTATATTTATTGTATTTACAGCATTATATTTGTTATTTATAATATTATATCTATATTTTAACTTTATATTTATAATATTACATTTATATCTGTATTAAGTTTGGAGGATATTTAAATTTTTATTTCTTTTAATACCTTCATACTCTTCCGTAGGAGCAATTTTTTAAAATAATTAACTTGTGCCATGAGTTTATTTATATTTTTCAGCCATTCATCATTTAAAGTTATAGCTTAAGCAGTTACATTAACATTTTTGATGGGTTAAAAGTACCTGATACATGATTTTTTTTTACACAACTGATGGGGCCAGGATGTTCTGTTGTTGAATCACTTTCTCCTTCGAAATGAAGTGAACAAATATACGTATCTCTGTTAATATAATAAATTAGTGGAAATCGATCATCGTCTCGTGCACATTTATTAACTCACAAATCACATTTAGCACACTTTGAACAAATTTTTATGATTTTGTTTCTTTGGTTTAACAAGTTTTCGACGATATTCAAGACAACGGTTTGAAAAACTAATAAAGTAATATTAATGGTCCGAAACTGATTTACTACACGTATCGCTGCGACATATCCCATAACAACAACGTTTTTGTGCCGTTTTTTTATAATCAACTTTATATATTTTTATTGAATGGAAGCCGAAACGTCGAGATTTTACAAATCTAAAACACGGTTCTGCCCAAAAACCTTTGTCAAACATGTTACTGAAATTCGACACATTTACTCTAACAGCAATCGATGATATATATTTATTTTTTTTTTGTTACAGGATTATAACGATGATATTCGACAAGAACAAATGTGGGAAATGCAGGTATTGTCCAGTCAGAAAAACTCCGGAAAAATTGATGAATCCAAGCAGTTTGGATCTGGAGATGAGGAAAGATTAAGTGGTGATACTGGAGGGGAGTCTGGACCCCAGAGTCCACAAGATCATGAACATCCAGCTCTCAGAGGTATTCTGCCAGGTAATATATATTCGTTCGGATCTTGCTATTATTCACCCTAATATCTCATGTAAAACAAAACAACAGAAATTTGATTAAAATATAGAACTCTTTTAATCTATGACATCGATATGAATATTGCCACCTATTTCGATAGTTATTGAGAATTTTTTATTATTATTTATCAACTTATATCATTGGTGTTACAGCCCGCCAGTTTATTTCATCATATTAATGATTTTTTTGTTACATTTAGGTCATCTGTATACCTACTATCTTGTTTTCTTTATTTATCACTGTTCCATTTACACCTATGAGTGTTTCGTTGATGACTTTATTTAATACTATATTAAGCAGGATAAGAGCCAATCCACCCTCCTGTCGCAAATCCTGTTCGATCTCAAATTTTACTGTGGTGTATTGTTTAATTTTTACTACCACCTTAGAGTTAAGCATTGTATCCCGGATTAATCCAAGAGACATAGCTGATATTCGATCCGCTTTTAGTCAGTGTGTGCTGCCCGTTATGATATATAGAAATAAAATCTAGACAGTTAGTTCAAAAACTTCGAGTAACACACAGAGGAATGGAAAGTTGTATGCTTCGTATTACAAGGCGAGACAGAACGCCCTGTACGTGGATCCGAAAATAAATGAAAGTATGTGACATCACTGGAGAGCAAAGGAATTGAAATGGACGCAATAGTACGCAAGCCATATTGCGTGGCGATGTGATAACTGGTGGACCAGGAAAATCCTGGAGTAGATCTCGATCGCAAGCGTCCATGGAGAAGGTCGAGAGCACGATGGACTAATGACATCATCAAGTATGTTGGGCCTGAATGGCAGACGAAAGGTCAGGACCGTGCTAGTTGGAAACATTTTAAACAGGCCTTCATTTTACATTGGATGGACAATAGTTAAACAATCATTTTTTTTAATTTTCTTTTTATCTTGTTTTATATATATATAAATATAATTATAATATGTATAACCAAATAGAACAATTAACTATAAACAACTTTATTAATTTATTATTGTTTCAATATATTTTAATAAACAAATGAATACAAGTTTTTTCGAACATTTCACTTTGGATTTCGTAATGAATATAGCACTCAAACAGCCATACTCATATTTACAAATGATATGATATTAGTCTATAATATTCGTGTAAATTATATCCAATGATTTTTATTCTCTGTCGTTTCTAAAACGAAGATTACCTAGAGTATCAATACTTCCATTATGTTGTTCAGTTCCACTCTTCTTAACGACTTTTTGAGACCAACCTAACTTGAAATCAGTGCGCTAACTACTCCTTTGACTTGAGGAGTAAGATTTATTCATTGTGAATTGGCTTTGTGGTATTTTTAATTGGGATATATAGGAAATAGTTATTTTCTATTTCTACTGTAAATTTATTACGTATCTTCCTTATCTTACGTAAGTTTTTATAGTATTAGAACACATAAACTAATGAAACACGTATTGCATTAATTCTTAAATTAATTATTTAATTTTCTTTTGTATCTCTATATTTTTCAAATCCATCATTAGTCATTTTCTATTGTAGTTTATTTGCCCTTCAACGATTTAATTTAAGTTACTTGGTAATATCTTTATTATTTTTACTAAAAATTAGTAACACAATGTTACTGGTAACTTGATTTATTGTTTAGTTCCATTGTAGGAATTGGAAAATGTGAATTACCAATAATTTAACATAATTATTATCACATCTATAAAATAGCTGTTATAATAAATTACAACAGATTAATTTTTGTCATTTAATGAATTGATTTTAACAGATCCACGTTAATGGAAATAGGATATTGTGTCCCTCAATAATACTTATAATTATTAATAGGTAAATACTTTAAACCCAACTATATGTAAAAGCAGATTAACTTCCCAACAGATTAAACTGATTAAAAAGTATAGGATTTATATGTGCTTAATATAATTTCTATTCATTTTTGAATGTTTTAAAAAACATTAATCAATACAGAAGCTCAGAGCTTGTTTTTCAGTAACAACGAAAGGCAAAAACATCATTTATACCAAATCCATAAATAATTGTAGAATATTTTAACTTGACAACTGAACATTTTTCTGCCTTTAAAAAGTATTATGCCAATGAAGCTGAAAAATCATAAATTACCCGAAGAAAAAATTGTCAACACTCTTGATAAATCTTTCTTCGTTCCGCCATTCTGACTATAAAAATATATAGGGTACTTCATTAAGGGCACCGAACCTAATACAAATAAAATTATTATTTTATTTATATATCTCATATATATGGTGTATGAGATATTATATCGGCCGCGGTTTCGTATCCGAGAGGTCCAATTTTCGATAACTCGATTGTATAAGTTGGGTTGGGTATCATTCTCGGTGTTGTTAAAGGTTCCTTTACGAACAAATGTGAACTTTCTTTTCTTCTTTTAATTTAATTAATTTAAAATTGAAATAAACGTACCAAAAAATCTAATATACCTATCTGTTCTTCCATTTACAATACATATAGATCTACCATGTACAATAATTTTGTCTTATAGAAACGTCAACCACGGTTGTGACTGCATCAGAACCAAGCATTCTGTCAACTAACGGCTCAAATCAGATGTCACCCAGCCTCAATGGATCAGATGAGATGATACCTCAAAGCTTGATGGTAGGTGGACGCAAAAGACCCCTACTAACAGCTGGACCCAGAACAGCCATGACTCCCACAAAGAGAACGGTGATGAGTCTGCTTGCTAAAGCTAGAGCAGCACAGGTCAAGCATATTTCCAGCCATTTTTCTGGAACGACAACAGAGTAAGTCCCATTAAATTTAAATATTGAGTGAAAGCGTGTGACAATTTTGTTAATTCTATGTGTTAAAATTAATTTCCCAAATAATCACTAGTTTTAATAATCTCATATTTTGTATCTTAAATAGTTTTAGCCGTTGCTGTTTTCGAATATTCCATTTCATCACCAAGCACTTGTCTCCGCTGGCTATACAGGATGTCCCGTTACTTATCCGCCATAGAGCAACTGATGATAGTAAGATCAAAATAAGAGGATTTAGTCCATAAATGTGTAAAAACGATTGAAAATATCAGGTTCAAAATCGCGATAGTTGGGTTTTCAAAGGTGAAAACCCGAATTTGGTACTAGTTGAGCCTAGTTCCTAGAGGGCGCTTGCTACCTTCTATGTGACCAATTAACTCACTCATATTTTTTTACCCAAAAAAGGTGGAAATATTTATTTCAAAATAGAGAAGAGTTTGCGAGATATTCCTGTTCGAATATTTCATTGCACATTTTGTCGATGGCTGAAAAATCTGCTTTCCACAATACGAGGAAAATAAACATTTAGATATCCAAATTCAACGGACTTTATTTAAAATAATATTTTTTTGAAATTTACTTCAATAGGTGTTGAAAGTATCCACCGTTTACATCAATACACTTTCGCAGGCTCTTTGTTAAATGTCGTTTAATCGTTTAATCGTTTTTTTTATGTCGTAGATTTTGTCAAATTTCTGATCTAGCCAGCAAATCTTGTGGTGACAAATTCTGAACAAGCAAAAAATGGTAAAGAAACAATTTTTCTTTATGGAGAATTCTTGAAACGGTAGATTTGCTACTGCTTGTAAATGTCTCCAAACGCCTAGTGCTTAGATCCGGATTTTCCGCGATACTAACCAATATGTCCTTTTCTTGTTCTACCGTTATAGGTTTCGGTCGTCCACCAGGACTGTTGTAATAAAACGAATCTGTTTGGTCTAACTGATTGCAAATTATTTGAAAAATGTATCGATCTGAGAAGATTCTGGTTAGGTAGAGCCCTTCACGCCTTCTAACTGCAGCGAGACTATTATGATTTACTTGTGCATAAACACAGAGCATATCCCTTAAATCACAGTTATAAAACTGATTAAGTCTGAGCATTTTTAGCAAATTATTTAATATCTATTTAAGATTGAAAAGACTTGTTTCCACCTACGTTTAATAGGAGAGATAAAAAACAATGCCATTTGTCGCCGAGACGGAATAATTTGTACACAACATTCAAGGCACACTTTGTAAATTGCATATTTTTCAGCCATCGACAAGATGTGCAATGGAATATTGGAACACGAATATCTCGCAAACGGTATCAGATATCGATATTGACCAAGGGTCCCTTTTTTACGTGGAAATTATGACTCTGCTCTATTTTGAGAAAAGAAATATGAGCGAGTTAATTCCTCACAAAGTAGCGCCCTCTAGGAAGCTAGTACCAAATTCGGATTTGTCGCCTTTGAAAACCCAACTACCCCGATTTTGAACCTGATATATACAATCGTTTTTAAATTATCTCAATTTTTCGAAAATTTAGTTTCACTTTCAACACCCTGTAATCTTTTTAATAACTAAAATTTGCCAACACATTTATTGATTAAATCCTCTCTTTTTGATCTCTACTATCATCAGTTGCTCTATGGTGGATAAGTTATGAGACACCCTGTATAACTAATATAAGACATATATAACTGATATGTATAACTAATTTGAGACATTGGTATATTAGTAATATAAAGCGAATGTTTTGTAACGTTGGAGATATTTTCGGCACGAAGAACAATCTTGTGTTTTTTTTGCAAGTAAAGATAAGAAGCTCTAAAGCGTATTAGAACATAAAAGAAAATATCTTGAAATATAATCTCCTAAAGCGTTGATAAAGAAGGTTCCAATAAGATTAGCAGAACGCTGATACGTAATAGCAGCACCACTTTTTAAAATATGAATATCACTCATGGACTGCTGTATTCAATACATTGTGCCCATTGATCATGGAAAGATACAAGGTTCAACATCACGTAGAAATTAGAAGTTCTCTTTGAAAAATTCTCAAGTGATTCGGGAATTTCTACTTTATCTCCAGAAAGTCACTGTTTGGTGATACTATTTTAAAGACAAGGATGGAAATCGTATTACTGTTAATGGTGAATGCTATAAAAATATGCTAATAGAATATATTTAGACTGAAATGATAAATGTGGATATAAACAATGTTTTCCTTCAACCAGATCTTAGCAGACAATCTATTTATTGTAAAAAAGTTTCTTGGGCGTGTTAGTTTACGAAATGGTAATGTAAACTGACTACCAAGAACATACGATCGCACGCCCTTGGGTTATGTTTTATGGGGTTGTGTTAAATCCCTGATTTGCAGATAAAAACCTCGAACAACTCTTGACTTTAAACGAAACATTAAACATTTAAATTTTAAAAATTTTCACACATATCACGCGGTAAGTATAATAATTAGGAAGATAACAGAACATTGGTCTGTTGGGATATCAATTGGCCGAAAAATAAAAAAAACTTACACTGTGCTCAATTCATTTCGTTGTTCGAAATGAAGTAAATAAAATAATGAATCCGTTATTTGATCTAATTTTATTGAACATCTTCCGAATAAAATTTCGATGCGCATGTCGTGCCAAACCTAACAGGAAAGTCTACTTCACGTTAGTAAAGGAAGTAAATTTCATTCTGAATAATGCTGTCCAGCTCTTTATAAACAAAATGGAAACATTTACAATATGAAGGAAATTTGAACGGGCTCCGCCTCAGTTGTAGAACCATACACTTTTTTTCGAGTTAACGTTAAAAATTATGCCGTTATAGTCCGGTCAATCTAAACATTCAAAGGTACATAAATTCACATCAAGCTGGAAATAAAATTGTTCAAAACATAATTAAAAATAACATTTCAAAATTTCCCATCGTTGCGGTAAGTGGAAAAAAAATGACTCGAGGTCAAAAGTCAAAAAAATGGATATTTCACGATTTTTCATCAAAACGGTAAGTTTTATCGTAAAATTATATTAAACAAAAATTGTGGACCATAAAATTATCTATAAAAAAGGTATTAATATTTTTTTTCGTAAGAGCCACCGTTCCTGAGATATAACGATTCAAAAAGCTGTAAGCGTCATAATATGCACACGTTTCCACGCCACCTCTGAGGTAGTGTACTTAGCACTTTTTTTAACGTGGTTTCCCCAATAGGCCTATTTCACAGGCCTGTGGTGATTGTGTTTAATTGGAAACTATTGCATAATACTAGATATTAGCAAGGGTCGGAATTGATAAAAGCGATGGAAATTAAAAAACAGTAGAAAAATGTATTCGTCCTATTCATAATCTTCAATTACTTCTTCTTGTTGTTCTTCTTCTTGATCTTCTTCTTCTTCTTCATCCTGGGTGTAAGTGAATTGCTTCAGTAGCGATGTATCGCATGTCTCTTTATTTGTAGCAAACGAATCCTCTACTGTTGGTGATTCAACACCATTATAAGAACACGACTGGCCTTGACAATTCGTACATGCCAGAGAACGAAACAGTCCAACTTTTTTGCAACCTCATTTAGCACTGCATCCCTTTTTACAGTTGCAAAAAATTGTGTTTAGCAGTTTTAATAATAAAATAAGCATAGCTTTTAAAACAAAAGCTGATTCACTTATAGGTGATCTAGTACGAGGAGGACTTACTGTAGATGTACTGGCTTCTTGTTCTTCACGTTATCTTTTATTAGCTGCAGCAATAGAAGACTTTCGAGTATAATTATTAACACTACCTCAGAGGTGGCGTGGAAACGTGTGCATATTATGACGCTTATAACTTTTTAAATCATTATATCTCAGTAACGGTGGCTCTTAGAAAAAAAATTATTGGTGCCTTTTTTATAGATAATTTTATGGTCTACAATTTTATTGTCTAAGGTAATTTTACGATAAAACTTACCGTTTTGATGAAAATCGCGAAAAACTCATTTTTTTGACCTTTGACCTCAAGTCAATTTTTCAACAATGGGGAATTTTGAAATATTATTTTTAATTATGTTTTGAACAATTTTACTCAGTTCCAGCTTGATGTGAATTTATGTACCTTCACTTTTATTTTTCTGTCTAATTTGACCGGACTATTAAATGTTGTGTGAAATGGCTTGGGAAAAGGGACAGAAAAAAATGATGTGTCAATTAATGTTAAATAAACTTCTAAATATTTTCTTCTTTTACCATAATCACATTTTATTTTTCAGGACCATTTCACTAGTTTATTTGAAATGTCCATTCTCTTTATTATATGTTTTTGATATTATATTAGGTGTACTAGGAGGAATCATAAATAACACAGGTCGACATGATTTTTGTAACATAATGAGAATGCTCTTTTTGCGTTTCATTTAGGTAGTTATTAACACACCTTTCCACATAAATGGCCTAACATGTCCCATTTTCAAGTATCTGCTTCTCCTTTATATCATGGATTCACTGAAATTATTTGTACCTGACTGTAGACTGGACAATGTAGGAATTACCACAAGACGGTAGAGGGTGTATTTTCACAGTATTCTACGAACCTTTAAGGGAACATTTTGTTTTCTATAGTTTAGTTTGTCTGGTTTACAGTGCAGTTAAGTAATTAAGTCGATTTTATATAAAATGGGCAAGCTTTAGACGTCGATTTTGCAAAAATGCAGTGGATAAGTTTTATTATATATGCGGACAGTTTAGAAGTCACCAGCTGGATCTATACACGAGGAAATCAAAAAAGCTTATCTTTTATATCTTAAGTGCCAAATTGAAGATCATAGATAAAAGCTGGGCTCTCCATGTTTGCTTTGAGTTGTCACGTAAATTTTGTGCAATGGATGCATCGTACGAAAAATTCTATGCCAATTGCTGTTCCTGTGGAGGTTACTGACCACGTAAGTGATTGCTACTTTTCTATCTCTAAAACAAAAAGGAATTCAAAAAAGCAAATGGACAAAATTCAGTATCAAAATTTGACTTCTGCACTTAGGCCAGTTTCTCATAGCCAGGAACTGGACCTGAAGGAACTAAACCTGGACAACATGTTTCCTGTTCCAACAACTTCCTGAGAACACCAATTGTGCCACAACATTTTTAACAACCAGCAGTGAACCTCATTTAACTCAGAATTAATTAAATAATTTGGTACGTGACCTGGGATTGTTAAAACAAAGATAAATCTTAAGATGCGTTGATAATCTTAGATAAAAACATAGTTCAATATTAGATAAAAATACAAGTATTTCACTATACCGAAAACGGAATGTAATATGTGCAAGTTTTTATGAAATCGAAGGATCACCATGTGTCAGTTGTGATATTAATGGTTTAATGAATTGTTAATGAACATGTACCTTCCGAGTAGAGTATTTTTATCGATTCGTCGAAATATAGACAATGAAACTTAGCTGAAACTATGACAACCATACTAAATCGCATTAAATTTGAACAGTATCAGTATGATATTTGTGGAGATTTAAAAGTGATAGTTATATTGCTTGGATTTTTACTAAGTATTGCTGTTTTTTGTGTCTATGGGACAGTAGGGAAACCTATTAAGGGGGTCTAAGGGACACCAAAAGAACATTACAGTAAGAAAGATTGGCTTCAAACATAAAATATGTCCCCCTGTTAATCCCAAAAATGTGATTCTTCCACCTCTCCATATTAAGCTTGGACTAATGGAAAATTTTGTCAAAACCATGAACAAACAGGGTAATGGTTTCAAGTACCTAAAAGAGATATTTCCTCAATTAAGTGATTAAGCGAAACTAAAAAAAGGCATATTTGTTGGACCTCAAATAAGGAAGCTTATAGGTGATTTCAATTTTCAAGAAAAATTAAATGAAAAGAAATTGGCAGTTTGGTGTAAGTGTTTTGTAAGTGTAGAGAAAGGATTTCTGAACAACAAGAAAGAGAGGGAGAGAGAATTTTGGGATTAAGGTCGCATCGAAATCGGGATCATTTAGCAACCAAAAATATTTAGCTTAAGTTTAGTACTAATACTAGAAGAACTAGAATTACAAAACGTGGAGATATCAAATATTGCGGTATCACGGATGAGTTATATCGCAGATGTAGTTATCACAGATATTTGGGCTGATTTGCTTATGCTAAAATCACATATATTGATGAAATTATAGCTTTGAATGACTAGATCTTGGTGAAGTAGTTTGTTTCTTTCAGATAGGCGAATGTGTTAAACATTTTGGCGGAGCAAAGATTTTGAGTAAGATCCTGATTCAAGTCAAAGAAAGACCTGGTGGGAGATAATGCGGTACATTCGGTAAGCATGTGTTTAACAGATTTGAGATCGTTGCAAAATTCGCAGAGAGGAGTGCCCTCTCGTTTTAAAAGAAATTCGTGAGAAAATCTGCAATGTTCAATCATGAGCCGCAACCATTTGACTGTAGTTTTTCTATCTATTTAACATTCTGGGGGAGGTTGGGAAAATAACGGTTTAAGGACTCTTAGTTTATTAGGATTACTGGGATCGTCCCAATAGGCTTGCATTAATGATTGGGTATAATTTTTTGCGAAAGAGAGATGATCTTTCGGACAAAAACTACACATGTAACCGGCCTAAATTGCGTGTTTTGCAAGCCAATCTGCTTCCTCATTATCCTTGATGTCCTTATGACCAGGACACCAGACGAAAAGAAAATAATAATCCTGACCAACGATGTCTTCTACAAAGTTTATAATTTGTGCAATAACTAGATGGGGAACAAAGTGATTTTAAATCATGGGGCATTCCTGGAGTCAGAGAATGTGATCCAGAAATTTGGGCGATTTGACTTGATATAAGTATCGGATCTTTCGATGACCATTAATTTAGCAATAAGGACGCTTGTTGAGGCCGACAGTTTAAATCCCGACGAGGATTTATCTATGTACGAAGCTACAGCCGACTCTTTGGTCCGACTTGGACCCATCTATGTAAATTAATTGGCATGGAGAGGCAACAAGAAAGATAAAAACTATAAAAACCTCTGAGATGCACTCTTGAAAGCCTATGAAATATTAGGGTGTTGCATGTTCTTAAAAATGAATTTTTTACCCTCACGTTTGGATTTTTTTCCGAAAAATGTATGTACAGTAAGCCACGAACAAGGACAGAGATTTCACCAGGACACCAGGATGATAGAAGCAAGATATCAGAGACGCTGGAACCCATCCGTTTTACGTGTTTATATTAAGTAAATATTAGATTGTAAAAATAAGTCGTCTCCTGTTTTTTCCGCATCACCGATCCCCTCTAACGAAAAAACTATACGTGTTACAGTAACTATCATTTTCGTATTTAGGACTTCATATACCCCTATTTTCATCGATGTTACCTCAAAAAGAATTTGATTTCCAGACAATTAGGAGGTCCGAATTCTATTTCAGATATCAATTATTATGCGTGTACTTTATTTAAAGTACAAAGATTACTAATTTTAGCGGCGCTGCTGAAAGCAAAATTCAAGTTAATTAAAAAAAATATGTGGGTAAATTGTATTTCGTTATATAAACATTCGAAAATCAAATAAATTTGTTATTTATAGCCACCTCTGATTTTTATAAATTTGTGTTCAAGGATATTTTAAATTTATTAAAATTAACATTTAAGGCAAAGAATATCAGTTAATTCTCACTGTAAGTTCCAACAAAAATAAAACCATAACGAAAATATAATTTCCGAGAGTCGTTCTTTCTCCTCGGATAAACCAGAAAATATATAACAACAACAAAAAGAATAAATGAAAAATAAACAAGTCAAAAAAGCAACAGGGCAAAACCGTAATCGTCAACCGGACTCGCCTCTTCATTTTAATTTTTTAAACTGACGGAGAGAAAGGAGAGACTTTAACTTTTTTTCTGTTACAGGCGTCCGCCAACGCTCGTCCCACTCCTACGTGATGACTACATCGCAGGCGGAGTCAACCTCAACCTGATTTAATTATAATTTATCTTTGGGAGCTGTTGCTTCGCCTTTATGCTCCACATCGTCGGCGATTATCTGTTTCGGTGGCTTGAGCAAACCAGAATGTAACTTGTACAAATGGAAAGGTTTTCCGCTTCGTAATTGTAAAGTCAGTTGAAATTGGTTGTTTTAATTTTGTTTAACTGCGAATATTAGAATATATGTCTTGTTCTCGTTAATTCTAATTAGTTTTATAAATTTAGGTTAGCTAATACATTCATTTTAGAGCAAATCATTTAACGCAATCGGGGATATTGTGCTATTCGGCAGGATATGCTTCGAATGAGGTGATTTATGGACTTTTGGGATTATATTTCAAGCTGTTGGCATCACACAGTTTCTTAGTGTCCAGCTTCCAGTCGTGGCTAGGAAGGCATCGCTGTCGATTTAGGTAGTGAAATGAGATGAGGTTCTTTTCAGTTCTTGTTCTGTTGTTAGTTTTTTCAGTTCTGTGCGAATAGACTGCTTCGGGGTTGCCCGCGTCGTCAACCAGATAAGACCGTTGCTGCTGAAACTACCAACAGCCACTTGTGTCTCCCCCCATGATGACAAGACGTGTAGCGGACACGTCCGATCACCTTGGAGTCCACCTCCGAACTGCCATCTTGCGGAAACCAACTCTCCTTGTTATATCCTTCAAATTATTGCAGTGATTAGTAGAAAAAACTTCGTATCATCTCACAATACCTAACTGAATTAATATTGACCGCTTTACCTCTGGCATCTTCAAAGAAGTATGGGAAGAACTATCACCAATTATGTCTCTAGCTGACATTGCAGCCCATACAACAACTTTTGGGCTATGTAATGGTTTTTCGTGTTTTTTTCTTTGGATTTTTCTCCGCCCAGTGACTGCATTTTTGCTTGTTTGCATGGCTGTTTAAGTGAGAGTTAGCCTCGTCACTGAAGAAAACATTGTCACAGTTCAATTCTTCTGTTGGAACCTTTGGTGTGAAACACTAAACTTGAAGAGATTTACCACTAAACACCAAAACGCTTTTTTGAACTGCTCGACGCGCATTTCGCTAACCATATTAGCATCATCGGGAGATGATTTAATCTGGCAGCAAAAAAGCGTTTTGGTGTTTAGTGGTAAATCTCTTCAAGTTTATTGTCACAGTTGTTAAATATTTCTAATATTTCATTGGCAAATGTCAAGCGCATAATAAAATCAGTTTCTTTAATTTCTTGCACAATTTGAATATTATAGGGTTTGTTGATCCTGTAGTTTTTAAACCTTTTTATCCATTTCTTTATTGAATTAACAGTTAGTGCTTCATTTATGCCGTAAATTATACTCGGCCCTATAAGGTCTACGAGCCGTAATAAGGGAATTGTTGTTCTGATAATACGCGCGAACTCAGAAAGCACGTTGTTCCGTTGTTCCGGTGAAACGCTCCATGATAACTAATTTTCCCTGAACCAAGCCTCGAAATAAAGTTAACACGACACGAGCGAAGAAGTAATTAAATATAAACGACATTTTTGGGTACCTGGTATTATTTCTGGAACGATATAATTAACCTCAATATATACTTTTAATTCTGAAGATACTTTCTATAATAATCCCAGATAAGAGAAAATTCATAATAGATCTAACAATAATTTTCTTAGATATATTCGTAAATTAGAAGAAAAACGGATATTTAAAGAAAAGAAAAATTAGATATTTTTATAAAGTTAATTTAAGTAAATAATACAAATCGCAGCATACAATTTAGGTTCAATTATATTTTCCAGTAGCTTCTCATATATTGCAATAAGTAAAAGTTAGGGCAATGTTAAATATATATCATATTAAATGTGATTTAAATTACTCAGTTTCTGAACAATTAGTTTAATTTAAACCATAAGTAAATAACTTTATATATTCCAGTCCTGTTCTAAAATAAATCCTGACTTTTTGGTGAATGAGCTTTAATTAATATTTAGAGAAATTTCATATCACGTACATACTTCGTATTCATTATTATTCCGCAAGATGTTTTTTCATGACTTAGTTCGTGACAAAACTTTCTGTAGTTTATCAGAAAGATTCCCTGCGATTAAACGGACCATAAAAATAATATCTGATCTTTTACATTGGTATTAGATCAGAAAAGGGGATTTGACAAACGTGAATACCTTTTTGCAATAAAATGCTTCCACAAAGTAGAAACAAACAAATCTTTTTATACTTCACTTGAAAACTTCCTTTGAAAGTCAATAAGTCTCATTCATCGACGTTTGTTTGCCTATATTCTAGTTTTAATGGAAATTTTCTCAATATTCTTATCGATTCTTCTCCCTTCAAAACCCTCTTTCGAATTTCTAATATTAATAATTTTTAGATTTTTAGCACTCTTTCCTGTCATTTTCTCCTCAAATTATGCTTATCTTCCTTTATTTTACCCACCTTATTAATTCCTTTCTCTGCTTAACTTCGTTCCATATATAATATTCTCTGAGTTAAGGCATTATGAACATGGTTCTCTAGATTTTGTTCCATTAAAGATTTCATTTCTCTCTCCGCTTATTTTTCTTTTCAAACCTTTATGTTTTTCTTCCCTAAATTTCTGTTAGTATATTTTTGTTCCCAGGTGTCAATGATTTCTTCACGTTTTAAGTATCTACATGTAGTGAGTCGTACAACGATCTTTTAAATTTCGCCTTTATTTATATTGATACATATTTTGACACATTTTTTTTGAGAGTACAAATATGTTATTGTTAGATATTTTATACCAGATCCATAGTCCTCATAAAAATGATTTTAAATGCATGATAATTGTACTTTTATTGATAGTTATCTTGTGTTGATTTTTGAATATCAGATAAACTTTTCCTATACTATATTAAATAGAATACAGTAATGTATATCCTTGTTACAACGCAATTTATGATTGTGAAAATTATCAAGAGATATATTTGTATTTTGATTTGGTATCTACTTTCTACACTTCACAAAGTTTATTGAATCCTTTATTGATTCAATAAAGAATAATTGCATTATTTCTGTATAAAATGGCATATTCAACAAATCCTGGTTTGTAATAAATATAATTTAAAATGTGTCTTTAATATACGAACTTGTTACGTGTTACGTATAAGAAAATTCAAATATCTGTATATCAATCACCGGAAAATTTCGAAAACTTTAGAAAAAATCTGCAAAAATTCCTAATTATTAAAAAAAAAAAATAGAAATAGATATTTGAATTAACGTAGTATTAACAATGAACTAAAGAACACGCATCTATTCGGTGTATTTATCCCCCCAAATCTTTCCACACCAATAAAAAATCAACAGAAAGAAATCAACGAGCTTGAATGTCTCTCCAGTGTAAACTGCCTCCACAAAAAAAAAGGTTTTCTTAAAACAACTTGTAACTTATTTGAAAGTCTAAGAACTCAAGAGGCTATACATTTTTTTTATTTAAACTTCATAATATACGTATTTTTAGATACGTATATACGTATTTAGACTTCATAAAACAAGAAGTTCTGCTATTTCAAAGCTTTAAAAAAAATCAGTATAAATATAATGTAACTGAAAAAATAGGTTGTTTTTTTTTTATTTGAAAAATTTATCTTATCTTACTATAAATGTATCCGTTGATGCCGAATAATTGCGTGTGAATGGAGTGGGGCGAACACAGTGGTTTCAATCCGCTTGGATTAGACAGCTACAGATATCTATCTTAATAGTTACATTTTTTAATATCCTTTTAAAATTTTTCAATAGATAAGGTCACCCTCGATGATGAACTAACATTACTGAATGTTAAGTAGACACTAACGATTTTTTAATTTTTTTTTATACGATGGTAATTTTTATTGTCAAGAATCAAGAATTTCACCAAGGTTTTACTATGACGTTTTGTAATTGCAACAACTTTTTTGTACTCAAAACCCAATTAAATATTTCGTTGCCCAAATTTTACTTCATGTAACGCCTGAGACGTTACCTAATATATATCCAGGAAACTGTTTGTAATAATGTTCATCAATGTTATCAGCTTTGATTGAGTACATTATTGAACATTGTTATTCCTGAAACAATACTATTAATATCTTAAAGCATCATTATATAATTTGAATAAATCACAGAAAATTATATATTCAGCAATATTGGTACTGTACAAGGGTGACAACAGAGCTAAGCAATAATTAGAGGAGTATAACGTTGACCAGCATACCAGGAAAGGTTATCAGAATATTGGAGAAAAGGTTAAGGAGCAAAATCGAGATGACGATAGAGCACGTAAGATCATTGTAAAAATCCATCGACTTCAGGAAGACATTTTTCATTTTGAATTATTATATCTGTATAATGCAATGAAGATAATATTATAACAGCTTTGAGTTTCTTAGGCACGTAAGACAAAACGGTGAAATCTTTTGTAAAGCCAAATATTGTTGATGAAACTAGGCGATCTTTATTAAATAAAAATTCACTTGGTATTTCTCTTTTATTTTTATGAAGCGTTCCTGTATATCTCAAATCAATTTTTTTTTAGTTCTGTTGCAAGTTCTATTGACGAAATCCAGTTATTGCCGTTAATGTTACAGTTACTGTTTATAATTGGTTGAACAAGTTTTAAGACATTCAAAGTTGGAACTGCCAATTTTCTTGGATTAGGAATATGTCTTTACCGGAATATATAAATACATTTAGTAAATAATGTGTTTTTGTATCAGAGACACATTATGTTTTATCCATATTTGTTGGGTTCATTGGGCCTATACATCTTGTATCTACATTTTCCCCTAAATCCAACAAGCATAATTTGACTGGGAATTGATAATCATGAGGTTGAACAATTCTGATATAGGAGCAAGTTCATCTCAATTTCTTATTCTTTCTTTTCTTGTGCTACTGTCAACAAATCTCAATGCTGAACACAAAAACCAAAACACGTTTTAAAGTCATATTAACACGAAACGATTTGAATGCGCCAGAGAAAAGAAGACCTATAAAATCTTTCAGCTCAGTTTTTTTTATTGTGATTCGTAAATTGATTTGAAAGAGCGATCGCCATAAGAAGCTGCCAATACAGTTATTCGATCATTTGTATGCTGAACAATGATGTCCAACATATGATCATCAAACAATAAATTACATGCATCTAGGGGTTTGTATAGTTTGTTCCTATATGCCTCATAAATTACATCTGGAATCTTAGACCTAATTGTATTTTCAGGTTGAGTTTTACTACTAGCGGGGGATATTTTGGAAAACTTGTATTTATTCTTCTCAAAAAAATTTGGCTTATTTTTATCTATATTCCCTTCACCTGTATCGATTTCAGTTTCCTTATGGTCCTCTTAAATACTGTTTTGTTTGTCCACTTCCTCGGTATCTGTCTCTTCTATTTCAGTCACTTTCATGACTATTGAATTCACTTCTACCAGACTCATATTCACTACTATAGGCGTTTTCAACCTCCCGCAAAAGTTCTGCATCAGTTAAGGGTTTGTTTTTGTTCGTAAAAATATTTAAAACTACGTATAAGGTATTGTGGGTTAGATTTGACCGGAAGCCTGCGCAGTTCACAAACGAGAAGTCCTTTACGCAAAGTGCAATTGTTGACTAAAGATAACGGTCAGAATAGAAAAAATTCATAGGACACCAATGATGACGTCATATATCCAGCCGATTGCCGGACGAATGTAAATTGGTCTGGGTCACTACTGACCCATCATACCAGTTAACAAGTGAAAAACTAATAAAAAAGAACAGATATATACATATATGTTCCATAGACCTAGAAAAAGCTTTTGATCGAGTTAAAAAAGAGGACATATAGAAAACGCAAGAGAAACGAGAAATAGACAAGGCAGAAATAACAAAGCCTGTGTACAGGGACAACAAGAACTTTGTGCGGACAAACAATGAGGAATCGAATGAATTTACGACAACTATCGGAATAAAATAAGGATGTGTGCTGGTCCATTGTTATTTTCAATTGTAGTAGTCGAAACGTTAAAGAAAACAAAGAAAAGAATGAAAATATTGAACTTCGAACGGTTGAAATTCCAACAGATTATCTACGTGTGGTAACTATATAAGTAAATAATGTATTGTTTTTAACTAAATTAATTAATTGCTTACTAATTTATATAAATAGAGAAAAATAAATTCTTTTGATTTTTTTTTATCTTAAAAAAGGTGCATTTCACATTTAAATACTGATCGGGCCTATGAGGCCCGATCCGTCATTAATGTATAGCAAAGAAGCCAGTCTGTAGAGTGTTAATCCTATGCCTTTATACCGTTAGGTGTCAGGCGTGTGGAGTTGAGGTTATCTATCGTCATCTCCATTTTGCTCCTTAACCTTTTCTCCAATATTTTGATAACCTTTCCTGGTATGCTGGTCAGCGTTATACTTCTATAATTATTGCTTAGATCTCTTGTCACCCATGTATAGTACCAATAGTGTATGCCCTTGTATAGTAACTATATAAGTAAAAGTTACCTACATTTATCACATACTAAATTACTATGTTCTAAACATACATTTTTTTTCACATTTTCAGAACACACTTTTATAATTTTGTCTTTTTTGCTTGGACAAATGTGACATTTTGTTTTTGGTTCACTTGACGGGCCACTTTTTGCATTTGTTGATAACTCTTCAACTGATTCTTCTTCTTCAGATACTCCACCCAGTTTCTTACCAAGAGCTATCAAAAACCTCCTTCTCCTTCCACTTTTGCTACCACACTTGCCATTATGACTAAACTTGAATACAATAAAATCATTTAGTGCACTTATATCAATCATATTTGAAAATACTACCATTGGCCACAGGGACTTTTTCTTTTTCCAGAATAATGTCATAACATTTGATCTGTTTTGTCCACTCCTGCCTTTATTTCATTATAGGTGATAATTATATCTAGTTTATTTCTATTGTTTTCGTCAAATCCATCCTTCTTGTGCAATGTACTCAGAAGACTTTGCTTCTTTTTGGGCAAAACGAAGCAATCATTGTGTCATATTGGAACCCAAAAAGTGAAGAATGAACTGTACGGCCTTTTGTCGCGATAAATTCTAGTAGGAGTTATTGTTTATTTTTTCTAATAGTTCCAACTAATGTTTCGTTAATTTTGAAAAGTTCTTGAGCTAACGAGAAACTGGTGAAAAAATTGTCGCAAGATTTCTTCCACTTTTTATGATTTCTTGCACCATATCCTTCCCAAGGTCCTTTGTACACTTGTATTTTCCACACATAGCCAGCAAATTAGCCACAAATCATCAAAAATGTGATTCCATACTTCCCTGGATTTTAGGGAATAAATTGGCGAAATGGACAACGGCCGCGGAAAGTCACCAACTGCTCACTCCACCTTCATAGACCAACCAGGCACATAAGCTTCTCTCAAGCATGTAATCCAGCATTTAAAAACGTTACGGATAGGTTGTAACTTATCTGAAGTTTTTTGGGTCCTTCGTTTTTCTGCCTCAAATTTTATAACTAGGGATCATTATCTTAAAATAAATAGCCATTAAATAAATATATATTAATTAAATAATAGCCTTAAAATAAAACAACCATCTTGGCGACTAAACATTGTACTAACATTTTCATTTTTTTGAATCGTAGACTCCCATCAAAATATGTAAGCCAATATATGTTTTTAGCTCATTCGCATTCAGTTCTTTCCTTTTCGTTTGATATACCAATTTTCCTTCTTTATTACTCCAGTGACATATTTTTCTCCTAGGTTGGATTAGATTGTCGAAAAAATAATAAAAAAAACTGTCTGCCACTGATTGGCAGTTTTTTTCAGCCTATCGAGTAGGGCCTTCCGCATCCTTCAGAACATTCTGTTCTCTTTTTCGACTTCTAGGATCTGGAAGTGGTAACGAGCATCACACTCATATGTATGTCCATGGCTTCATCCTCACTATTCTCTTGGATATATTCTGGGTCTTTGGGAGCTTCTTCGAGTTCACTTTCACCTGATTCCATGTCCGATTCCGAATCACTCGAAAGTTCTTCTTCTAACATTCTCTCTATTTCTACAATAGTAAGCCTTCTTTTCCTAGACATTATGCAAACACAAAAATAAAATACAAGCCGAGGTGGATAGGTTCACTCAAACACTGTATGTAAACTTATTTATAAACGTCCAGGTAAGTTTAAGACATTGTATAGCTTTGCAAACATAAAACTTGACCCCACCCTTCCCTATCACTCCATTATATTACTGATTACAATACCTCACTCTCTACCAGATGGCGCTAAATTAATTCCAGACAAGGTAAAAGAGACTCAGGTAGAGCCTGAAAGGCCCACCCGTCTGGAACGATAATAAAATTTTTTTATAAATAGAACTATGCGGTTTTATATAAAACAATTCCACGATTTTGAAGCAAACAGGATATGGTTAAATATCTAAAATATAAAATTTCTATCATTCTCTCAAAGAAAGTTAAAAAACATTTCAACTGTTTCAGAATTGATAATTTTTAGAAAAAGTGTAAGTTAATGAAATTCAAGTAAAATTGTAGTACTAAAATATACATAATATATTACTAATATTATATAATTCATATAATAATAATAATAATAACTAATAATAAGTATTCATAATATTTATTATTACTAATCATTGTTATATAATTAAAAAATACGAAAATCGTTTTTCCGAAATATCCTATTATATTAAAAAAAAGCAAATAAATATTAAGTTTAGAGGCATTTAGTATTATTTAGCGACAGGACCTACAAATTAACATGGGTCCCGAGCTATGAACACTGACCACCGGTTAAGCTTGGTCAGCACCCCTATAGGGTTATAAACCGTTGGTTTCGTATTTATCCTTTTAATCTCTCGAGAAACCTCCCTGTTAGCGTGTGACCAACATAACAGGGATCTCATAAGGCATCCGGCCTTATCCAGTCTGGTTCTAGGATAAGTGGATCTCCATGCATTTGTGGTGATCCTGACTATAACAATTCCGAAAACTACAAGTTTATAATTACTTAAAAATTATTAAACTACACCACAAAGAAAAGATTTGGTGGATAGTTTTTCAGATAGAAATGTTCTGATTTGAAACGAATAAATTTATTTTTCTTTGACGGGTTTTCTGAACAAAAGTGCAAGATAAAGTATATTAAAAAGACATGTACAAGACTATAATCTAAACTAAAACACCATTTACAAAATTATTAGGAAAAAAAAACTAGATATTTCACTATATCCACGGAAATCCAGGAATATTATATCCAAGATGTGCGGTCCTAGGTTTTCTTCCGCCATTCTAGTTAACATACTAGATTATGTCATCTGTCCATTTTGCTTTCAGTCTTGTTCGTGGACTTTTGTGATCAAGCAATGCAATCAATTTCTTTATTCTTCCATTGATATCATTTGTTCTTTTAACCATATACAGGACTTGCTGTGTAATCTTATTATGCCAAATATTTATCTTTCCATTCCCCTACTGTGCTACCCGAAGTTTTTGAACTAATTGCGGTGTCAGTGTTTAGATTTCACCGTATGTTATAACTGGTAGGACGCACTTATCATGACTTCTTTTTAGTTTAATCTTAAGCACTATGTTGGGCTCCCCCATATTTTCGCTATTTCAAGGAATAAACATTTTAATTTTTGCACAGTCATACAGGTTAATGGGTATAATTTTTTAAGATACTCAACTGAAATCTGCACTTTACACTCAGCCTAATACAAATTCACAAATAGGATCAATTATCGGCATTTCGCTTCGCGTTAGAGATATCGAAAAAAAATTAGAAAAAGTTGTTCATATTGTTTTAACCCCATATACCGAGTTTCGTGACAAATTTCGCATTTTTAATTATTTTTGTCTATACACAAAATTATTATAAATTAATTTTTTAATTTAATAATTGGCACATTAATTATCAGTTATGTGATACTCATATTGTCGTATTTTATATTATCCTTGTTTAGATAATATATTTCAAATCCGACTTCAACAAGTGGAAATAAAATTCCCGCTGCAGATTAATTTTGAACTTAAAAACATACACTCAAAGTTCTTTATCTTTCGGACAGAAAAAATGGTTAATGATTTGTAATTTAATTAAATTCAATTTTCTTGTGTGTTTTTGCTTCGTGTGTTTAATTCTAAACGTTCAACATATTTTTGGTTTGATAAACTTATATCTAAAATTTATAATGATATTTATTGTAAAAAGCATAATACCTTTACGATGTCTCAACATTCTTCAGTCATGTTTTTTCTTCTTCTTCTTCTTCTTATTCTCCTTTTTCTTCCTCCCATTCTTCTTCTATAAAGAATTTTCTTTTTCTTCTCTTTCTCTTTCTTCTTTCTCCTTTTGCTTCTTCTTCTTCTTTCTAAGGAATTTATTTTGTTTAATCTTTAGAAGGATGTTCAATTTTGATATAATGAGCGGAGATCCTGAGATGTAGATGACCAACTATATTTCCATCTCTTAGCTGCACTACCGCCTTTTTCCGTCTTTAGCGATGTAAACCAGTCTATTGGTTTGTTCTTCCAGACTTGCTCAACTTTTCCATTCACCGTGCCTTTCAACTCGCCACTCAGCATCGTGTGTATTCTAGCACAGGATAACAGGCATGCCTCCTCCTACCGTTCGTTCCGACAGTTTCATTCAACATTTCTGGCCAGTTCAGTAAAGACGGTTTTTTAAAAACGTTAAAAACAGTTTAATTTGTAATTACCTACTGTTAAATGTGTAATTTCAGTTTCATGAATACTTCTAACATTGTAATGTTAGCCGGTATGAGTGCTGCTGTGCTGGTGTTGATAAGAGCATGGAAAAAAAGGGAAAATACAGAAAATCTGTATGAGCAAAGGAATATTTAGACTAACTACTATAATTTACTACAGGAAAATATATATTAAAAAAATATTTCTTACACACTCAATTTACAATTTTATTACTTTTAGACAAAATTATATATTTATTTTTTGTTCTTTTATTTCTTGTTGTATAATTTAATATATTTATTTCATTTAGTAAAATTAAATTACTTTATTTTAAAATTGTCAACTATTGCAAAAACTTGTAGATTATATCAAGAAAGTTGAAAGCGAAAGCGCGAAAGATATCCAACATGGTCGGGAGTCAGTGCACTAGCTCTGCATATATTCGTGCGTCATGACTTTTCATGTGCGTCCTTGCATGCATCTGACCTTTCAACAGATGCATCTGTGTGCATCTTCACGATCCAAAGTTGAACAAATGTGAATCAACCTTATGCTGATCCATCCTCTCCACATCGTCTCGCTAATATCTCTGCCTCTTTCTATGTTGTTGTTGTTATGTTGTTGTTTCTCACTCTACACTTAAGCGTATTTCCTGCTATTGCTCTTAAAGTTTTAATCTCTGCTATTCGTAGAATGGTTTTGTTTGTGTCAGCTGGGCCCTCGATGCTATAGTTAGTACCAGTCTTACGCAAGCCTTATAGATCCGTATTTTATTTTCAACGTGCATATAAACTCCAGATAACGTTTCTTAAGCAGCTTGATATTGCCGAGGATTTATTGACCTGTACCTTTAGGTCGTTTACAGGAGCATTGCTACTTCTTAAGTATCGAAAACTCATTACTTCAATTGGTTTGCCTTCTAATACAATCAAATAATGTAAAATTAATTTTGTTTGGAAGGATGGAGACTTCCATTTAATGATTTTTGACATACTCTTAAGGATTGCCTCTTAGCTGGACAGTGGTATTTTGTATTCCTGTTTCGATATTTTTATTTTATTTCTTACAATTTGTGTTCGCTTTCGCAAGAAATCAGTTAATGCCAGTGGCTAAAAAGATCATTTAATTTAATATTTAATTAAATTAAATTCACTCATCAACATTTCAATGAAAAATATATTATCTGTAGACATTTTATGTAAATAGGCAGTTATATTTAGTAGAGAAACATAATTATACCAATCAATTTCTTGTGATATTGAAGATATTTAATATATGATTGTATAAATATACGAGGTTCGTTCCAGGAAACAGGACTTTTTCAAAAAAAAGCACAAATATTTATTTTTTCGGTAAAAATCATCATTTTTATCCAAAATCGTCTCCTTGTGTGTTAGTACAACGTTTTGTACGATCAATTAGGTTGAAGAATAAATTTTTGAGTTCAGCCAAAGATATGTCCTTCAGGATGGCTGTTGACGCTTTTTAAATGGCTTCAATGTCAGTGTAACGCTGCCCTTTTATCGGCAAATTAAATTTTTCGAAGATTAGAAGTCGTAGGGAGCCAGATCAAACAAGTATGGTGAATGATTGATGGTTGAAATGCCATTTTTGGTAAAAAAAATCAATGATAAGCGCCGAGAAATGGAACGGCATACTATCGTTCAACAAGTACCAGCTGCCTTGTTGGCGATATTGTGGCCATATACGAGGAATACACAACAAAAGATGCTTCATAACGCCAAGATAAAATACATCATTGACCGCTTGACCAGGTGGAATGAACTTGTGCGCAATTCCCTCCGAATCACAAGATAGAAACAAATCAACATTGTTTTGATTTTTGACCTCTCGAAACGGTTTTCCTTTGGATTTAACTCGCTCGGGTACTTCCAGTCGGCAGTTTGACACTGGATTTGGATTATATTGAAAACACCAGTAACAATGCTGTACTTAAACTTTTCGTCCATTTTCGGCTCTTTAATCAAGTGCTCGCAATGTTGGATTCGGAACAATTTTTGGTTCATTAATTTGGTTTGGTTGTTTCGTTAATTGACACGTTTCGGTGAATGTTTTACGAAGTTTAAAACAAAACTTATTATTCACTCTTTGTACGATGTTTATTTTTGGTATAAACGCACTGACATTTTAAGCGCGACAACTTGGCTTTTAAGGATCCGAATGTCATGAAATTTTGTCAGAATATCAGTGAACGTTGCACCTTTCCAACGCTTATTCCCGTCAAACGATGGCGCCATTAGAAATAGCTATTTTTAAAAAGTCCTGTTTTCAGTAAGACGCACCTTGTATAAACGAAATAGTACATAAACGTAAAAATAAATAATATCATTTACCAAGCCATCGGTTTTTTGGTTAGTAAGAAAATGATACCCCTGATGTGACGTTTTTTCTTCAATGAAAAATGATGTACACAAAAATAGAGTTACACCAATTAAAAAAAATTGATATAGTACACAATAATTAAAAGGAATATAATTGTCTAGTATTGTATGCTATAAACATTTGTCTTTAAATAATAACCATTTAAATGAAAATTATATAAAGTTTAGCTTAATGTGAAAAAAAATTATGGCCTCTGTAGGAGCTAATATCTGTAAAAATGTTGCTCAAGATTTGATGTATTCGTAAAAATAAGAATATTCTTTAAAAAAATTAAAACGCAAAAAATGTTGACATTGAAAGAACAGAATATTTAATAAGGTTTATTTTGAAAATTTTCCATTCAATTCCATTAACAACATTATCAATTATATATGGACCAATATATACTTAGAATAACAAAGCAAGAATTGTGAAGGTTCTATTGTACACTTAGGAAATAAAAGGTTTGCTTTTTGTCTTGTGAAACTGTATATTTTACAACGAAAATTCAGTGAAGTTTTAGAATTAAGATGATTTAGCTCGTATCGATTACCTAATATGAGAATGTGTCAACCAAATTATTGCACACTGTTCACTAATTTAATAATGTTTAGTAATGAGTGATATTATACGGATTTTTAGCTTATGTACCTCTACATATATGCACAAATGTAAAACTTGTTAAGAAAATATATAAATGAAATGAATGTGTATTTATTGTAATATCTAGTGTCGTGTAAAGATTAACTTAAGGATAAGATATTTATTAGTTTGGTAATCGATATTATTAAAATCTTCTCTACTTTTAGCTGTTAGAACTAAATATATAGTTTATTAGATAATTATATTAGTAAGAATATAAATTTAAGCATATAATTGTAATACTAATACCCCATCCTAAAATAATTGGCTTCATCAGACAATGATCTTGTAAAATAAGTAATAAATTATTGTTAGGTAAGGTAGAACTATTTAAACTTTTCCCTCACATTTGACTTTGCATTAGGTAATGGTAAAATTTTCATTTATTAAAGTAACGTGTAACATAGTGGATTTAGATCATTATTCCTTGTCTTAAACGATCGTTATAATGAGAATTTTTAATGTTAAATAAACATAATGAAAGTATTTTTATTTTATTTAAGATTTCCTCTTTCGATTTTAAATGCTATTCCATCACGAGAGCTCTGCTTAAATATCCCGACATCTTTTCTCTAGAATTAACTCAACTAGTATGGTTTAAAATTTATGAGTTTTGTTTTAGAAACTAATAGATGCACACATAAGTATCATTGATATTTAGAGTGCACACCTCGCAAGATATACGATGTTTTATTCAAGTCAAAAAATATAAACTCATTTTTATTTACCAGTGTAATTGAAACTGTTTCTATTCTGCGCAATGGTGGCGCGTGAAAGGGCGTAGAAGAAAACAGTGCTACTTTAGATTTTTTTTGTCCCCCCCCCCTCCTCCTTTTTGTGCTATTGAGACCCTATACACGATGTGAACCAGGAAAATGAGTTAAAGGAAAGAAACTGAACGGAAATAAAATATGGTGTTTTGTTTCGAAAAATTGTTTATTGTGATAAATGCTGGAATGGTGGCGCCCCAACGCCCTCTCTCACGTGCCGCTACTGGTTCGTCGACGTTTTTAACAATTAGCTCTTTAGTACAAGTACAACACCACTCAGTACAACAGAAGCTGCAACTAAAGCCTATGAACCAGTAGCTTTTTTTGCAGATTGAATTTTGGAAAACCTTGGAATGGTGGTTGTGATGCTAATTCTTCATGAAAAATTGTGTTTAGTAGATGCAATATAGTCGGAACATTCGAAACCTGCTGAAATAAATTCGTTACATTCCGAAGAAGTCATCG
Source organism: Cosmopolites sordidus (assembly GCA_031761425.1). Taxonomy (NCBI): domain Eukaryota; kingdom Metazoa; phylum Arthropoda; class Insecta; order Coleoptera; family Curculionidae; genus Cosmopolites; species Cosmopolites sordidus. Next base: position 42,097 of record JARFXV010001656.1, read on the forward strand.
ACAATTTTGAAAAAAATAGTCATAGTCTATAAAAAGAGACGAAGTGACAATTTGGACGATATGCTATTCCATGCCATGACGTCCCTGATTCATTAGACGACATTAAAAACATTACAAATTTATAAAGATTCTGGTTTTATTTGAGTTCATTGTATTTTAGTTAATAAACAAATTTTGCAACTTTAGTTTAAATACTCATCGTTCGTAGTGTAACCCGTTTTTTTGTAGATTACTTAAATTACAGCTACGGTAGCCATTCACCGGAGGCAGTTAGGCCGTGGGTCACAAATGGATCTCGTCGACACTTCGATAAAAACACCACCAGTTCTTTGCAATCAAAAAAATAAACCATTAAACTGGGAAAAAGGTTTAGTTACTCTAAAAAGACTCAGTTAGCTCTAAAATTATTTAATAAACACAAGCACAAATTCAGGGACAAACAAAAATAATAAAAATTAAACAATTATAACACGAAAAAAAACTACCCTACTTAACTAGGCATAATTAAGATGAAAGTTTTCAACATTAAATTAACAATATTAAAGAATAAGGACTCTTATCTAGCGTTCGTGAAACTCGAATGATGGTAGACAAATAATGATTGAATAATAAATGGGGAATAATAGTAAAAATAATAATAAAATAAAGTATGGCGTTTATCCTTTGTGGTGCTGCCTAACTATCCGGCTATTGAAAAGTTCGGTAACTAAGATGAGCACTTACTGACATGTACAGGGACCAAAACGTTTGATACTATAAATAAGCCTCGTCAAACAGGTCTGGTAATTAAAATGACCCGTATCTAAAAGGTCTGGCGTCTAAAATGTTCCTTATTTAAAATGGCCGTAGTCGAAAACGTCCCGATCCTAAAATGTTCGGATCCTAAAATGTCTGGATCCTAAAAAGCCCGGGGCCTGCAACCCTCTAAAAAAATAAGCAGGCCAACTAATAAACATAACTCTAATAAAGGAATGACTTAACCAGGACTTCAGGGTCGCTGTCCGTCTTTTTAGTATGGAGACGAATAATCGGCATGAAGCGAGGAGTTTGACTATCCCCACGTTCATCGCAGAGTATAAAGGTGCTTTAAAGCAAGATATGCACAAGACAGTAGCGGCCGATAATTTTTAAACGTTACACATTTTCACATATATCTTAAAGGTCAAATTTGCATGTTAAACTTCATCATAAGAAAATAATTTCTGTCCTCTCAAATGATAAAATTGTTGACAATTTGGCGACATTGTCAAACATTTATAATAGTTTATTTTATAAAAAAAAAATAACCATGAATATACCATGAGAGAATTACATTACGAAACGCTAAGAAATATCGGTTGGGAAAATGACATAGCATAACGAACCATTTGTACTAAAAGAATTAATATATATATTCAATATTCAATATTCAGGGAAATAATGGTTGTACGTCATCAAAATCAAATATATAATACGACTTTTTTACATTTTACATTACTACTACATTAATGCGCAGACATATATCGTCTGTTTCTCTCACTACTACTTTGGGTCTTATGCGCATGTCCGAGAATTGAGTATGCTTATAGACGTGTGTCAGTTTGCATATGTTTTTGTGTCACGTTTATTTATTGCGACATTTGCGCACAACAGGTCGAGTAGTAGAAAAAGAAATAGATGTAGACGTTTGCTGTCTCACTTACTCCGTGATACCTCCACTTACAGATATTAGCAATAGAGTAGTATTATATATATATATATATATATATATATATATATATATATATATATATATATATATATATATATATATATATATATATATATATGATCAAAATCTATGACACACTCACGTTACAATGTTGTCACATCAACACCAAAATACCCAGACTTGGGCATTTGTATGATCGATAAAACTATAATGAAAAAGTAACAAGAAAAGTTTTTTCTTTAAAAGTTTTAATCAAAAATCTATTTCAAACTTCTGCTTGTGAACATAGCGGCATTTCATTTAGTTCACACAAAGTTTAATTATTCACTATCACTAAAACAACTTTCAGGATTTGAATCGCTGTTCAAGTAAGTTATTAGGGAAATAACTTCTGGTCTATCAAATATTCTTTCGCTTTCGACTTTTTTTTAAATATCTTCTTCTGTAGGTCTCATGCTGTTCGTCCAGATCTGTTATGTAACTGTTGATAAAGCTTCTTTCCACATATCCAAACAGTTATAAATCGTTCTTCCCTCTCGACCTATATGACGATTGTAATAATTTTTGGCCACCCTCCATATCAATTCTATAGGATTGAATATGCAATGATAAAAGGGAAGGTATACCACTTTGTGGTCAGCTTCGACAGCTTTGCTTCGTCAGCCATTCTGCAATTTACTGGGGAATAATTTGAAAAATAATTTCTGTTGAGTTCGATATTTAAGCTGTTTTATACGTAAATTGACATGCTAATTCCAAACCTTTATTTAGTTTTTTTCTATTACGTCAAGTTTTTTCTCTACAGTTGTGGCGCATCCGACTAAGCTTGGCAAATCACAGAAGTCACTACTGCTCTCCTACCGGCGAACCTTCTTCGACCTAGGAGTGGGGGCGTGAGTGATGTTGCGTCATCCAAAACTAGTTCGGTCAGTTACGCATGAGATGCTAAAGTACGTGGGTCTGTGTCGCTCTGATATAGTGAAGTCAAAGTATACATACACAACTACAGATTTTCGTTATGTCTGACTCTGGTAGTTCTCGTCGTAAGTGCTTAAACACCCCTGATTCATTTTGTTACATATGTGGCAGTTTTACCATCCCCATTCAACGAACTAATATTAGTACATTTGTCAGGCAAGCCTATTTCGCTTATTTTAAAGTGAAAATAGGTGACCAAGATAAATCATGGGCCCCTCATATAGTGTGCAAGCAGTGTGTAGAGAGTTTACGAATGTGGACGAAGAGAACACGTAATAAACGTTCGTTTGGTATACTAATGATTTGGCGAGAGCCCAAAGATCACTTAAGTGATTTCTACTTTTGCAATTGCTACTTTGCAGCTACTATTCAGCTGAAATTCAAGTGCCAGTTTTTCAAAAATTACCTTCTTTAGAAATACAAGAATGTGAATCAAGTGAAGATCGAAGTGACTCCACCGACGAAGAATTCAAAGTTTCAAATGATTTTGTTCGTAAAGGATTCAATCAACATGAATTAAACGATTTAGCACGAGATTTGGGACTATTCAAAAAAGCATCGGAATTATTAGCATCAAGACTGCACGAAAAAAATTTGCTTGACAAAGAAGCTAAAGTCACTTACTATCGATCCAGAGAAAGTGAATTTAGGCAGTACTTCAGAAATAATGATGGATTTGTATATCGCCAGAACGTAGAAGGTTTAATGAAAGAATTGCTCATTTCTAACTATAACGCAACTGAATGGCGATTGTTTATAGATAGCTCAAAGCGTAACTTGAAGTGTGTTCTCCTACATAATGGAAATTTATACGGTTCAGACCCAATAGGTCATTCAGTTTCTTTGTGTGAAGAATATGGCGACATAAAGAAAGTCATTGACTTATTGCAATATAACATGCACCAATGGATCATCTGTGTTGACCTTAAAATGGTTTGTTTCCTTCTTGGCCAGCAATGCGGGTATACCAAGTATCCCTGTTTTTTTATGCATGTAGGACAGCAGAGCTCGTGAGAAGCATTGGGTGCAATCAAACTGGCCGCCAAGATCTGACCTAAGACCTGGTGATCCAAACATTTTAAATCAGCCACTTGTCGACAGAAAAAACATTCTATTTCCGCCTTTGCATATAAAACTAGGTCTCATGAAGCAATTTGTTAAGGCTTTGTCAATTGAAGGACACTGCTTTAAGTATATCATTTCGGCATTCCCTAGCCTGTCATATGAAAAGATAAAGGCTGATGTGTTTGATGACCCTCAGATTCGGCAACTCGTTAAAGATGAAAATTTCGCTTGAAAGGAACTTGACCGAACTTGAAAGGAATGCTTGGTTGGCTTTTAAAAATATTGTTAAAGACTTTCTTGGAAATACACGAGCCCCGAAGTACATCGAAATTGTTCAACAACTATTGGAGAGCTTTAAAAAGCTTGGTTGCAACATGAGCATCAAACTGCATTTTTTACATAGTCATCTTGCTAACTTCCCAGAAAATCTTGGTGCTGTTAGTGATGAACAGGGCGAGCGATTTCACCAAGATCTAAAGGTAGATGGGATGTCAGTATGATGGCTGACTACTGTTGGAGAAGAAATTTTTACCATAATATCTTTTATTTATTTTTTATATAAACACAGTTTAATTTTTAATAATATGTTAACCTGTATGAATAAAATATTCTAATCTATTTGGTCAGATCTCAACTTATTTCCTTTCGTATGTACACTTTTAAGGTAAAATGAGGGGTATGCTGTAGCTTAAGAACTTGACGTGATAGAGAAAAACTGTGAATATTTTTGAATTCAGAGATAAAAAATTAGTCAAAAACAAGTCACAGATCCAAGTCAACAAAGTTGCTGTTTTCCAGTGTTATTGGTTTTGTCCATGCACTAGCTGGAAGTTTATCCATCAGTGTACTGTGATATGGTGCATTAACCATGACAATAAATGATGGCTCCTGGAATAAAGCCATTCTTCTTCCCAGCATGAAGAACAATACGCATGAAGCTACAATAACATGTTATTATTGACACGTCTTAAAACAACTATTCATGACAATATGACTTTAATGGCTCCTAAGTATTAAGCATAGCACTCACCGTTTCCATCAACTTTTGTAGTCTTTACATTCCACTTGTTATCATTTTATCATGAGTGACTCAAGATCCCATTTTGAAATATCCATGTTTCATCCAAATAAACAAAATCAAATAGAGATTCGTCTTTGATATTTTGATAAATCTTCAAAAATTGGATTCGTTTAAAGGCAATATCTAGAAGTTCCATCAGGCTTCTACGTGGATTATCCTTGCTCCATTTGAAACCAAGAATCGAAGTTTTACATCCATCAAAGAGCTGCATGTTCTTTAGTTTTTCATAAATAGTTCAATAAAAAACAATATTATTATGTAAATCTACTTACTTTTTCATACATTTCATAGATTTGATTGCGAATTAAGCCCACATCAAGATGATCTAGGTTAGTTACTCGTTTTGGATATAGACGCTTTTTCCTCGGTGATTTTAAGATTTCGTTATACAACCATTTCGAAATTGCACTAACTGTACTAATTCTTATATTTATTGCAGCTGAAACTCGCTAAAAAACTCCAATTAACCATGAGACCTACTAAGTTATTAATACATACATCTCTCACAGCGTTTAGTGGCAAAAGAGGAGCCCCATTATCTCGTTCCTGTTCAAAATAACTGATAAGTGACAAGACAAGTTGCTTACACTAACTGTTTAACAGCTTTAGCATTTTTTGCAGTTATAATCGCAGATTTTTTTATTACAGAACCCACAAAAACAGAAACTAAACCAGAAAATAGCTAAAACAGCAAAGAATACGGTAAAAATAATTCAAAACGTTTAAAGGCACAACTCAAACATGATCAGAACATGAAAATGACAGATTCGACGAAGAAAGTTATGTTTAATCGGGAGGACTGTCCAGAACCACAAACCTAAATGTTTTCTTGGCAGCGAATTCATAGAATGTGATCCACCGGCTCACCGTATTTTTATCCTATTCTAATGAGATTAGAGGAAGAAGGAAAGAGAGTACTTCGAACTTTAAATGATTTTTTCGTTCTTATGGATTTAAATAGGCAATAGATATTTCTAGATTGATGATGTGCAACCATTATTTCCCTGAATGAGCTATAGTGTGTTAAAACCTAATATTAACTATAGTCTCATATACACTTCCAACTTTCAATCATCCGAGCACACCGAAAAAGAGTTTTCCATTAAGAGTGTCAGCATTTTGAAACGTAATAGAGGCAAAACTCTTTGAAATGTAAATGTCACAAAGGATATACGATTTATCAGCGCGTAAAAATTGAAAGGAGAAAGGTAGCCTCCACTTTCAGGAAAAAATGACCTCTTCCGCACTTCTGGCGTAATGGCTTTGTGAACAAACATAACTGCAGAATTTAGGCCGATAAAAATTCTCAACAGATACATGATACTATTCAGAAAGTCACTCTTTGATAGGATTTCTGAGTTTAATGTGTGATAGGACCTTATTGTTTTAAAGCGGGTGACAGAAATCGTGTTACTGTTAATGGTGACCGCTTGAGGCATATACTAAAACAATATCCTTGGTCTGAGCGGCTAAACGTGATGATAAATAATGTTTTTTGCACACATCACTCCAGACAATTGATTTATTGCAAGCAAAGTTTACTGACGCGTTATTTTGCGAAATTGTAACCATACCGGTCACCAAGATCATACGATCTTACGCCCTTAGGTTATTTTTTGTAGGATTATGTTAAATATCTATACCCCGAATAGTTTTTGACCCTAAACGAAATATTCAAGCCACTATTGAAAATATAATCTAAATTACCGGACTATCACTTGTAGTTATCATTGTGGCTTATTTTAAAGTTCTGACAATTTTAACTATGTGAAAGAAAGCACTTCAACTTTGTTTTAGATCACTATATTTAATAGAATAAGATTTTGGCGTAATGGTCATTTCGTAGTAATATCTACATCATCGTGACGCTTGAAAAGCTATTTTCGAAATATTTTCAAGCGTCTATTTATGTTCTATGGATTAAACCTAGACGACAATATAGATAATGCTGCACTGTCATAAGAGACCAAATACTTCATGAGAATCGTGTAAGCAAAGATACTGACATAAAAAGATACCAGCACTATACATTCAGAGGACTTTCGAGAAACATTAATAAGATCTAAGTAATGTCCGAATGAATGTGGCGTGTTCATATATATTTTTTTCTTTATTTGGGTTTCTTGTCACGATCTAAAATTCAAAAAATATCTGTTCTTATGTAAATAAAGAATCACTAAGTAAAAACAAAAAACCAAACGGAGGCAAATTTCTCAGTGATTCTATTTTGTAATAAATTTGCCTAACGAACAAAATTTTAAAAATATAAAAATGTTCTAAAAAATATATGTATTCTCCTCCCGTTTTCAAAACTAATCTAAAAATAAATTATATTAATGTCTATAAATTCTGAAAAGATAGGAAGTAAATATATTTTTGTGTATGTCAATGATACTTACATTGACATAAGAACAGATATTTTTTATATTTATTGAGTTTTAGATCGTGGCAAAAAACCCAAATAAAGAAAAAATATTAATAAGAAGCCATGTGAAATACATTGAAACCACCGTAGCTGTTACAGAAGGGGGAGAATCGATAAATTGTTAGCCTGGTTAAGAAAAAATGAATACTTTTCGAACTAACACACACACATCTATAATACATGTGTAATTCTACATTGTCAATATAATATTTTATTCAGGATAATCCTCTTTTACAACAATTTCTTCCGCAAACCATAGCTCTACAGCAAAGGTTTCCAACCATTCCTAGTTCCCAACCTATCCACCGCCTCCTCCACAAAAAAAATCCAACGTTCCCTCTTCCATAATAGTTAATTATACCAAATATTAAAATATTGTTGCACATTATATATGCACATACCTATTTTATTTGTCCATCTATCTATTAATATCACAAAGTATAAATTAATTAAAAATACCAGAAAATGTAGTAAAGAATTGTTTATCAAAAATTTAAAGATAAACAAAATCAATAACAAATAAAAAAAATTAATGATATGGTTGAGGCTGGTTGAGATTAAACAATTTCTTAATATCGGGTTCCAATTTCGTTAACAATAATCGCCACGCTCAGTGATGTGCAGCCTGTTCCTTTTCTTAGATAGTAAATTAGCTACTGCATTGAACCCACGCTCAGCTACATACGATGAAGGAAATGCAATTCAAAATGTATCCACTATTGCAAAAAATTCAGGGTAGAGAGATGGTATTGATCTTTGAAGCCAGGACTCTTGGTATCCATTTCCGAATTTTTCTTTTATTCCTTCGTTAGTTGTGTCTTATTGTAGTCCTAAATTATACAACAGTGTTAGTAATAAATTGAAATCTTTGAGTATCACCACCTTCGGGTTTCAGTTGAAGGGAATATTTTTGCAGCAATGAACACTTTTTTGTGGTCGTTTCTTTCGCTTTAGAATGTTTGTTTTCTGTTAGCATTGTAACTTGGTTAGGTCATTGTTTTGTTTGTTTTTCCTACTCTAAGACCTTTATAATGTAGAGCGTTCCGCGGTTGAGTGTAAAAGTACCATTTGCTAAACTTCGCCGCCTTATGCTATCTATGCAATGCACTTATTCTATGTATTAATGCATTTCCAAATAAAGACGATTATTATTATTATTATTATTATTAAATGCTAACCATGAATAACACAGTCAGTACATTTTAGGGATGTGACATTGAATGAAAAAAATCGATTAATTAATCATCGATTTTTCTTTGGTACTTATAAATCGATTTAAAAAAATCGATTTTTTTAGAGAAAATAATCGATTATTCGGAAAAATCGATTTTTTTGGATACTTTTCTATATAAAAAAGTTTGAATACTTTTCTATATAATAATAAAACCAAGCTAAGTGGTCTTAAGACAAACGAATATGGGTATTTATAATTGGGTTGGGTGTCTATAATAACTTTTTTCCCAGGACAAAGAGGTACTCACAGGTTAGTAGGAAATAACCCCCCTCAACATCAGCCGTCATGTTTTATAAACGTTAGTTTTAAAGAATAGACGACAATGAAATAACATTAATACTTTATTAAAATAAAAATAAACGATGAACTAGTAAACTTCTGTTCTCAAAACTAAAAATAAAATATGACAAAACAAATTGGAAACTGTATTTGAAACTAACAAGAATTATTGCCATAAAGTTTCGGTAAGATAGTTCAAAAATATTAATTTTGGTAATCTCTTCCGTAAGATACGCTTTCGAGTTTTCCTAGTAATATTCCCTGCTTTGTAAAACAGCCTTTCTACTGGCGCAGAAGAGGCCATCATCGAGAGGTGCTTTAAAGTCAACTCGGATTGCTTGGGAAAAGTTCCTACGTAGTTTTTCCATACAACGAGAGAATCTGCTTTAAGACTCGATAACAGAGCGGCAATATAAAGGTCTAATTCTGTATTTTCGGCCCTTGAAATATAAATAAATATTTATTTATCATATGCGGCTAATAGTAACAAAACAAAATCAATATACAAAAAAAAATAATAATAATAAAAGTAAGAAAACTACTAAGAAATCTTAGCACAATCTTAACAAAAGAAAATACAATCAAAAGCCAATAAATAACACTGTTCAAATGATAAAACGCTCTCTTGCTTCAAATAATAATTTAACAGTCTATTAAATACATGCACATTAGGAGCGCTCCCTATGTGGGCGGGCATTGAAGCATTGAAGATGCAAACACCTTCCCAAAACAATGTCTTCTGGAGACCAGTAGTTCTCACAATTGGTACATCATAATTGTTCTTAGAACGGACATCGTAAGAATGCATATTTACTCTTTGTACCAAAAAAGTATTCAAATAATAAGGCAACAAATTATGTTTTATTTTATATATCAATCGAATGTTAGCCCCTTCAATGGCCCGCGCAACTGAAAACCAATCCAATGACCGCAACATAACCTCTATCGGTGTATACCTATTACAGTTCAATAGTACACGCATAGCCTTGTTCTGCTGTATTTGAAGTCTACCAATACTCTCCTTATTACATGATATCAGCACAGACATACAATAGGTAAAATGGGGTAAAACTATAGTATTATATACAAGCCTCTCACCAGGGTGGTAAAAGTGACGATATACGACTAAAGAACCCATTTTTTTCCCAATCTTTCTACATAGATAACTGACATGATTACAAAATGTTAACTGAGGATCCAACAGTACTTCTAAGTTACTTAATTTCATTTACAATGTCGATATCACAATTGTTTATATTTATTTTTAACCTTAACTCATTAAATCTTTTGCAGTTTGCTTTAGACCCTATCACCATGCACTTTGTTTTCAGTTCGTTTAGTTTAAGTTTGTTTTTGCATAGCCATCTAAATAGTATTGCCAGTTTACTATTCAATGTTTCAAACATTTCAGGCAAATTATACCCAGACACAGATATGAGAGTATCATCTGCAAAAAGACTAATAAAGCATTCATCCAATAATGTAGAAATATCGTTGACATGTATCAAAAACAGCAACGGGCCCAAAACACTACCCTGAGAAACTTTCCCGCTTTGCCGACACTTTTCCCTCAACCCTATGATGTCTGTCTGTTAAACAACTCTTGATCCATTTCAAGGCTTTTGATCTTACACCATAACATAATATTTTTTTACACAGTATATCCCGGTCAATAGTTTCGAATGCTCGCTTTAAATCTATAAACACACTAAGCACAGTTTTCCCGTCCTTTATATCGTTCCTCCATGTTGCGCATGCATACTGCACAGTTGTCTCACAAGAATGATTTGTCCTAAACCCTGATTGAGCAGAAAATAACAATTCATTGGTTTTAAAATAAGTTTTCAACTCTTTACATACTACAGTCTCAATGATTTTATCAATAACAGGTAATAAATTAATTGGTCTAAAGTCACTTGGTACGCTAGGCTTTGGCATTTTCGGAATTGGTACATGGTAATGCTGGTTTTTAAGTCCTCAGGAAATGTATTCGTTTCAAAATTGTATTAATTAAGTACAATAAAGGATAACCGATGACACAATTTTTTTTCATTAACCTTATCGTAATATCATTGTCACTTGTCACTCATTTGTTTAGAGTAACATGTTTAAACTCAGAAAAATCGTGAGTCTTGCATACTTTGACATCACAACTCCAGTCCCGCTCTTCGACTCTCTGTTCTACTTCATTCAAGCTATCGAAGTAAAGGTTATTAAAGTTCTTCTCCGTAGGTCATAGTGAGCGTTAAATTTGATTCAAGAAAAATCGGCACGCCCCTTACCATTGCCTAGTAAATTTTTTATTGTTCTCCACATCTTTCTTCCATCCCCTCTACAAGCATCGATATTATTATTAAGGTACTTTTTCCTCTCAAATCGCATCATGGACAGTGCAATATTTCTTTTCTGCTTATAAATTCTCCAATCATGTCCATTCTTTGTGAAAGAAAATTTTCTATACGCTCTGTCCCTCTCAACTTGGGCATTTCTTAGCTCTTCGCTCATCTAAGGGAACTTTCTAGGCTTTACTAATATTAAGGGAGCAGCCCCATTAATAGCATCATGTAAAGTTTGCATAAAATCAACATATAATTTATTAACATCAACGGAATTGCAATCCCAATCAATCCCTATCAAGTCTGTAGTCAGCCTCGAGACTGCTTGCTCTTTCAGATTCCGAGCATACGTATGTCGAGGTGCTTCACATACTATACCTTGAAGTTTAAACTCGGTACCAATAATCTCATGATCACTTATCATCGGAAAATCATTAACAAGCTACACAGCTCCAAAATCATTGGTAATTACTGGTTTTCGACAAGGCTAAGGCCTCATTCAAATAGATACTTTTAAATCTAAGACCCAAAAACTTTGCAAACCGAGAAAAGCAGCTCTATTTGATATTGTCGAATATTTTGCTTAATTCTGTTTGCAACAGATTTTTCAATTGATTTACCAAATCGCCTGTTGGCATTATTGTGTCTAACAGAGTTCTCAAATATTTGATAATGTGTATTGCTTTACTAGCTGTAACATATTTTTCCGCACTCATTTCCTCGGTGACGTTTTGAAAAGGCTTTAATAAGGAATTTTTTTAATGTCTTTCAGCACAACAATTTCGTTACCTTGAAGCGTTTGGCGTGCATTTGGGTGATTTAACAAATTAGATCCTATGGTGCTTCTCATTAATAATAATCATTCAACCATAAATAATTGCGAGTTCCACCTTGTGGACACGTCCTCTATCAAATACTTCAGTTTTCTTTCGGAAATATTTTGACGTATTTGTGCTTGTTGCAATTCTTCAGCGCCAACACCACTCTGGTGGAACCAAGTCACGATTTTGCGGACTATGTCTAGGAAAAGTTTTATATCTGTTGTAGTTACTGAATTTTCGACCAACTTTAAAGTATGCGGAAACCAGCGAACATGTTTTGCGCGGCCAAAAGTTATTTCAATAGCTTTAACAATATTGGCGCCATTGTCAGTAGTAACGTTTTCAATCTTCTCGTGAGACAAACCCCAATCTTCACAAATCTTATTAACCATCTCTGATAAATACTCTCCTGTATGGTGGCCTTGAAGTGGTTCGCATACAATGTTAATTGACTTAATTTAAACGTGTTCATCTATTGAGAGGCAGACGTTTTTCGAAGCGAAAATCTGAAGTTTAGGAGTTTTTAGAACACTTCGTTGGCATATATAAAGGATTACTGATAAATTGTTCTCTTCTTCTTCGTATTCTTCGTTACAGAAAAGTTGTGACGTATGGAAACTCATACCGTTCGCCGGACTACCGTACTTTCCGGACTATTTCTCGCCAACGTTCTCTATTTCCGGCCTCCTTGGTTGTATATTGGAGAGATGTACCAGTTAGGTCTTTAATTTGGTGTGTTCAGTTTTTTTGAGGTTTGCCGCGATATCTAGAACCCGCCATTCGTCCTTGCACCACCAATCTTTATCGGTTATTGTCATCACTGTACTCAATGTGGCCGAAGAATCTTAGTATTCGTGCATGAATAAATTGGATAGGCTTGTTGGTTCATTAATTTCGTGAATAACGGATGCGTTTATTCGTCCAGCAGTTCAACAAATGACCAAAGCACCACAGCACCAAAGTTCAAAAGAATCAATGCGCTTGAGTTATTGTTTTTTAACGGTCAATGTTTCAACGGGACATAGCGATACTGAAAAAAACTAAATATTTTACTATATGTTTCTTTTTCTTATGTGTTACTTTACTATATGTCCCTATCCCTCCAGATCTTTTCCAAGCTTCGCATTGTATTCCTTACCATTTCGCATCTTCTTCCGATCTCATGAATGTTACCACCTTCGTTCGATATTAAAGTCCCAAGATAGACGAATTGACTCACTATCTTAAATGTTCCTATATAACTGATGTTGAGTAAGTTGTTTTTTTGACGGTCAATAATCATTATTTTCATTTTCTCCTCGTTTATTTCTTGTTCGTATAGGTGGCTTTCATGTTTTTTTTGATGATTAAGATAAGCTACTCGGCCAACCTCGCAAGGAGTACAGTGTCATCAGCATATCTTAAGTTAGTTATTTTAATGCTACCAATACTGATACCACCCGTTTCAACCTCGAGAGCTCTACGCGTAGTATTTTCACCATAAATATTGAACTAAATTGACGATACGACGAACTGAATTGACGATTCCTTTATTGACGCAAAATTCGTCGGATATTCCATCTTCTATTTTCACAACAACTCTGTTTTCTTTCATACAGATGACAAATTAAACCAACTAGGCGATCTGATTCTCCCATATTTGATATGATACTCCCATTTCCTCCCCTTTTTTCCCTCCCCTTTTTTTGGAGGGTCTGTAGCTATTATATAGCCGCCACTGCCATATACCCATCTAAGTGTGCGTCTTTTTTCAAAAATGCAATTAATACCTTCTCTACGTAACATAATAGTCACGAGAGCAAAGGCGTTACATGAGTGACATGTAAACGGAGGGAACAGGAAAGTCCTTTTTACCGATGAAAAAATTTTCACTCTTGAAGAGAAATTCAACTGGCTAAAATAATAAAGTTTAGGCGAACAACTCTCGGAAAGCTATGAGTGAAATAACACCTTGTTTGCAGGAAAACATGGAATCTACTAGCAAGATTCGACACTAGTCTCCAAGGCGAGATCCATACAGTGCTGGTTGGACATCAATTTGCCTGAGTTAATCGCTGCTAAAGATTGGGTCTTAGGAGGTCCGGACCTCAATCCGTCGAACTATCAATTATGGAACGTTTGAGAAGAGAAGCCCTACTCTAGACCTCATTGCAATATCTGCAATGCAATGCTGATTTGGTGGAAGTAGCAACTTCAATATCTTTGGGAGGGGTGTATGCGAAAATATGGGACAGCAAAGGGTGGACGTTTCGCATAATTTTTATATTTCTGTCTTCTAAGTTAGAAATAATATAACGTAAACTAAATTCCTTTTTATTTATTTTACTACTAGACATTATGGTCAAGGGGCAAAATTTATGCCAGAACCACGTATATTAACACTTTTAATACATGATCGGAAATATTGTATGAAACATAATCGTATATAACGGGATGCCGGGATGTCCAAAAGCGTATATAGCGGGATGTCCAATAAGAGTGTTAGAACTATAAAACGAGGCACAATGACAACTACTAATGATAATTCAATAATTTTTATTTTATCTTGGAGAACAATGGCCTTATGTTGACACCCTGAAGACCCAATTAATTTTCGATTACTCTTTCACACATATTCCGTGTTATGTTTTCAACGGTGGAGTGAAACTGAGAATTATTTGGGATTAATTTCTCGTAAACCAGAAATGAACGTTTACAAGGCCAGTTGAATAGATGAGTGGCCCAGGAAACATAAATCGATTGAATGAACCCAGACGAAAACTTTTCAAAAACTTAGCATTTCCATTGATAAAATGGTGGAGGTCACCTTAATTTCGTGCAATGACGCCTTAAAGAAAAGTATATTTGATTGCCATAGATGTGGGCACTTCAAAGTACTTCTAGCACAAGCATCTGTTACATGTCATACAAGTAAAATATTTGAGAATTTCAATGTAATTAACAGGTAAAAAGATGCTGAGGGAGCGTTACTTCTACTAGTTATAGATACAGACGTGCATCAAACGAATTCATAATAAATTTCATATAAATTATACCTAAAGAATTGTAAAAGCTCAAAATACTCATGAACAATTACAATTTTTATTTCATTGATGCAATTTACTTTGACGCAATATATTTGTCGAGATCCAGAACAAGTAAAGTATTAGTATTTGAATATATTAATTTTATCCGAGAATTTATCGAATGGACTCGAATGGCCTTCGAAGGCCCAAAATTGACGCAATAGATAACTTCACTTCGTTTGTGCATCTATTATAATTGTCAGTTATAACGGACATTGCCGAGGCTCTAAGCTCTCTATATTGGTTTAAGAAGTCCACAAACACCTCATAAATGTAAACATATCTTAAAACTTGTTTTATTGTTAACTTGGTTATGCTTTCAAATAATATCAGTTGCTATAATTTCAGCAGAATTTTTGGATTTTATTGTTTATCTGTACAGGGGTTTCAAACAGATAGGGAAATAGAATCCCAATAACATAATACATACATATATATTTTTTAGTTAAACCAAACCTGAAAACAATTTACATACATGGAAGAGCAAAAGACTAGTATAGTTTATAAGTAAGGTGCGATACGAGTCAAGTGATCGACTTACCGAAACGTGACCGATTAGACCGATGGAGAAAAAGGATGTTCAATCAGCAAGGTGTTCAAGAAACAAGAAAAAATATTCTTGAGATCACTCTGTGGCATCGACATATAAACAAGCTGTTATTACAGTTACCATGTTTAGAACTGATTAATTGTCAGATATAGATAATAAGAACTAGCATTTGGTTACATGAGCTGATATTATTGGAAACAATCTGAAAACATTTCAATTTACTATGCAGGATACTGGTGCTTCTGAACATTCTTTTCAATAACGTTTTCATAAAAAAGTTGTGGATTTTTTGACAATGTCGCTTTGCAGCTATTGATTACCTAAACTAATCGTCACGTAGGCTAAAAAAAAGCAGCAGCTGGAAATATCTCCTTAATCGTACTGCTCTCATCCGAGCATCGTGACAGCACAATACGTATCATCAGAAATACGATCATATATGTTGGAACTTGTCTCGCCATTGTTCTCGGTCTTCGGCCGTTCGTATGCAGTTATATACAGAGACATTTCTCAGGCCTGAGACTGGATCAACTTAACGTGTTGGTGTTCTTCCTCGAGAATTGAGCTGGAAATATATAGATATATAAAAAATTGAAACGAGTTTGTCAAGAGAGAGCATATGTCGGTACTCTGATATCATCAGCCCATGCCGATCCACTGCAGGAGGAAGGCCTCTTCAGCATGCGTCCAACTTTCACAGTCCTGGGCTTTCCTCTGCCACTCGAGTCCAATATACTTCACTATTTCATCAGTCCATCGTGCTTTCGCCCTTCTTTGCGGGCGCTTGCGAAGTTGTATCCACTCAAGGATTGCCTTGGTCCATCTGTCGTCCCATCGCCTCACTTATGGCCTGTCCATCTCCATTTTAATTGCTTTACTCTTCCAATGATGTCACACACTTTCGTTTGTTCCCTGATCCATGTGCTAGGCTATCTGTCTCCTCTTGTAATACCAAGCATACAACTTTCCATTCCCCTCTGCGCTACCCAACGTTTTTGAATTGATTGCAAAATGAGTGTCCAGGTTTCACTTCCGTATGCCATAACGGACAGGACACACTGATCGAAAACTTTTCTTTTCAAGGAAGGTGGGCGTTTGCTCTTAAACACTATGTTCAGCCTGCCAGCCACATTTTACCACCTCCCGGGCGGTATCCCCATCCAATGAAATCATCTGCACAAGATATATAAAGCGATATACAATCTCCAAATCTCTTACTAAAACTGAAAATCTTCCGTCCTCAGTGAATTTATTGAACATAACCTGACTCTTTTTCAGGTTTATTTTTAAGCCAAATGCCTTTGCAGCTCCTCTGGGTCTTGTGAAAGGAGAACGATATCATCTGCAAATTTAAGATGGTTTAAGTTTGCACCATTGATCTTTACACTATCCTATTCCCAATCCAGATTATGAGGCAAGCCGAGAAAAGAATAGGCAATAGAATTGCGTCACCCTGTCTTACACCTCGTTCTACATTAATTCCCACTTTAAGATCATCAAGGTGAATTGTCGCTGTAGTTTCATCATATATCGATCCTTATAGGTTTATATATGCTTTGTCTACCCTCTGACCAAGCAATGCATCCATGCTTGAGATTGGCCTGCTTTGAGATTAAGTCAAATGTTTTTTCGTAGTCGATAAAAGCCAAACACAGTGGTATTCTTTGCGCCTTTCTATGGCTTGCTGTACAACCTGGATGTAATACATTGAACTGAATCCACTTCTGAATCCTGCTTGTTCTCTTGGTTGTGCGTCATTCAGTTTTCTTAATATTCTTTTAGATATATCTTAGTGAAAACTTTGTGTATTACAGATAGGAGGCTTATTGGACGATAGTTCTTTAAATGTTCCTGTGCTCTTTTTTTATGTAAAATGATCACTTCTGCATTTTTCTATAAGTCAGGTGCTTTTTGTTTTTGTTTTGGCATTTTGAGTAAAATTTTGCCAATGATTTATTAGCGTCCGACCACCAGCTTTTAGCATTTCGACAGTTACACTGTCCTTTCCTACAGCCTTGTCCTTTTCCATCGATTCTACAGCATTTGTCACTTCCTCCACTAGGATATCTGGCATTTGTTCTTCCATGGGAATTGTTGTCTTTGATTGATTCTGATCTTCATATAACTTGGAATAAAATATTCTGACACCTCTAACATTTGCCTATGCGCTCTGCACACTGTACCATTTTCACGCATTAAGGCATAAATTTGCGTTCTTTTCTCTCTTCTGTTTAGCCTTGTTAATTCCCCTGGGTTTTTTGCACTAGCTGCATGTTGAACCGGCGCGTGTCCTTTCTGATACGATTTCTTATAGTTTTCCAGAGCTCAGCGTACAAACAATTCTTTCAAGGTTCGACAAAGCAATCTCAAAATCGCTGCCCCTCTCCAGCAATTTCCTGGAATCCACTTTGCACTTCTTTGACCTTACCATTCTTTCGCGCTCTCTTAAACAGTTAATCCTAACTTTTGCTCGTACCATTCGGTGATCACTTCCAACATTAAAATTGTTAAGAACAGTACAGCTGCAAAATAATATTTTATCGTTAATCATGATGTAATCAATTTCACTCGTGAGTCCAGATGGATTTTCCATTTTCTGCTGATATTTTTCTTATAAGACGAATTCATAATATAAAGTTGTCCTTCAGCAAAATCAACTAATCTGTCACCTCTATTGTCTCGTTCACCAGTTCCATATAGGCGAGTTGCATTTTCACCAGTTCTTGTTACGCCTCTTCTGGCATTAAAACCACCCATCAGAATTCTGTACCTACATTTCTCCTTGTATACAAACTGGGCCACATCATCGTAGCATTTCTTAATTTTCTCATCCCTTTGGCTTATGGTTGGTGCATAGGCTTGGACGATTTGAAGGCTTGACTTTTTATTCAGCCGAATGACGCCAATGGCTAGTTGGTCAGATGTACTTTCAAATTTTACTACACTGTCTTTCAGCTTTCCATTGATGAGGAATCCAATTTCACCACATCGTCCATTCTCCTTACCTCGAGTGCCGAGTATAGTACGACAATATAGTACGTGAGAAGTTGAATCCAGCTGGATTAGCTCTTCGCCCTTCCTTCGTGTTTCACATAGCCCAATAATATCCCAAGGTATGTTATCAAGTTCAAGCAATAGTTCTTGCAGTCGGGCATCTGTTTTTATTGTCCGTATATTAAGAGTAGTAATGTCAAAAGTCCAATGGCAGCCTGATCTAATCCAGTGATTCTTAGCACCCTCTGTCTTCAAGCAGGTCTTCTCGTTGCCGCAGTTGGTTGGCCCTTAGCCTCCGGGGAATGAGGGCCGAATTTGAGGTTGTACTGTCATATTGAAATACCATTTTGAAGGTATGGACCGTTGGCATGTTTTGGATTATGTTAGTCTGGGGTCTCTGCCTTCACCTATAATCCAGGGGTGACCAGCATAGACTCTAGACGTCATAGTTCAAAGCTTCATTGCCCTACTCAAACCCCTTTGCACAAAGGCAATATATATATATATATATATATATATATATATATATATATATATATATATATATATATATATATATATATATATATAGTGACTAATGCCTAACACAAAGTAAACAAGACCAATTTTGGAATGGCGATCTAAATTGGGTACTTATATGAGTAAAGCAATTCATTTCACTGGACAAAGAGAATATCCTATAAGTAGATATAAGAGGTACAAAATCCTTGACGAAAAAAAAAACATAAAAGGGGGTCTATTTTTAATAGAAGAAAGAAAACGGTTAATGCATAAATGAGATTCCCATGTAATGCAAGTCCCAAGTCAGAAATCAACATCAGCATCTGTAATAAAAAAAAAACGCAGAAACAACGTTACAAACCAATACCAAATCATTTTTTGATAATTTTCACTTTGGAAGCTTTGATGTTTGGTGATATAATCTCAGTTCAGTTTAATAATCTCCTGATGTTGCCAAGTTCGTTAACGAAGTGCTTTTCGAGTAATTTCAATGCGATTTGGTGCGAGTTTACTATAAAGTTTTTAATATTATACAATGGGTTACTAAGGAAAGGTTACTCAAGGAAAACTACCATTTATTTTTTACACTTACCTTTATTCAAACACTGATTGAATAAAAAAACATTTTTTATTGATAAAATAATAAATAATTCATAACAAAAAATGTTAATACTAATTGTTCTTTTCCTTAGTAATTTTTAAAGGCTTTGGAATGTTGCTACAAGTGATGCACCAAAAGCATAACCAATTTGAAACAAATACTGTTGTTACAACGGTATACAACCAGTTACCATATATCATAGAGTCAGCTATGCTGTACAAAATAGCTTGTTGAACTGCATCAACGGCTCTAAACAATATCTCTTTAGCTTCTTCTTGATTAAACATGATCCATGTATTTATAAGCACTATAATGAATAAAACCATCATGGGATGTACTATTAACCACAATAATTTTTGGATGCCTCTCAAATATCTAAAAAAAAAAACAATCAATCTCAAAATTCAGTCAAATCTATAGATTTTGAAAAACAGAAAAAATCATATATTTTCAATACATATCAATTTATCTGCCATTATTTTGAAATTTAAAGCTCTTGTATGTCTCTTCGAACATCTTCAATAAATTGAAGCGACGACGCCTTTTGGATCAACAACTTTGCATGTTCAGATGAAGTACAAGAGAAATGGGGCATTACAGCGCTCAATGAGGCCAACTGTAGATTCTGTAAACTTAAAGAAGGTCATTCCTACTGTGTATAAATAACTTCTATCCATGCCCTAATTCTTTAACTAGGAACATTTTAGCTAGATACATTCTATCCAAAAAATACCGGGAATTGATCATTTAAAAAGCCCGCTTAAAGGAATTGTCAAAACACTTTTTATCACTAGGTTGGCTGGTCACTAAGTTGGCACAACTGTCCTCTATACTGACGCGAAGTTTGAACATCATCTGCCATTTAGTTTGTTTGCCTTGCTCGATTTTGTCAGTTCATTTCAAGTGTATTATAATGGGAAAAAAAATCGAACAAAGATTTTGTCTTAAATTTTGCATTACAAATGGAATTTCGTGTGTCGAATCGCTGAAAATGTTGCAGAAGGCTTACAGTGAATAGACTTTATCAAAAACACGTGCATATTAGTGGTACAGTGCATTTATAAGCGGTCGAGATGTGGTGGAAGATTTGCCTCGCTCTGGTTGGCCATTAACGTCTTCAGCTGAAGTTAACATCCCTAAAGTGAAGGAAATGGTGACTAAAAATCGTCATTTAAGTTTGAGAGAAATAGTCGCTGATCTTTCAGTGTCTCACGAATCAATTCGTACCATTTTAAGCGATTGTTTGGACATGAAACGCGTTGCCGCTTGACTAGTGCCTAAATACCTGAATTTTCTTCAGTAACTCAGTCACGTAAAGGTCGCTGAAGACATGCTAGAACGAGTCAAATCCAACCCCACATTCATAAAACGCATTGTAACTGGTGAGGAGACATGGGTATACGAGTTTAACATGCAAACTAGTCAACAAGCTTCAGAATGGCGCCTTCCAACTGAGCCGAAACCGAAAAAACCACGTCAATGTCAATCAAAAGTTAAGGTGATGTTGACTTTTTTCTTTGATTAACGCGATGTTGTGCACTCGGAATTCTTGCCAGAAGGACAGACGGTAAATAAAGAATATTATCTGAGCATTATGTGACGTTTCAGAGGGCAAATTCGTCGAAAAAGACCAGATTTGTAGAAAGAAAACTCTTGGATATTGCATCATGACAACGCACCATCTCACAAGGCTATCATTGTGAACAAATTTCTGGCCAAAAACTCAATAAAGACCATCGAACAACCACCGTATTCACCTGATATGACTCCGGCCGACTTCTTTCTCTTTCCAAAACTCAAATTACCACCTCGAGGCATCCGTTTTCAGTCGATAGAAAACATAAAAGAGAATTCGCGGCGAGAACTGAAATCGGTTCCGGAAAATGCGTTTAAAAAATGTTTTGACAATTGTATTATTCGTTGACATAAGTGAATTATTTCGGAAGGGGCCTACTTTGAAGGCGATACAATACATTTGGATAAATAATAAACATTTTGTGTTTTATTGACCAATTTCCGGTACTTTTTTTAACAAAATGTATACTTCGGCCAACGATTTTTCCATTTTGTTATGCCTTCTAAAAGTAAGACTTCTCGAACTGTGCAAAATAGTTCTGTTTCGTTAATTCGTTTTTCCAGCCAGCCATTTCTTCATGTTTCGAAAGAGAAAGAAGTCGAAGAGAGCCAAATCTGGAGAATAGAGTAAATGCGGCAATAAATCATAGCGCACATTGACCAATGGCTAGTACTGTTTTGTTTTTTTTTCACTCGCTATGACCTGGTCAAGTTTAGGCAAGGCCAGGCACAAACTGAAAAGATTTGTGAACCCTTTTAATATTCACAACTGTTCACTCGATAAAACTAAAAAGTGTACGAATAAGTTTCCGCCGTTTTCTATCAAAAATTATGAATTTATTGTCATATAACGGTACATTACGTTTTATACAAAGTATTGTCCATCACCAGCCACTACTTTTTCCAATCTTTCTGACAGCATTCGGATACCACATCAGAAGAACTCTTCATCTTTTGAGGCTATCCACGAATCGACCCAATTTTTGGTACCTTCATATGATGTAAAGCGCTGCTCAGACAGACCATGTGCCATCACAACAAGTGATAATCAGAAGGGGCAATGTCTAGTGAATATGGCGGGTGGGGTAGACTCAGGTGGTAAAAACTCAGTGACAAGGCAATGGATATGTTTAAGAAAAGAAGGACATTCTGTAGAGTATAGAGAATTGAATAAAGCACTTCGAAAACAGATAAAGGAAGACCTGAAACGCCAAGAAACAGTAATCGCCAAGATCATAGAATATAACAAAAATCTAAAATACTTAAGACAGCAGAAAGGAAAGAAGAACTTAATTGTTCAAGCCGGATTCCGACGAGGGTACAGCACAATGACCACCTATCAACCTTATAATCTCCCCCTCTATTGTGCATATATAGACAACGAAAAAGCTTTTAATAGTAATTGAGTTATGGGTAATAAAAGAGAACTTTGCCAAATGCTCTGAACTACGCCAGAATAGATCACCGCTACACAACCCTAATACAGAATATTAACAGAAAATCTCAAATGAAGGTACAAATGGATATATATATATATATATATATATATATATATATATATATATATATATATATATATATATATATATATATATATATATAGAGCAATGGGGGGGGGGGGGGGGGGACAAGGTGACACGTCAAACTATTCATGTTGAACCTAGAAGACATTTTTAAAGAACTAAACTGGAAAGATATGGGAATGATTATAAATGGCAAACTTTTAAACCATCTGAGAGTTGTCGACGGTATCATAATAACATCAAACAACCATGAAGATATTCAAAAAAAAACTTGATGAGCTTCACCATGTATCAGCCAAAAAGGTCGTAGAATGAAAATGAAAGACATGAACAACGGCAACATGCATATCATTGTGAACGGCACCCAACTGGAACCGGTGAACGTATATATATATATATATATATATATATATATATATATATATATATATATATATATATATATATATATATATATATATAGAAAGATATTAAAAACAATAAATGTTAAATTAATAATAAATATTAAATAATAAATATTAAAAACAATATGTATATATATATATATATATATATATATATATATATATATATATATATATATATATATATATATATATATATATATATATATATATATATATATATGTATATATATATATATGTATATATATATATGTATATGTATATGTATATATATGTATATATATATATATATATATATATATATATATATATATATATATATATATATATATATATATATATATATATATATATAGAATAGATATAGAAAGATATTAAAAACAATAAAAATCGCGCTCCACGCCATCCAAAGCGCCAGCAAATGTCTCCCAAGACCGGTTTCTGACCTTAAGCCGTCAACAGCTGGAGAGATTGGAGGGCGGATAAAGGAACTCAGCAGAGAACTTCAGCAGAGAAATGTAATAACATATAGAATATTCCATTTAAAAACACGACGTTGGAATCAGCTGCGAGTAGATCTGGCAACATTGAAGTGCAAAAAAATTATTAAATAGACAGTTCCTATTCATTTACATAAATATCCGAAATTTAAAATCAGTATTCCAAGTAATTCTCCCCGTAAACGTCTAATGTACCATCCACCCTGAATCACCCTGTATATAAAACCAAAATATTCAACTCATGTATACTCCTTGTGCTGACGTAGAAAGTACAGACTTGGACCTTCACTAAGTCTAACCTTGATAAACTGGCGAAGACACAGAGAGCTATGGAGAGAAAAATGTTTAATATAATTCTATAAGACTACAAAAAAAAATATGTGAATACAATAAAGAACCAAAGTTTTACACATAGTAGACCATAGTAAACATAGTTATAGACATAGTATAGCCAGGCTTAAATGGAAAGTCGCAGGATATAACCAAAGGCTCTCAGAGAATAGGTGAAACCATGTCATCCAAAATTGGCACTCATATAAAGGTCAAAGAAACAGAGGACGACAACAAATACGATGGGTGGATGACAGAAAGAGGCACGCAGGATTGGCATGTAAAAGAACAGCACAGGACAGACAAAGATGGAGAAAATTGGAAGAGATCTACATTTGGAGATACCTGGATGAATAAATAGGATGATGATGATATTTTCACAAGCACCATATTTACCAAAAATGGCACCGTGTGACCTTTTTACGTTCCCTCGATTAGAGAAACCACTTCGAGGGCGCCATTCTGAGTATATAGAAGTCATTACAGAGAGTTCGCTGGTCGGTTTAAAGGAAATACCGGAAGTGGAGTATAAAAACTGTTTCGAAGACTGAGAAAAACGTTGAAAATAAGTTTATTTCAGTGAGAGGGAAAGAACTTTGAAGGAGACAAAATAAATTTGGGTGAATAATTAAAAGCTTTGTGTTTAATTTAAAAAGTCACCTTACCTTATCATAGTAGTATATTTGTATTCAATCACTACAGAATATTTATAAACAAATTAGCAATACAAATGTGTTAAATAACTTACTTGTTTGGGGTGGCATCAATGAGAAGTGCAATAGGTACACTAACCATGCCGCAAAATATTCCGAGAGAAAAGTTATTCATGGAGAGGCAAATTACTGCCGTTCCCAATTCCAGAAGAGAGAATATGCACAAAAGATCCATGCTTTGAGGGCATTTTCTCAAACTATTTAATCCAAGGGGGATAAATAGGGAAATCAATGCAATACTGACCAAAGATATCACAATGGAATGGCTAATGCTAAAATCGAGATCGGTCGTTACCAACACCACGATTTCAGGTAGAGCCATAACAAGTGCTCCAATAGAATGCATTATTACACAAATCAGTATTATCCCTATATAGTTAATTTTAGGTGAAGAATTCCTAGAAGGTGTACCTAAAAAATGGTTTGAAAATATTAAATATACATAAAATGTACATTAAGTATACAATAAGGTTTAAAGTAGATGTGTAAATTATCTTGTAAATAAATAACGTTTTGTTTATTAAAAATAAGTTAAACGTACATTTCAGTTTGTCTGAAATGGGTTTATTCAAGGAAATAATTATCATGTTATTTAATAAAATCCCAATAATCCAAATCAACTTTCCAAGCCTTTATTAAGAGGAAAAGGTGTCCAAGTCATTACAGAATAAAAAAAACAAGCTTTTGGATTCTATTGCCGCCATTAAAACTCGTCTAAAATACGAGTCAGTAGAAACTATATATTTAATAGAAATTTATCCAACGAATAATTCACCAAAGCCAGAGTAATAAATAAAAAAATGTAAAACAAAATGATCTAGGGTTCACAGCTGGAAAAGTTTTCATGTTAATTACAGGGCTGTAGTGTCTATAACCGCCTCTGGTGTCACGCAGGTCTGGGTTATGACCCCTAGTTTTATTCAACATTTTTATGACGGCATTGATGATTATCATCGACAGGAAGCTGGAGGAAGAGGGCTTGCTATACGTTATTTGTTGGATTTGAATATATATGCATATAGTTAATAGAAATTTATCCAACGAAGAATTCATAGTCACAAAAGAAAATCTGCACATTAAAAAAATAGAAAAATGGAGAAACATGGTTTAGACTGCAGCGGCAAAAAAATAGCGCAATAAATATATATATATATATATATATATATATATATATATATATATATATATATATATATATATATATATATATATATAAAAATATATATATATAAAAATGTGTTCAGCGGTAATTGAGAATTTCAACAAAAGAATTGTGAGCTGCCAGAGAAGTCGTGGCGGTCATTTGACAGATGTTGTATTCTACGTATAATTGTACACTATCCAGCTTCGCACTGCCATAAATAACTTTCAGGTATGTTATGAAACGTTTCTTTTATTCGTTACCAACATTCGAAACCTCTTAATGGAATACCCTTTACATAGTATGCCCGCAGATTAAAGCAAAATCAATAAAAAGACATTATTACGATTTACGACTGTTCAAAATAGACTCATTAAAACGTTGGAAGTGGTTTTTAGTTGAATTTTATTCGTTAAGCAAATTTACTACAAAAAAGAATCACGGAGAAATTTGTCTCCGTTTAGTTTTTTGTTTTGACTCAGTGATTCTTTATTTACATAAGAACAGATATTTTTGATATTTCTTCAGTTTTAGATCGTGGCGAAAAACCCAAATAAAGAAAAAAATATATGAACACGCCATAATCATTGAGACATTAATTATGTTTTTAGGCAATAAATTGCAGAACGGAAATAAGGAAACAGAAAATAGTGAATTTAGGAATAGCAATGAGATTCCATATTGGATTTACAAGAGATCATATGGGAAGTGTATATGTTAATGGAAACTATAGAAGTGAAAATATGTTCACCTTTTAAAACACAGTAATAAAAATAAGTACATTTTTAACTTAAAGCTCGTTCTTTAAATCTTCCAAAAGATTAGTTTTATTTGGAACAATTAGATCCTAATTATCAGATCCTCAACTTAATTCTCGGCCTTTTTTGACTACTTTTGGTATTTATGAAAAAAGTAATATGAACTTAATCTTCTAAGTAATATCTCTTACTTTCTGTACACTTTCGCCACCTTTCAGGCAACCGTCGAATCCTAGATCGAAAAAAACTTGGTGTTTTCGACTTACTCAAGAAATGTGAAATGACCATTAATTAGGTGATATTATAGAAATTGGAAGAGATGAAAACCCGATACAAACAAATCCGATACGACAAATCTGAAGAATATACCGGGTGCGATAAAACCTCTCAGCTCAACTCGGTTATCGTTTCCACAATCCTTTTAGCTGTATACAGTCATGCGTTTCCCAATAACTTCCTTTCTTTCCTTGTCAGTATAAACCCTTTTTCAACCAGAGCGTCATTAATATTAATAAGCTGTTGCTGATAACGGCCAGCAGTGATCGTATGACCAGATTGGAGCAACTCATAATGCCCAGCAATACCTTTTTGGCGTGCATATTTGGTTTTGTGATACTGGTTGGGATGACCAACCATGGAATGGTCAACCAGAGAAATGACAAATCAAATCGTACACATTTATTCTCAGCTGAGAGTTCATAGAGGACTCAACTTCTCTACTTTTGAATGTTTGTTAGCATTAGAAATGGCTTGTAATGATATTCGAAGTTCTTGTTGGATCTTCTTTTTCAGTTGAAGAGAAGGCAGTGCCTCAACGGTGCTTGTCCAAGTCTACAAATGATGTTCTGGTTATATTCTCCATAGGCTTGTATATTTACTTTGTTTTGAAATTAAAAGATTTCGCGCTTTCAAATAACTATACGGCGGGAAAAACTCTGATTCGAATAGGTTCTGCACTGAATGAAAAGTAGGGTCAGATAATTAAGTTGAGGACCAAATATTCGTCCTAGTTCAGTTTTATTATTCTGAATTACAGATATTTTTGTTTTAGTGTGTTTACCTTCAGTTTCATCAGGTATTAATTTCTCATGTAGTTGGCACCATTTGGCGCAGGCTTTAATTATAAGGGCAGCAGCAATCAGACAGGCTGCGGGCATGTATAAACCTGAAATATATCAAAAGT
Source organism: Cosmopolites sordidus (assembly GCA_031761425.1). Classification (NCBI taxonomy): domain Eukaryota; kingdom Metazoa; phylum Arthropoda; class Insecta; order Coleoptera; family Curculionidae; genus Cosmopolites; species Cosmopolites sordidus. The sequence continues at coordinate 69,845 of JARFXV010001656.1, forward strand.
AACATATAATTTTTATAAAAAAAACTATACATACCTATTGAAATGTATCTATCTGGGGACGGTAATAAATAGAAAAAGAAACTTTGATGAAACCGTTCCAATAAATTATTCATGCTTCGAAAAATGCCTTCGATAACTCTTCCGATGCTAAGAAATCCAGCTCCAGATCCACGTTTTGATTGTTCAAATCCTTCTAGTGTTAAAGCTTGTATACCGAATCGCAGGAATAAGCCATGATTTCCATTTGGTATCTGAAAAAGTTTGAAATATTTAACTTTATTCACGTAGTTTTAAATGTACACTATTGACTGATGCAAAGGTCTGAGAAAAATTAAAGAAAAAATTTATTTACTAAGAAAATACATTTAATCAATAGAGTATGTGCCGTTCTGTGGCAACTTTCTCCATCTCTTTGGTAACTGTATAATCGTGCGCTCATAGAAATTCTGGTGTTTCTGACTAAAGTACTGATTTAGGTGATTTTTTAAGTCTTCAAAGGAAGTAAAATTTTTTAAAATCTAAGTTGTTTTGGAGTGATCTAAAGAAATGGAAGCCGATGGCGCAAAGTCGGGAGAGTTCGATGGAGAGATCACAACATTCCAGTCAAGTTTGTAACAGATGGCCAAAGACACGTCGAATGCTCCCCATGATTCACCTAGTAGTAAACATTATCTCTCCGAATTATTAGATTGATTTTGCCATACAACATCTCATAATAAATGATTCCCTTCCAGTTCCACAAAATCCATAACATAAACGTCTTCAGATGTAAACTGACGTGTTCTCTGATTGAATGGGCATCTCCGTGTTTACACCATGATCTTTTACGCTTAACATTATTAAATAAATCCCAATTTTGATTGCGCTTCAATAGAGCTACCCGAGCTATCATATTTTTCTTCGTTAACTCATGCGGCTTTCATGCATCGCTTAGCTAACTATTCCAAGTTGATGTAATAACAGTTATATTATTGACTGGTTGAACCAAACAATTTCTCTAATATCCCGAGTTGTTCGATGTCGGTTACTTTAAATTAGCGCAAATATTTCGTTGCCATCACCCTCGATCGGACGTCTAACACGTGGTTAGACAACCTAAGACTAAAATTCCTGACAAGAATTTTGTGAACCACTTACGTGGTTCACGTGCAATTGTCAACGACCACTTCACCGTTTGCGTCTGTGAAGTATTCTTGATTTTTTGGAAATTGATACGCATGATACGTCGAAAATGTTTATTATTTACCTTCTTATTTTCTGATATTTTTAATGACTAATAACGAAATCCCCTCTGTCGAACATTAAAATTTTTCATGGGTGAAATAGATAATACAATTTGAGATAATTCCTACCACCAAATATACCACTGCATCCACCCAATATTTGACCACTAATATGTTTAGATATTATTGAAGTTGCCAGTAGATAAAATTAAATTACTGAATAATTCCCATACTTCTATGGGAATTCAATTCAGGCAATGGAATTAAAGACTTTATGGAATGTTATATTTTTTAGTATAAAAGTAGCAGAAATACTGAAATATTTATACAGAAATTTGTTTTCCGGATGCACTCACATGACACTAGGCTTCATGACAGTAGGCCTTTCAAATGTTGGCAAAAATCGTTATTACTAGTAGTTTGGTCCCACAAATTTTACACGCAATTTGCACAACTTGTTAATAATAATATTAGTGTATATTTGTGTCATCCCTTAAAAGGAACTCCATGCAGAATGACCAAATCCAAAACTCAACAATTATACATTTGCTTTGCAGATTATCATTACACGAGCTCCTTTCTTTGGTTGAAGATGAGGATTTCAATAACCAAACTGATCTAGACGTGTATATTGGAATTCCCGACAAACAGGGGGCAGACATTGAGGAAGATAGTGATAAATCAGACGACGAACACATTGGTGATGCAAATCACCTGTGCCGTGGAATACTATAGCAAAACTGTGAGGTAAGAGATAGGAAGCAAGATGAGTTTGATGAAGATCTGATACCTATAGCACGACTATTTCCACAGGCTGGACCGAGTGGTGGCCTCAAAGTAAGCACAAGCCGAAAACGTAAGTTGACATAAAATCAAAACAAAAAGCCTCAGGAGTGGGAAAAAAAACCTCCTAACTTTTCTATAAATAAATTGTGTGTGCCTCGCGAGCCATCTTTAGAGGCTAAAGGCGCTCAAGCTTCTGTAGATTTTTTCTTCTATTGTTTGACGAAGAACTGACATCGATTGTTCAGGAAACAAATCGCTATAGACAGAAAAATTTCACTAAAGCTAAATCAGCTAAATTTCACTAAAGACGAATTTTACGTTTTACTTGAGGTAATGCTTTTGTCGGGTTGTGCAAAGTATCTGAACGAGAGGTTATATTGGAGTTGTTATAAAAACGTGCCAAAGATCTTGTCTAACAGTATGAGCTTGAATAGATTTGAAATGTTACTGCGACATTTACATTTCAATGATAATGCTAATATTGGCCAGAACGACAGACATTATAAACTTCGTCCTTTGCTTGAAGCATTGAATCGGAATTTTAGATATCCCGGTGGATTAGAAGAGACCCTATCAATCGACGAAAGTATGATTCCCTATTATAGCAAGCATTAAGCCAAACAATATATAAAGAGAAAACGCATACGTTTTGGATATAAAAACTGAGCTATTTGTACCACTAGTGATTATATGACTTCTTTTGAAATCTATACGGAAAAATGCGGCTCTGAATAACGTTTTGGTCTCGATGGAGATATGGTAATAACTTTACTAGACAAAGCTCAGGTTCCTTCTAATAACGGATATAAACTATTTTTTTACGTCCGAAAACAATATATGTGCCCCTGGAACAATTAGGGAAAAATAGCACAGAAAACTGCCGATTTCCTGAAACCAGCTCCTGGAAATCAAAACCATATGGAAGTTCCAAGTTTGTATCATGTGAAAATGTTACATTTGTGTAATGGAAGGATAAGGTGACGACTTTGGGTACGAATTTTGAGACCAATGAAATCGTGACAGATTCCACAATCTAAAATTATAGCAAACTACAAGCATATGAGGGGAGTTGACAACATGGATGGGCTTATAGCATTGTACAGAACAAGAATGCGGCAACGAAAATTATATTGCCTGATAGCATCATATTTGTTAGATGCTTGTGTTTCAAATGCGTGGTTTTTCATAAAAAGATTAAAGCCATCCGATCCTAATTGTGCTTCTCTACTGTTTTCCCCATGTTACCCTTATGGCAAAAAGCCAAGTAGGGGAAAAACTGCAACACCGTATCCAGTTGCGTCTAGACTTGACAATATGGGGCATATAATAAGATACAATGAATCAGACAGGAGATGTCAAGTTTGCAAGAAAAGCAATTTCATATGCACAAAATGTGACTGCGAATTTCATCCTAAGCTTTGATTTTTAATTTTTAAAATGTGTTCATTTTGCATAGAGTCTCTTTGAAGGTACACCCTGTAACAAGTTAATACACGTTCATAATTGCAGTTTTTCGATTTGACTACTTATTATAATCTTTAAAAGTTTTATCGAAAGAAATAACAAAAAATATATCCTCGTCAGACCCAGTGTCCACACTTGTGTGCAAATTTTCAAAGAGACCCGAAAAGACTAAACATTTGAATTTACCGCCAAATCCAGGTCCAACTAGTGCTACTACCTAGTGGTAAAAAATAAATACCTATTATCTTCCAAACAAGAAGGCACTGCATGATAACAGCAAGATGGTGGAAAATGGACCAACCTGTTGCTTCGAGTTCTCGCGAGTCTTCAAGTAAGTCTTCTTAAATAAATGTTTTAACTATTATTTATTAGCTATTATAATTAATTGAATAAATAATCAGATTAAATGTTCGGACTGTTTTTATTAGAATAATTAATCTTTATGATAGAAAATTTATTTGTTGAAATAATATGTACACATATGTGTACGTTTGGACTTGAGTCTCTTATCACTCTTATCAATTGTCCACAAATGTGTACATTAAGTTGCACAATTACATCTATTTTTTTAATGATTATAATTTTTCAATTTTAGGATCACTTATTCTGATGGAGACTCAAGAAATTCCTTCAAACATTGATGTTGAATGCAATTATTCTGATGAGAGTGATGAAGTACCTAGTTTGAAAGGAAGTGGACCCGATGAAGCTTCTGTTTTAACTTCATATGCTTCACCACGTAGTGATGAAACGTTTGTTGAATTGACAAATTTAGTTATACAACCCCCAAAAAGGTGGGGAAAGGAAAGTGCACAGAGATGGAGAGCTCAGCGGGGAAGACGTAAGTCAAATACAGAGCGTAAAATTTCGCCAGATTGGACAAATTCTGAAGAACTAGATGCACATTTTCCTAACATTGAGCAGACCTCAGTGAAACCTGTTTTCATGGAAAAGTCACCAATTAAATACTTTTGTGAATATTTTTCTAATATTTTTTTTTACTGAAATTGCTGAATTCACAAACATGTAGTATCATCAGACAAAAAATGCAGCCCTTAAAACTTCAAGAAATTAAGAAGTTTGTTGGTATCACTTTTCTCATGAGTACAATGAAATATCCAAATATCAGGATGTAATGGGAGGATGATTTTAAAGTTTCACTTATTACGACCATGACCAGAGACCGTTTTTTTGCATTCGCAATGCCATACATGTGGTCAACAACTTAGCAGTGACTAATGAGGCAAAACAAAATAATTTTTTGCCTAGATCTCTGCCTAGATCTCAAAATGTATGTATTGACGCACAAATTATATCGTTTACAGGACAAGTCGCTGTAAGGCAATTTGTTCCTCAAAAGCCCTATCCTACTGGACTGCAGGTGTATGTGTTGTGCTCACCCAATGGTCTAATTCTTGATTTAGAAGTGCATCAAGGAAAAAATAGCGCCCTACACACAGAAATAGACGGAACATTCAAGTTGTTGAGATTGTTCTCCTGGAACGAACGTTTATTTTGACAGATATTTGAAATGTTAATATTAAAGGGTGTTTCTGGAACTGGGACTATTATGTCCAACAGATTCCCAGACGTTGGATTTAAAACCAACAACAATACAAATAAAGGTCAGAGAGGTTCTTATGAGACTCGGGTAAGGCTTAACAAAACAATGGGTTTAGTCAAGTGGTGTGACAACAAGGCTGTGACATGGCTTCATTCAAACTCATGGTACATTCCTTAAAAACCGCAAAAAAATATTCTAAGGCTCATAAGAGGTTACATTTTTATTCGTCAACCAGACATTATATCTAGTTACAATGAAAATATGGGAGAGGTCGATCTCATAATCGAATGATTTCAATGTCGAATGTTGATTTTTGAAAATAAAACAAAAACAAAACAAACAAGTTTGTTTCGAAACAAAAACAAAAAAACAAAAAAAAACAAAGGCACCATTAGTTTCTATTGGCTTCAATAAGCATGCGTAATACGATTTATTAAAAAAAAACTTCTGTAGTGTCGGGATTGATGAAGATATTTTTAAAACCTCATGCATTAATGGGTTAATCCCGCTTCTGCATTGTTAAGTAGTGTCTGTATAATATTGTAATAGTCTGTATAATATAAACACACCTATAGGCTATGCTATGGATATTTTGAGCAAATAGCAACGTTTTAATTATGAAATGGGTATCTCATAGTCCCTATCTCAACCCAATAAAGGTTCGGGAGGAAGAGCTGCACTGACAGGTAAGATAATCTGCTTAAACATGAATATAAACGTTCTAGGAGCAACTACAATCTCCTTGGATAAGAATCCAATTTTTATGCAAATTTATACCTTAAGGCATGAGGATGGCACAGTGTACAGGTTGTCAGAAAATTTTATTCCCAGTTATATGAAGATCAGAACCAATCAAAGACATCAATACCCACGAAAGAAGAAATGCCAGATATTCCAGTGGAGGAAGTAACAAATGCTATAGAATCAATGAAAAACGGCAGGGCTCCAGGAACGGACAGTGTAACTGTCAAAATGCTAAAACCTAGTGTTGTGGTTGGACGTCACATAAAACCGCAAAAAAATATTCTAAGGCTCATAAGAGGTTACATTTTTATTCGTCAACCAGACATTATATCTAGTTACAATGAAAATATGGGAGAGGTCGATCTCATAATCGAATGATTTCAATGTCGAATGTTGATTTTTGAAAATAAAACAAAAACAAAACAAACAAGTTTGTTTCGAAACAAAAACAAAAAAACAAAAAAAAACAAAGGCACAATTAGTTTCTATTGGCTTCAATAAGCATGCGTAATACGATTTATTAAAAAAAAACTTCTGTAGTGTCGGGATTGATGAAGATATTTTTAAAACCTCATGCATTAATGGGTTAATCCCGCTTCTGCATTGTTAAGTAGTGTCTGTATAATATTGTAATAGTCTGTATAATATAAACACACCTATAGGCTATGCTATGGATATTTTGAGCAAATAGCAACGTTTTAATTATGAAATGGGTATCTCATAGTCCCTATCTCAACCCAATAAAGGTTCGGGAGGAAGATCTGCACTGACAGGTAAGATAATCTGCTTAAACATGAATATAAACGTTCTAGGAGCAACTACAATCTCCTTGGATAAGAATCCAATTTTTATGCAAATTTATACCTTAAGGCATGAGGATGGCACAGTGTACAGGTTGTCAGAAAATTTTATTCCCAGTTATATGAAGATCAGAACCAATCAAAGACATCAATACCCACGAAAGAAGAAATGCCAGATATTCCAGTGGAGGAAGTAACAAATGCTATAGAATCAATGAAAAACGGCAGGGCTCCAGGAACGGACAGTGTAACTGTCAAAATGCTAAAACCTAGTGTTGTGGTTGGACGTCACATAAAACACTGGTAAAAGTATACTCAAAATGCCTCAAAGAACAAAAAGTACCTGACTTATGGAAAAATGTAGAAGTAATCCTTTTACTTAAAAAAAGAGCACAGGAAGATTTAAAGAACTACCGTCCATTAAGCCTCCTATTAGTAATGTATAAAGTTTTTACTAAGATAATATCTAAAAGAATATTAAGAAAACTGAATGACGCACAACCAAGAGAACAAGCAGGATTCAGAAGAGGATTCACTACAATGGATCACATCCAGGTTGTACAGCAGGCCATAGAAAGGCACAACAAATACACCATGCCAATGTGCTTGGCTTTTATCGACTACGAAAAGGCATTTGACTCTATCTCAAAGCATGCCATAATGGATGAACTGCTTAGCCAGGGGGTAGACAAAGCATATGTAAACCTACTAGAATCGATATATGATGGAGCTACAGCGACAATTCACCTTGATGATCTTGCAGTGGGAATTAATGTAAAACGAGGTGTAAGGCAGGGTGACGCAATATCCCCAATTCTTTTCTCGGCTTGCCTTGAGGAAGTATTCCGTAAATTGGATTGGGAACGTAAATTGGATTTGCAGATGATATCGTTCTCCTTTCATAAGACCCAAAGAAGCTGCAAAGACGCATACAAGAACTGCAGAGGGCTGGCGAACTATTTGGCTTATAAATAAACGTGAAAAAGAGTCAGGTTATGTTCAATAAATTCGCTGACAGGAGAATTTCAGTTTTAGGAAAGGATTTGAACATTGTGGACCACTTTATATAGCTTAGGCAGAGGATTTCAATGGAGGGAGATACCACCCGAGAGGTGGAACGGCGTGTTAAGTGTGGCTGGCAGACATTTGGCAGGCTCGACATAGTGTTTAAGAGCATTAAGAGCAGACTCCCACTTTGCCTGAAAAGAAAAGTCTTCGATCAGTGCATCCTACGCGTTATGACATAGGGAAGTGAAACCTGGACACTTATATCGTAATCAATTCAAAAACATCAAGTAGCACAGAGGGGAATGGAAATATGTATGCTTGGCATTACAACACGAGACAGAAAGTCCAGCGTATAGATCAGGGAACAAACGAAAGTGTCATTACTGAAAGAGTGAAGCAATTGAAATAGTGATGGGCAGGCAATATAGCGAGGCGAAGGGACGACAGATGGACCAGGACAATCTTGGAGTGGATACCGCTTGATGGCAAACGTCCGCGAAGACTGAAAGCTCGATGGACTGATGACATCGTTAAGTATATAGGACCCGAGTGGCAGAGGAAAGCCCAGGATCATGAAAGTTGGAAGCATGCTGAAGAGGCCTTCATCCTGCAGTGGATCGACATGGGCTGATTATGATGATAATGATGATGTATATATATATATATATATATATATATATATATATATATATATATATATATATATATATATATATATATATATATATATATATATATATATCTATATCTATAATCTATCTATATATATATATATATATATATATATATATATATATATATATAGATATAGATTCATAAGAAAGCTTATAAAGCTCTAACAACAAACACAAAAAGACAGAGAACGGTAATGTATTTGAGATATCAGATACAAGATACTTTTGGAAATGGTATTTGAAATACAAAATACAAAATACAAAATAACAGTATCTTGTATCAGATATCTCAAATATATTACTTAAAACTGTCTAGTATCTTCTATACTCGACTTACATCTACTGTACAACTCTGTATCTCTTGTACATCTCTGCATTTCCAAAAGTATTTTGTAACTGATATCTCAAATACATTACTTAAAAGTATCTTGTATCTTTTTACGAGGTATCTTGTACATCTCTCCATATATTAAAGAAGGAATGGACGAATATCAGGAGGGGGTTTGGAAGGGGACGCGCAATAATAAATCAGTTGTCCATAGTCTGTTAAATAATGCAGAACACTAAAGAATTGGATGCTCCCTTATTCCACATATTCTGAGATTTTATATGGGCATATGAGTGAGTCCAAAGAGTAAGGTAGAATTTAAGATTGGAGAACGTGTGCGACAAGGGGATGGTTTGGTATCAGTCCTGTTTAACATTAATATTGAATAAAGTTAATAAACATACATAAAAAACAAAACAATACAGACATAAATGGAACAGTGATAAAAGGCGAAAAACATACATTAGGGTATGCAGATGCTTAGAAATATTAACATGATCAAAAAGATCATTAAGAGAGCCCTATGATGACATAATGGTGAAAGCCAATAGAGCCAATATAGAAATAAATATAGACAAAACAAACATGAAGAAAAAAATCGATCAAAGAAGTCTGGCAAACTAGACGGAAACAATATCACTGCTGAAATCAGAAATCATATGAAAGGTAACAAAACGACTTACTTCATGCAGTCGATCCTAAGATCGAAAGTTCTGCAAAAGAACACGTATGACGGTAAATAATTCTTAATTTTTTTAAGAGATGGCGCTGGAAACAATAGTCGGTTCACAGTCCAATCTCTCATGTTATTTTAATGCTACGATAGCACCTTTCAAAACGCCACCGATGTTTAAACGATTTGGAGTTAGCGTCATATTTTTTTCGAGGTTTTTTTTTCGTTGGTTTATACGAATGAAAAGTGGTGATTTCGACTTGAAAGAAAAAGAACGCCCAGGTCAATCGAAAAAAAATGAAGATGCCGAATTGTAAGTATTGTTGGAAGAAGACGATATGCAAACTCAACAACAAATGGCAGAGAGGTTAAATGTTGGTGGTAACATTTTTTGTGATCGTTTGCCTGCCATGGAAAAGCTCCAGATGGCAGGAAAATGGGTACCACATAAGCTGAACGACAGATAGATGGAAAAGCGAAAAACAATGAGCGAAGTTTTTTTTTCTCGGGATAAAAGAAAGACTTTTTTGCAGCGGATCGTGACTAGAGACGAAATCGCTTCTGAAAAAAGACATGCATTCATCGAAAAGCGACCAGAATGGGCTATAAGACACGGAAGTGATTTTGAGGCACGACAACGCCCCATCACAAAATTAAGAACTATTAACCGCCACACTTGGCACACTGCAGAGTAGAAAAGTACTCAGCAGAAATGTTGTTGCTGTGAATGCTAATGCAAATTGGACGCTCAGGTTCAAGGAAGCATTTAAATAAGAAGATAGCTTATAGAATAAGCTTTGAAACAATATATAATAAGAAATAATAATATAGATAGCATAGAGCAACTCATGCATTTACAAAAAGATATGCATATTGCATACTATGTGATTTAGCGACTTAGATGGGTCGAACACAGAGTGAGAATGCCAGAAAACGAATACCAAGGAGAATCGTTTTCATCTCTGGCTATTATGGCGAGGTTCTCTGTGTAGCCCATTATCCGCCGCTATTATATAAGACTATATTTTGGGAGGTGTTGGATTTTAAACAGAAAAAGAATGGTGGTGGATATATATTTGAGAGAAAACTCAATAAAGAAAAGTATAAGAAAAAAGCGATAACTATGAAGGAATTTTTTAATTCATAGAAATTAATTGTAATAAAATATATAGCTCATTCAAAGAAACAATAGTTGCACGTCATCAATCTAGACAAATCTATTGCCAATTTAAATCCATAAGAAAGAAAAAATCATTTTAAGTTCAAAGCACTCTGTTTCCTTCTTCCTCTAATCCTATTAGAATAGGATAAAAATACGGTGAGCTGGCGGATGACATTCTGTGAATTCGCTGTGAAGATAACATTTAGATTTGGACTGAACAGTGTTGCCGACCTTACACAAGTTTTTCGTAGAATCTGTCACTTTCATGTTTTGATCGTTTTTGAGTTGTGCCTTCAAACGTTTCTAAATTATTTTTACTGTATTCTTTGTTGTTTTGTTGTTATGTTGAAGAATAACGAAATGTTAAAATCACCGAAGAAAAAGCGTCAACATCCAAAACGAGTAACTAATCTAGATCATCTTGATGTGGGCTCAATTTGCAATCAAATCTATGAAATGTATGAAAAAAGTGAGTACTGACATGGTAATATTGTATTTATATTAAATTTTATTGAACTATTTCAGAACAAAAGGTTAATCTTGAAAGTATTCATGAAAAATTAAAGAACATGCAGCTCTTTGATGGATGTAAAACTTCGCTTCATACACTTCAAGTAGAAATTGGTTTCAAATGAAGTAAAGATAATCCATGTAGGGGCCTGATGGAACTTCCAGATATTGCCTATTGAATAAACAAATTCAATTTTTGAAGATGTATCAAAATATCAAAGACGAATCTCTGTTTGATTTTGATCATTTGGATGAAACATGGATATTTCAAAACGGTACCTTGAGTGGCATGGCAAGATGATAACAAGAGGAATGTAAAGACTACAAAAGTTGATCAAAAGGGGAGTGCTATACTAATACTTAGGAGCCATTAATGTCATGTCATAAATAATTGTTTTAAGACGTGTCAATAATAACATGTTATTGCAGATTTATTGTTCTTCATGCTGGGAACAAGAATGGGTTTATTCCAGAGGCCAAATTAGTCTTCTCTTCTAAACAAAAGGTGATTATCATGGAAAAATGAATAAAGATAACTTTCTTGGTTTGAAAACTAGCTATTGAAAATCTTGGAGAAGCCATCAGTTATTGTCATGGATAATGCACCATATCACAGTACACTGATGGATAAACCTCCAACTAGTGCATGGACAAAACCAATAATTACAGAATGGCTGAGGGAACATAATCTTCTTTTTGAAAACACTATGTTGAAAAGTGAACTGCAGCAAATCCTTATTCGGTAAGCAGTAATTAAAGGGACAGGTTTGTGTTTCATTATGATCTTTTCAGGAACAAGCCTAAAAACGAATATGTGGCAGATCATATGGCTGAAGAGTATGGCCACAAAGTATTACGTCTCCCCCTTATCATTGCATATTCAATCCTATAGAATTGATATAGGGGGTGGCCAAAAATTATTACAATCGTCGTATAGGTCGAGATGGAAGAACGATTGATAACTGTTTGGATATGTGGAAAGAAGCTTTGTCAACAGTTACGCCACAGATCTGGATGAACAGCATCAGATATACAGAAGAAGAGATTCAAAGATGGTCGATTCGCGAAAGAGTATTTGATAGTCTATTAATAGTCTATCTATAGTCTATTAATAGTCGATATCTATTATAGTCTATTATTCCTTTAGTAATTTACTTGAACAGCGATTCAGATGCTGAAAGTTGTTTTAGTGATATAGAATAATTAAACTTTGTGTGAACTAAATGAAAAGTCCCTATGTTGACAAGCAGAAGTTTCGAAACAGATTTTTGATTAAAACTTTAAAACAAAAAACTTTTCGTGTTACTTTTTCATTTAGTTTTATCAATCATACAAATGCCAAAGTCTGGGTATTTTGGTGTTGATCTGGCAACATTGTAACGTGAGTGCATCATAGATTTTGATGACGTGTAACCATTGTTTCTCTGAATGAGCTTTATGTTGCACAGATTACTTTGTCTAATACTTTATCACCTAATATCAATACCTAAAATCAATACTTTATCATCTAATATTAGAAAACATTACGTTTTCAGGGCACAGGAGAGCGACGTGTACAAATACCTAAGAATACACCAGTTCAAGAGAATTGAGCATACACACATTAAGGAAAATTTAATCAAATAATTTACATCCAAACTTGAAAGCATATGCAGGTCTGATTTTGACAGCAGGAATATAGTAAAAACTATAAACACTTTTCCAGTATCAGCCTTAACATATTCATTTGGAATTATACCATGGTCTAATACAGGTATCAAAAGATTACAATGACTAATTAGAACTACATTAACAAAATACAGAAACCACCCACACAATAGTTGAAAATGACTTACATTACATCAATGGAAGGGAGAAAAGGAATTATAAATCCATATAATGTATACAAAAATCAAATATCTAACTCTAGAATGTATTTCCATCAAAGAATGATGCAATGTCTGCTATATGCCAGCGTGTGCTTCGCTGATGATAATTATACGCCTCTTAATCTTAAAAAATTGGAATGATTTTTTAACAGTGGAAAAATATGTCTGTATGGTAGACAGCTCCCTGATTTTGGCCATCATAAACTCGATAACAGCGCGACGAAAGCCTGGTTGATATGCGGACATCTGTTTTTGGAAACTAAGGGCTTTGTGCGCGCAATTAAGTATCAAGTAATGCACTCTTAGAACTACCAAAAATATAACATTAAGGATGCACGGTTATCAAATGACAAATGTAGAAAACACCACAAAAGCCTGAGGATATCCAACGTATAGAAGGTGTATGTAGTAGGCTCTCAAGGACGGACTATCTTCACCGCCATAACCAGGTGTCCAGTATAGTTCACCAGGAGCTGGCAAGTCGCAATGGCCTTATAACTGAATGCGTTCCCTATTATAAACACACCCTAAAGGCGGAACTAGAATCAGTTGATTTAAGATTATATCACCCCAGAACAATAATAACCGATAAAACCGATAAAAAAAATAATAACAATAATAACCGATGCACAGTAATAGGCAGACAGTATGTTGTCGGACAAGAAGAAAACATCGTTCCGATCGACACAGCTGTTCCAAACACCCACAACATTCAAATAACTGTTGACGAGAAGGTACAAAAATAAGCAGATCTCAAGCTCGAAATAAAGCGGATATGAAAGATGAACCAGGTTCATATTGTGGCACTGATCATTCAACAACTGGCATTATACTAAAGAAAAACATTAACATTCTGGGACTGGAAGAAAATCTGTTTATAATAATGCAGAGGGAGGTTATCTTTAATAACAATCGCATCGAAATTTTTCGAAAACTTTTTCAAAAATCGAAAATTTTTGCGAGAATGAAGTTGTTATGGTTAAGTTCCGCATTTCATTTAAAATCCAGTTTCGCTCTCGCTGGTCTGGAAGAAAAAATGAAAAGGGATATTAATAATAAAATGCAGGAAACCTCACCCACACTCATACAAACTGCCATGTTATCACAAATGGAAGGAGGAACAGGAATTATTAATAAATGTAATCTACACGATAATCAAATATCCAGGTTGAGGATATATTTCTATGAAACAATGATCAAATGCCTATTACATAATGGTTTATATTTTGTTGATGATAATTACACGTCCCCTAATTTCACAAAGGCAGCCCAAACAAAATAATCCTTTATATTTACATTATATTGAAAAAAATGATGATATTTCCATTTTATTATATATAAATAATATATGAACACTTACCCCTGTAGCTTGAGTGCCAATCATAGATAACATGTTTTTGAAATAATGTTTCCATTCTTTGTATGGATCACGAAAATACTGTATACCCTTCCCTTTAAATGAATAATAAACATTTTCTTTTGCACATATCTTACTAGCTAAGTTGAACAAATCTAAATTTGGTAATTGACCATTCAATCCTTCTATTTTAATGTCAACATTTCCTAAAATAATATACTCAGCATCTCAGACAATCAAGTTCTAATGTATAAATACCAATTCTTGTACTATGGAGTTCTAAATTAACAGCAGCTTGAATAGCTCCAGCCCTTCCTTTTAAGTCACCATGAATCAGAGTTCCTTCTTTACCACAGCTAACTCCATGATATGCTTCTAACCAGGCCTGAACACCTAATTGTTCATGATCAGTAATTAAAAATATTATATCCTTAGCCCAATATTTCCCTTCTAAAAAATGGTCATTATAAAATAACAGTTATTTGATGAAGGCAAAACTTACTAACTGCAAATTTTGCAAATGCTAAAGCTATAGCTACAGAAGGAAGAGTTGTGGCATAAATGCTTGATGGAGATCTATAAGGAACACTAAGAACTAGAGCTTCTGTACTGGATGCTCTGGGAGCTCTCAAAATACCATAAACATTTTTTCCAAAATATTCCTATAAAAATAACCGTCATATTTATTACTACATTATCCATAATCTAAGTATGTATATGGTGTATATAAATAATATTTAATATCAAATAAATATTAAATATATGATATAAATAAAATAACAGTAATAAAAAAATTTTTAATAATATATATGTTAACCTAAAATTTGTAAAACTCTAATACATATTAAAAATAAATTTGCTAATCGTATGTTATATTCAATACTTAGTTATTTCTAAACTTTTTGGAAATAATAAGTAAATATAGCCATGGTGTGAATATACATAGGTAATAGAGACAAGAAAACTGTGAAATAAACTTAAGAAATGTGGTTCTGCTAATAATTACATACCTCCTTTGGATTCAGTGGTGAATATAAAGTAAAATTATGAGTGTAAGAATCCAAGCCAATTTGGGAAAACTTTGCTAACAACCAAGGATAGGGAATTGAATCATCATACTTTTGTGTCTCATCTAGCAACTCTTCATAATACCCCATCGCTGTTCGATCCTCTTGGAACATTGACTTTACCAAGCCAGGAAGCAAAGCATTTTCAGAAAAATACGTACTAGCGTTAAGAGATGATGAAGCTAATGTACAAAACCAAATTATTCCGCCCAAATATAAAAGAGCACATAACTTTTTATGGTATTTAATGAGAAACTTTGTCAGTTTCCCTTGGCCGCTACTAGGGTCTGTTAAAAGACCCATTTTCCATTAAACTATATTCAACTCCCTTATAAAACCATCATTACTATTAAAATTTTTAATGGAATAACAATCACAGAGCAAAACACAATCAATATAGGTTATATCATTCTTCTTCGTTTAAAATAGAAATAGGGATCA
Source organism: Cosmopolites sordidus (assembly GCA_031761425.1). Classification (NCBI taxonomy): domain Eukaryota; kingdom Metazoa; phylum Arthropoda; class Insecta; order Coleoptera; family Curculionidae; genus Cosmopolites; species Cosmopolites sordidus. Next base: position 85,514 of record JARFXV010001656.1, read on the forward strand.
AATGAACTACCTAATTTAATTTATCTTATTTTAGTTCCGATAAAAAGACACTTTAACAGAATATCTCTAAAATGTTAAAGTTTATTGGTGTAGTTTTGTTCTGTGAGGTATATAGAGATTATCTATGAAATGAATTAAGTTTATTAAATATAAAGTTATATTTGAATAAAGGGTCCAATTCAAAATTAAGAAGATTTTTACAGTGACAACTGACATTTGAAGGTTCAAGATGGAGGTGTGACATCAAAAAAGATATGTTTGTGTTCAAGAAAAAAATATTCCAATCAAACAAAGTATTATCAATAAGTGTAGTGGAAAAATCTTTATTTAAAAAATCAAACATCGTAACGTGAAATATCATAGTGTCACCGAATATTCAATACATAATTTGCCCTTCAAATTTAGTGGTTCCTGCTGGTCATTTTTTGTCTTTAAATTTTCTGCCCTTGTTTTGAGAAAATTAAGGATTTTTCCACATATGAACACAACATTTGGGCGTAACAGCATAAACTAAACCTTTTTGTAAGTACTTTGTCATTGTAATAACTTTTTTAGGCCTTTTGTTCTATTACAATCTGTTCCTCTTACTTATGTTAAAATACTTTTTGTGACCTAAATGTCAATAATTGTTAAAAATTACGAAAATTAATAAGCAATATATTCATTTGGTTTGAGGTTTTTAAAGTTGCTTTTACATGTATTTTGGCTCTTTTATAAAATCACTTGGTATGACATAATAGAACATATTTTATTAGTTTTCTTTTTGAGTAGGAAGTTGAATTTTAGACTTATCGTTAATAAGTACCATTTGATTTTTGTATTAGTAAATTGAATATTTAAGGGAAAGTTATATTGTAGAGATTCTGAGCAGTAACACTTAAAAAAATATATAGCATCAATACTGATCCAATGTATAAGTGGAATTGAAATGTGAAAAGGAAAGTTTAGGAAGTATTAGTTTTTTTGTTATCTAAAACTATTGACACATCACTTTGTAATAAAAACTGAATTTCTTATATTACATGTATGAAGTAGAATATCATCTCCAAGAACCTTAGATGAATAACATTAATACAATAATTTAAAATATTTTGCTAAATGTTTATTCTGTTCAAAAACAGTGTTTAGTGATCCAACATTCCAGATGTTTCAAAAATAATAAAAACAGTCAATGACCTCTAGTCAAAGTGTTGCAAAACTTTATTAAACTCTATCTATTACTTAGTAATCAAATAGATTAATATTAAATAATTCAGTGTTATTTACGACTTTAAATATAAAAAGATTTTTTCTACATTGAATGAGTGAATCATTGGTGATGCTGATTTATACAAAATGATTCAAGATTTTGGATTTTCTTTTTGAAATTAATTTATCTTAATTCATGAGCTAATATTTACGCAAAAAAATGTCATTAGTTGACAGATGTAATATTTATCCATAAATGCTTATATTTGTATACTCTGTATATATATATATATATATATATATATATATATATATATATATATATATATATATATATATATATATATATATATATATATATATATATATATATATATTAAAGAGCTAAGGAAGTTCACCTGTGCTCCACGTCGTGCTTTGCCGGTTTCTGACGAGAAACCGGCCTTGGGAGACGCTTGCTGGCGCTTTGGATTGCGGATGAAGGAATGGCAAAGCACGACGTGGAGCACAATTTTTCGATCATATATATATATATATATATATATATATATATATATATATATATATATATATATATATATATATATACATATATATATATATATATATATATATATATATATATATATATATATATATATATATATATATATAAACTGTGTGTGTGTGTATGTATGTATATAATATATGATATATAAGCTAGTTTAACAATTAAAGAAATTATAATAAAAACACAATTTATCATATAATTAATTTATCTATATATATTATTTTCTTCTGCATTTTTCTGTCTTATTCTTCTATTTTCGTTTTTTGAAAGATATTTTAGTTTAGTATCTAAATATGTGAGGTTCAAAATGGTTGATGATAGGGTCTCAGAAACAGTCTAGGGTGCTGACATCTAGATGTTATTGGAGACTGTTCTCCAATGTCCGAAAATGGTATGGTTTTATGTGAATTTTTAATCTTAGGAAAAGGAAGAAGTATCTTCATTGCAGTGTTGGAATGTGTCTACTGAAATCGCCTTTATAGCTAATCGGTTATGGCCTTTTCAATATCCTACACCGAATTTTCTACCTTGGGACTCAAGTATGATGAATGTGGTGCTGTGATGTGATGAATGATGCTGTGGAGCCACAGTGATGTTTTAGTTTGCCCAAACCTCGTTAATTGAAATCACCAATTCATTATTATCAATGTGCAGGGTTGTGATACCATTTCCAGGTGTTCATGATGATGGAATAACCCTTTTCGATATCTTTGCAGAACCTCTTGATTGATTACTGTTCGGCATTGAGGCACAAATTCCTTGTGAGTGAACTCCTGGTTATCATTAAAGTAAATCAGCATGTTTTATATCTTTAATTTGCTCATTCGGACTTTTTGGGCTTTATGTAGGTTGGAGAGACTCAAAAATCCAAAACTCGTTCTAGAAAATGATAGTCATTTTCAATTCAAATAAGCCAAAACATATTTTCCTAATTTTTTTCATCACTTCTTACTGCTTCCCTCATATTTCCCTTGCAGTGGAAGGTCTTCTGCTGCGAGTTTCGTTTTCAATCGAGTTTCGGCCATCTGAGGATGCTTTAAACCACCTAAATATCTGGGTGCTTGACAAAACGCTGTTTTTCATTGGCCTGTTTTGCATAACGAGTGCAAATGTGCACTGAAGACGCATCAGATATTGATCCTACACGCCTGCAAATGGGAAGTCAACAGTATTGCCAAATTGGAAGTCAACAGTATTGCCAGATCGAACTCTACGCCACCAGTCTCATTACTTGATTTGTTAGCAGGCCTCGTACACAGCCTCAGATTGGATTGATTCAATATATCGATCCGGTCGAACGCTTCCAATAAGGTTGAAGGAGGTCAAGTCTCAGTAATGGGCTGTAGCACCACAGAAAGAAAGAGAATGAGAAAAAGATCTAAATATATGGCAGCTATCTAAATATTTAGTAAACAGCGAAACATTCATCCAGTTTACTACCAACCAAATACAACCAACATTGTCTTTTTTTATTACATCATTATTTTGATGCTGTTGATTTGCAAATTTTTTCTGATGCAACAACTGCTTTTCAATCTTCGATGGGTTTCCATTTCGTTTAGTATGGATTGCTTCTTGAAATTTTTATATTTTTAAAGAGATGGCGCTGGAAACAGTGGTGGCTTTACAGACTAATCTCTTCTGTCATTTTGTTGCTACGACAGTACCTTTCAAGATGCCATTGATTTTTAAACTATTTCGAATTAGCATCATATTTTTTTCATAAAAACATGTCGAGTTTCCAGTCAAATAAAGAGCATTTGCGGCATTTACTGCTTTTCTTGTTCAATCAAAAGAAAAACGCTAGTGAAACCCGTCGTTTACTTGTGGATACTTGCGGTGACAATATCCCAAAGCAAGACGCTTGTAAGCGTTGGTTTAGACGATTCAAAAGTGGTGATTTTGACTTGAAAGATAAAGAACGCCCAGGACAGTCGAATAAATTTGAAGATTCCGAATTGCAAGCATTGTGGGAAGAAGGCCATATGCAAACTCAACAAATAGCAGAGTAGTTAAATGTTGGTCACCATTTCTATCGTCTGCATGCCATGGAAAAAATCGAGAAGACAACGCTAGACAAATGGAAAAGCGCAAAACAGTGTACGAAGTTTTGCTTTCATCAACATCGATCGCAAGACCGAATCGCTTTGGAAAGAAGACAATGCTGTGCATTTGGTGGGATTAGAAGGATGTCGTGTACTATGAGCTTCTGAAGCCAGGTGAAACATTTAATACCGTTCGCTAACTTCTATAAATGATTAATTGGAACCATGCATTGATCGAAAAGCGACCAGAATGGGCTACAAGATACGGAAAAGTGATTTTGCAGCGACAACGCCTGATCACACGCATAGGAAGCGGTCAGAGACACCATTTTTGCACTTGGCTGGGAACTCTTGGCCCACCCTCAGTACTCACCACACTTGGCCCCTTCTGACCACGTTGTTTTCGATCGATGTCTGGCGCACTTTCCATGAAACTCTTCAACAATTACAGAGATGTCAAAAAATGGCTTGATGCCTAGACTATCTCAAAAAATGAATGGTTTTTCTTAGAGGGCATCCACAAATTCCCAGAGAGATGGGGAAAATGTGCAGCTAGCGATGGGGCATACTTTGAATAAACCATTTTTTACCTCTCTCCCAAATTAAACGTGTTTTTTTTTTAAGAAAAAATTATGAATTATTAACCGCCACACCTGATATATCATGTACAAATTCATTGATTCCGGATTAACTATAGTAAACTCGATGAAATTTACCACTAAACGCCAAATCAGTTTTTTTTTAACCTCTCGACGTTCGTTTCGCTAACCATGTTTGTATTATCACGAGACGATTCATCTCTTGACGATGCTAACATGACAGATGGAATCATCTGATGGTGCTAAGACAGTTAGCGAAACGTGCGTCACTAGCGCTTCATGCTTAGATCATTATTCTATAATTTTGCAAAGCACTTTTTACATATCACATTACGCAGAAGGGATGTAATATATGTGATGTGACCTGTGTATATGCTTTTTCTTGTTATGTCATCATTAAAGGCAGAGAAGCACATATGTCAACTCACTATTATTGATTGTCTAACCATTATTTGAAATAGATAGCTCAATTTTTATTTTTTTTTGTGGATTTATATACATGTAAATAATACACGGAGAAGTTTATTCAGTCACAATTGGTTACTGTTACTGATAGCAAGAGAATATTGTTTATAAAAGACCATTGGTTTGGTATAGCACAAAATAAAATGCACAATGCAAATGTTGAAATGACACAAAAAAAATTAAAGGAGATTTCTTTGACATTTATTTTTATTATCATCAATAACGATCAATTCTTCTATTGGAACCTTCGGTGTTAAATACCAAACTCGAAGAGATTTACCCCTAAACACCAAATCAATTTTTGAAACTTCTCGACGCACGTTTCGCTAACCATGTTAGCATGCTCAGGAGATGATTTAATCTAAAATTAACGATTAACAAGTAATACATATAAGAAAAATTAATATTCCTGATTAAATGAATGAAATTTAATTTCTGTTGTGTTTTGTGTTATTCCAAATAACAATAAAAATTTTAAAATTGAATCTTCTAAATTTACCTATGATATAGTTAATACAATTAATATTTTGTTGCCTTTCCACGTCTTTTTATTAGAAATAATAACCTTCTAGGAGCACTGCTCGGATCGGATTAGTTAATGTTGTTTCCTCTAATATACTCGATGTTTCAAATATTCTTTCTTTGACTTCTTCCGTTGTTTGAATTTCTGGTCTCTGTGGTCAGTGGCGGTTCCCGATTTTGAAATATGGAGATTTTGCATAGCAGCAGACTATTTATAAAATACAAACCAAAATTGAAAATAAAAGATATAAATTTACCAGATTTAGTAAGCAAGTAAAAAATCTCCACAATTAAATGTGACCAAATATTTTTTTTTTTTGGGGGATCTGCAGCTCTTATATACCAGCCGCCACTCCTATTTTCAATAGGATTATGCCCTTTTCACACTATCAACTCCACGCCACGCCACTACACACCACATGTCGTCTACATATTGGTCCCTTTCACACTTGTCCACGCCACGCCGCACCACACCACACCATTCTTCATTTCACACTTATCAACTTTCCATCAACACACAACAACCGGAAATTTTTACTTACCAGCTTCTTTCTTTTTCACATTTGTCATTTCTGCATACTCAGAAAACAAAGCATTTGCAACTTCAGACCAAGCAAACTGTTTTTTTTTGTTTATTTGAATAATCATCGAGTTGTACATTCCATAAACATTCATTTTTCTTTACTTCGTTTATTAACTTTTCAGTATCAAAAAACTCCATGTAATCAAAATTACAAAAAAGTAATCAAGATTTAAAAAAAACAAAGAACAAACTTGGGGTCAAATAATCACAATATGATAACTGATATGATGAACTGACTGATAACTGATATGATAACTGATACGTGTGTATTGTGGAGTTGATGGGGCGTGGCAGAGTATGAAAGAGCCCATTGGTTCTTTCAGGCCTACTGTTGACAAGAGGTGGTGTGGCGTGGATGGGAGTTGCGTGCATGTGGCGCTCGCCTGCTGTTGCTTTCGAGTGGAACCCTTGTGGCTGACTATAATTGTGTGGGCTGGCGTGGATAAGTGTGTAAAGCCCCATCTACTCCTGTGTATTTGTGTATTTGGCGTGGCGTGGAGAGAATATTGTGAAAGGGGCCTTAAGGAGACCCGGTGGTCTAGTGCCCGTAAATTTAAGCCATTTTTAGGATTTTTTTTGATGGTGAAAATAATGAACAACGATAATAAAACTTTGTAGGTATATTACAATACTTACGAAGCATACAAAAACATATTTATAATATATATATATATATATATATATATATATATATATATATATATATATATATATATATATATATATATGTATATGTATATGTATATGTATGTATGTATGTATATGTATATATATATATATATATATATATATATATATATATATATATATATATATATATATATATATATATATATATATATATATATATATATATATATATATATATATATATATATATATGTATATGTATATGTATATGTATGTATGTATGTATATGTATATATATATATATATATATATATATATATATATATATATATATATATATATATATATATATATATTAATTTATTTTTATAATATAATTTATTTTATTAATATATAATTTATTAATATATATATATATATATTTTAATTGAAACGCCGTAGAAGCTTTTTCGAATTGCGCTCACACTTGTCTAAACACCGTTGTGAAGTAGTTACTCCATTCCACTTTTGATATGTAGTGAGAACCAATCACCTGATAGGTTCACCACCTGATAGGAGGCACCAATTGCTCTGATAGGTTCTTTGTTCCCAAATGTTCATATAGGATATTCCCTTTGCGTTTGTCCGATTTGTTTATCATCTCAACAATCCCCCTAACCTTCACTCTGCGATCGATCAATACAATATCTTAGATTTTGTTGGCCGTTTCGTGAGTAGTAATCTCAATGGGGCGTCCTGAGTGCGAGGCGTTACCCATGAACCCTAATGAACTATATAATGTGAAGGAACAGAGTCTCCATAATAATCTCTGAATTTTTCTTCGGTTTGGGGGACAATTTTTCCACGCAAAAAAAATAGTGTTTAATCAACACACAAAATTAGATTTCAAAATTGTTCTCATTTTTTTTCCATGATAACAAAAATATCGATTTTAGTAGAAAGGATGATACTTTTCAGAAATGTAAACACCTTTGCAACCTCACCACCATTTATCGGAAAAGTACCTGACTCTTCACTCTATTCTCGTATTTAATATTATTTTCTTAAGAAAAATAATTTTACCATTTTTTACTAGCTGTTTAAAAGTGGTTTTATTGCCTTGAAGATGAAATATCTAAAATTAGTTCAATTGTTCCCGATAAGGATAGAAGAGTAATAATAGGATACTGTCAAAGAATAATTTCATTCAAATGACATACATTTTGAACATAGGAATATTTTGATTACAACTGGATTTTGCTAGTGCGTTTTTAATATGAGTGATAACAGTTTTGAGCAACATTACTCTATTAAATTTTTTTCAGACTTGGGCATAGCGCGACGGAATCAGTTACCAAATTTCATCAGACCTATGGAAACGGCATTTTTTCAAGGGACCGGATTTTCAGGTGGTTTAAGGCATTCTTAGAAGGCCGACACTCGATTGAAGATGAACTTCGTATCGGATGGTCTTTAAACTGCAAAAAGTGATGAACATTTCCACTGAATCCCGGATGTTGTGCATTCTAATCGTCAGTTAACGGTCAAAACGATCGGAGAAGAGGTGAATTTGATTGACACAACCGTTCATGAGATTTTGATCAATGAATTGATGATAAAAAAAATCTGGGCGAAAATGATTCCGAAAACCCTTTCGCCAGACCAAACGGATAACACCCGGGAAATATGTCTTGACGTTTTGGGGCGGACTGAAAATTACGTGCCATTGGAGGTTGCCAATGGTGATGAGTCCTGGATTTTTGAATACGACCGGTAACTTAAATGGCAGAGCCAGGAATAGCACACTCCAACTTAACCACGGCCAAAAAAAAAAAGAATGAAACATTCGGTTCACGAAAAGAATTGCTACAGACCACCAAATGGCTCTAAGTCGTTTAAACGCATGTTGAAGATGCACCAGCTGTTTACCTACCTCCCTTCCAAAAGGGAAAGCCAACAGTGTCGCTAGATTGAACGCTAAGCCACCAGTCTCATTACTTTATTTACCCACTTTCTAAGTATAGTCCGGTTTAAGATATTTCGTTGCCTTTCGGCAAAATTTTAATTGCCCCAATAAATTTCAATAAAAATATTCCTAGTTTCTTTCAAAGGCGCTAGAGTCGGAGTGGTTTAAGTTCTGAATAATTTTGGAAAAAATAAAATATTGTTAAATTATTATTATTATCATCGACTTGGTGTCACTCTCTCAGCTCAAAGAGCTGGAAACCATAAACCGATTCCTCCCTCGCGATGTTGGAGTTCGGCTCGGAGCCTGGGGATTAATTTCATTATTACCCAGTGTTCCGTTGACATTAAGAGAAAACTTTTCGAATTATGTGGCAGGTTTGCAACAATATAACCCGTTGTCCCACTTTTATGACATTTCTATTTAGTCCGCAGTTTGTTAAACTTTTGGAGAATCTGTGGCTCACCAATCCCTCTGCCGAAATTACAAAAGTTTCGATGTTGCGTTTTTCAAGTTGCCAGATGTTCTTCAATTCATAAGAAAGATTCTCATACTTCGAAACATTTTCCACCTCCGTTTGGCAATATCAATAATTGCTCCCCGATTTTTTTTTTGTTTATTAAGACTATGTCTGGTCTATTGTAGTCGACAGCCCTGTCAGTTATTATCGGTCTATCCCAGTAGAGCAGCACATCATCAGACTCCAGAACTGCTTGAGGACTGTATTTATAATACGGCGGAGTAGATGTTGGTAAAAGACCATGATTAAGTGCCAGTTTTTGGTGTTTTATCTTAGCAAGCTGATTATGCCTTCCTAAATATGCGTTTTCTGCTAAAGTAGGACATCTACCAATTATATGCTCAACAGTCTCTTCTATTTTGCCACACTTTCGACATACATCGTCAATGTTTTCTTTACGGATATATGTCTTGTAATTGTTGGTTTTAATGACTTTATCCTGGATAGCAATAACAAAACCTTTAGTTTCCGGATATAGTTGATTCTCGTCTAACCAGAGCAGAGAAGCTTTCTTATCAATAGTATTGCCATTTAATAGTTCTACATATCTACCATGGATTGATTTATGTTCCGAGAGATTTCTGTTATTTTGTATTGTCCCTGTTTCGATAGTGTAGTTTGATAATGCCAAAGGAGTACGTCAACACAGGAATGGCAAAGGTGTTGATATGTTGCCAGCATTAAGCTTTGATTTGAGAATGTCCTTCAGTCTAGTTTTAAATGCATCTGTTAGTTTCTGCTTCATTAATTTATGTTTTAAACTATTTGGTTGCGCAATTCCTAAATATTTATATGTTTCATTTCCATCCATGGCCATTACAGTTGTTTCATCATTAATGTATATGTTGTCTGCCTTCCTTAGTTTACCTTTCTTTACTTCGAGAGTTTTACACTTTCTTATGCTAAATTTCATTCCTATGTCTGCCCTAACTAATCCTCTCCATTTGACCTGAACTGGATGTATATAGTTTCAGGTCATCTATGTAAAATCTATGGCTGAGCCTGGATGTTGAATTATTATATTTTAGTTAGCAACCATATCCAGTTTATTATTATTATTATTCTGCTCATCCTTACTGTAGAATCTCAGCTAATGCTGGCCGATATTCCAATGCCAGGTTGAAAAAGCAATTCAGCTCCTCTCACCCTAGCATAATATTTTACGAACAATGTGAACGTCTGCAAGAGCACGGCACGTTGTCCCACTATGGCATCGATCTCGAGATACCGAGACTCTCGAGGTTGTTTGAAAACCTCTTACCTATCAGGCCTTCGGCGGATATAACGAAGGGCATTACATCTACCTTACTGTTATATGGTTATCCTCGTACTGAACTCAGTATCTCAGCCTAAGCTGGTCTATATTACAATGCCAAAATGAGAAAGCAATTCAACTCCTCTCACTTAGCATAACATTTTACGAACAATGTGGCATGTCTGCAAGAGTACTGCACGTTGTCCCACTATTTCAATCGATTTTGAGATACGAAGGTTTTTCAAATTTTTTGAAAAGTTCTTACTTATTAGGCCTTCGGCGGATATAACGAAAGGCACTATCTCTACCTTATGCAGTTTCCACTGGTTTTTCAAATCGTACGCAAGGTTTTCATACTTAGTGGTTTTCTCCAACTCGGTTTTCCTGATATTATGAGAGAGTGGCACTGCGATGTCAATTATAAAAGCCCTTTCTCCTTTTTACTAATTAGAACAATGTCTGGTCTATTATAATCGACCGTTCGATCTGTTGTGATTAGTCTGTCCCAGTATAGGATTGAATCAGATGATTCCAATACGGGAGAAGGTGAATACTTATAATATGGAGCAGGTGCGTTATCTAATAGCGAATACTTTAATGCAATTTGCTGATGTATAATTTTCGCCAGCTGATTATGTCTTCCTAAATAAGCATTAGGGGCTAGAACTGCACACCCACCGATGAGGTGTTCAATCGTTTCTCCCATTCTACCGCGCTTCCTACATCGGTCGACAGCATCCATGTGTAGTATATGCTTTTCATAGTTCCGTGTTCTTACTACCTTATCTTGAATAGATGTCGCAAAACCTTCTGTTTCTGGGCCAACAGCCCATCGGTCAGCCATTTTAGAGACAATGGTCCATTAGTGGTATCATCCTCGAATGACTTTGGATACCGTCCATGCAGTGTCTGTTGTTTCCATTCTCAGACACAATCCGTAAGTGTTGTTCTACCATCAACACGATTCAATTTATCTAGGTTCAACGGGGTGAAACCCCGGTCCTCCTTAGCAACCAACTTTATTAGCGTGCCGCTTGAATTAATGAAGCGTTCTCTCATCTTACTCTCCTGGTTCAGACAAAGGTTCTTAATGTTCACGGGGCCTCTGCCTCCCAACTTTCTTGGAATGTACAGTCGCTTTATAGATGAATTTGGATGCAGACATCGGAATTTTGTCAATGTTCGACGTGTTAATCTATCCAGTCCATCAAGGTATGTTTCTGACCATTTAACAATACCAAAGGAATAGGTCAGAGTTGGCAGTGCCCATCCATTGATCGCTCTAATCAGGTTTCCACTGTTCAAGTTGGTATTTAAAAGTTTTGTAAGCCTCTTTTCGTACATAATAGAAAAGTCCTTCTTTAACTGGCTATGGTTAAATTTCTCATTTTGAGGTATACCTAAATATTTATAGGATTCTTCTGGTGTCAGTTGTTGGATGTTATAGTGTGTTGAATGTTGATTGTTGACTATTCCTTTCTGAATGCTAATGGTAGAGCATTTATCAAGTCCGAATGACATCTTGATATCCCTACTAAATTCTTCGACCATTTTTATTAAGGAGTTTAGTTTTTCTCTAGTTTCTCCATAGAGTTTAAGGTCATCCATATATAGTAGGTGCGAGAGCTTTCGTGGATTCCTCATGTGTAGTTTATATCCTATATTACTGTTGTTCAGTAATGTAGACATATGGTTTAGGGCTAGATAAAACCAAACTGGAGAAAGGGAATCTCCCTGAAAAATTCCTCTCTCGATATTCGCAGTTGTAATGCATTGTTGATCGATAAAGAGATTTGTTTTCCATTTCCCCATCAGGCACCTTAAGGAGTTAATGATGGGAGGGCTTATTTTATAAATCTTCAGGACTTCTAGTAACCAATCGTGTGGAACTATCGAAGGCTTTCCTGTCTATATAGCAGATGTTTAGGTTGCGTTTTCTTTTCCGCGCTTGTTCGAGAACTACAGCATCGATCGTTAGCTGTTCCTTGCATCCCATACTTGCTCTTATACATCCTTTCTGCTCTTCTTCAAAAATATTGTTTTTATCACAATGTTTGTATATTTTTTGTTGATTAGGGCTGTCAACAATTTATAAAATACTGACAGACATGTGATGGGTCTGTAGTTATTGGGTTGTTTATCACCCTTTTTGTACAGAAGATATGTATTGCCTTCGATTAAAAAATTCGGGAAAGTATCAGGATTTATCATTACCTCTTTAAATGCACTAGCAAGTGGGCGGTGGGCCGCCGTAAAGTTTTTAATCCAGAAGTTTCAAAGCAATTCAGCTCCTCTCACCCTAGCATAATATTTTACGAACAATGTGACACGTCTGCAAGAGCACGGCACGTTGTCCCACTATGGCAATCGATCTCGAGATACCGAGGCTCTCGAGGTTCTTTGAAAATCTCTTACCTATCAGGCCTTCGGCGGATATAAAGAAGGTCACTACATCTACCTTACTATTATTATTATTATCACAAACATGATTCATCGATTATCTCAACCTAAGCTGGTCGGGTTTACAATGCCAGAATGAGAAAGCAGTTCAGCTCCTCCCATTCAGCTTAGTACCTTACGAACAATGTGGCAAGTTTGTAAGAGAACTGCTCGTTGTCCTACTGTGGTAATCGATTTTGAAACACCAAGAATTTCCAGATTTTTGGAAATTTTTTATTATTATTATTATTATGTATGACTAAAACATTGTTTATTGGTTTGTGTATTTTGAACTTATTTGAATTATAACTTAAATTTAATTATACATTTAATTCGGTTTCACTCGCACTGTCACTTTGATCTACATTAATAAGTGGTTTTATATTATTAGTAAATGATACATAGGAATCTTCTATTTTAATAATATGGTTAATCGAATTTATCCAACTTTCTTTGGGAATACTATCTACAATCTTTCTAATTAATGTAGCAGCACTTACACTTAAAGTCAGAGAAATGTTTTCTGCTCTAACATTGGATTTTATTTGATGCCACATATGCTCAATTTGATTAAAAATACAGTAATAAGGGGGAAGGCGTAAAACCGCATGACCTACATCAACAGCAATGGTATCACATCCATATTCCTTTTTTTATATTTGTCTTTAATATTTCTAGATCACATTTTATTTTATGTATTTTCGAAGTATATATCGTTTTTTAACATATAGTTCTGTATTTCCAGTTTAGTGTTATTTACATTAGGAACTTTTTTTTGAGGTTTTGATAACTAGCATTATCCATTACAATTACGCTTTCCATAGGCACATTGGGCAAAAGGCTATTTGTAAACCAATCTTCAAAAAGTGGTTTAATCTCCTGTGGTGTCGTCATCGTAGTCCAAAGATGAATGTTTAATATTTTTAGAGGGCAACCGTAAACATACACATTTTTAACAATTTGCTTAGAATCGGACGATAAATGTTTTCTTTTAAAATTAGCACTAACGGAGGCACAATGATCATTATCTTGCCAAGAACGCCACATTTTAGCACGTTTGGAATAATAAAAATATGATCGAAATTATAGAACTGCACTGTTTAAGAAAATAATGAGAACTAAACTAAAATATTTCGAAACTACTAAACCAGGCCCTGTTTATGTTTTTTTTTTGCAACTTTGCCGGGTTTCGTTACGACAGGGGTTGTTAACAGTTTATTGCAGCCATTCGGTCAAATATATATCTTGAACCGCACTATATAAGCTATACTTGGAATACAATTCGGGCGTTTCAAATTTTATTCCAAGTGTATTCTTACATTGTAAACCCGGCGCTTACTGTAACACGTAGAGTTTTTTTTTGTTACAGGGGGTCGGTGGTAGGGAAAAAATTAGACGAGATTGTTTCCAATCTAATATTTATTTAATATATACATCTAAACCATGTTAAATACATGCAAAAACATTACTGAGGATTATGTGAATAAAAAAATATATTACATGAGATGTCATACAACGAGAAAAACTTCCACTTTTTGCTCTTGTGTTCTGTAGCATCATCTCTTTTTAAAAACCAACACAGATAGGTTCCAACATCCCTGGTATCTGGCTTTCATAGTCCTGATGTCCTGGTGAAACCTTTCTCCTTGTTCGTCGCTTACTGCACACAAATTTTCTGGCAAAAATCCAAATTGGAGTTTAAAAAATGCATTTTTAAGGACATGGCGACACCCTAGTATTTCATAGGCTTTCAAGAGTTTATCTATGAGGTTTTTATTGTTTTCATCTGGCTTGTTGCCCAGAAATCCTTTCCCTACACTTACAAAACACTTTCAAGCTGCAAATTGCTTTTCATTTAATTTTTCTTGAAAAAGGAAATCAGCGAGAAGCTTCCTTATTTGAGGTCCACTGATCACTTAATTGAGAACATATTTTTTCTCATTTTAGATACTTATCCATTATTACTTGTACCATTATCTTCTTTATTCATTCCTCTGACAAAGTTTTTCATTAGTCCAATCTACCAGGTTCAAAAGAAGTTCTATGAGGCTAAACTTTCTTATTGCAATATTCTTTCGTTATACCATAGACACAAAAAATCGTTCGCATATATAATAAAACTTATCCGCTGGATTTGTCATTTTATATAAAATCGACTTAAACACTTTACTGTACTGTAAACGAGACAGAAACAAACTACAGTATAGAAAAGAATAAAATGCCCTTAAAGGTTCGTAAAATATTGTGGAAATACCCCCCTACCTTCTTGTGGCAATTTCTACATTGTCTAGTTCAGTCAGATACAAATAATTTCAAATTCCCAATGGTATAAAAGAAAAGCAGGTACTTGAAAATGGGACGTGCTAGGCCATTTCTGTGAAAAGTTTTAATAACTACCTAAATAAAACGCAAAAAGATTATTTTCATCAATGTTTCAAACCTGTTATAGGATGAAAACAACACTAAAAAATTAAGCACTACGAAATTAACTACTTTCAGAATGATCGGTCTATTAAATGGATTATTACCGGCATATACATTATACAAGGCTAAAGTGAAAAGTTAAAAACTTTTTAAATCGAAAAAAAAAATTAAAAACAAAAGTTTATGTGAAAAGTAAAGAAAATCGATTTTCAATGTAGTTCTTTTTTAGCTTGATACACTTCGATGTAACAACTATTTTATGCGTTCCACAAACTACGAGTACTTTGGAACCTGGTAAACGCCTGTTCTGACGACATGTGCTGTTAAAAGCGGCACGTAAAATTGCACGTTGTTTTTTTCCGGTCTGTCAATACAGAGGATCTCTGTATAGCTAAAACCTCTGTATAGCTACTGTAATAGCTAAAAAAAAAGCTTTTTTGGCAATTTTTGGATTAAAAAAAAATTATAATACAATAATATTTAATGAAGTTATTAAACATATATCTAAGTATAATACATAATATTATTATCAAAAAATATACAAAAATGGCGCCACTAACCATTTTCGCAAGACATGTCGAATTTAAGGCGCTCTACAAGACGCAGTGCAACTGGTGCAAATTTGAATCGGGAAATTAAAAAAAAAAACATTTAATCTGCATATTTATAACTAGAGAAATACGTAGGGGATTTTGAAAATATTGATTTTTGTGTGATTAGCGAGTATCTCAATAAAAAACGATACATTTTCGGCAAAAAAGGGCAATTATTTATTAATAAATAATGTTTAAATGTTAACTTATCAAAAAATCCGTGAGTATTTCACTTTAAAAATGTTATTTTAAAGATATTGTTAAAAATTTGCATGAAAAGAATTAAAATTGTTGGAGTTATGCTGCGTGCCGTTTTGAAAAACCATGTTTCGGGAAAAACTCGTTTAAAATTTTGAAGTTTTATATAGACATGAAAAAATGAGAAATCCGACTGTTTAATAAAAATGTTTACCATTAATCTGCTATCCCAGGACCAATAAAGCTGTCCTATATTTAAATTTTCTCTTCATTCTTTTTCCTCGAACATTTTATGTTAGGGCGTGTCTCTTTTACTGCATCTGTCAAAATTGCTGCATCTGTCTGACATTGTGCCTCCTGAAATCTCTAGCTAAATTTGATCTTTAAAAGAATCTTGACTTACATCAACTTCTTGCACCGATTCACTTGTTTTTTGTGATTTAGAATTTCATCAGATAATAAGTGAAAGCACTCACCAATAGAGAAGTATTCTTCAGCTTTTCTTTTGTTACGTGATTCGAAATGAATAATGTTTTTCGGTAATATTTTGCCAGCCGTTTATCTCCGTCTTTTCCTTTTAACCTGCGTCTATTGGACATTACAATAAAACCTTGTCTCCTAAATTTTCTGGCTAAATTTGATAAAGAAATTATATCTCCAGAAGAATATTGGCTCTCATCATCTTCTTGCATCGATTCATGTGTCTAGAGATCTTTTCATTTGTTCGGTGAAGTAATGTTTAGAATTTTGTCAGATAAGTGGTGAAGGCGCTCATCAATAGAGAAGTATTCTTTAGCTTTTCTTTTGCTACCTGATATGAAATAAACAATATTTTTCACTGGTATTTTTCCTCTTTTGGTAGGTAATTTTGCTAACCATTTATGCCCGTCTCTTCGTTTTAACCTGTAGTTAGTTGGCATTACAGGGTAAATTATCTGGCTAACTTTGATAAATGAATTTTATTTTCAGAATAATCATGGTTCTTGTCAACTTCTTACTTGTATGGATAGCACCCTACATATAAATTCAAAATATCAGAAGAATAAAAATTGACGTGTCACAAGGGAGTACACTTGTCCCAATCTTTTATAATTTATATACACACGACATACCAGACCAGAAACCTCCCTTCTTATGTTTGAGGATGATACAACAATCACAATCAAGGAATAAAATGTTGAACTTCCGGTAACTAACCTTCAAACAGGAATAAGTACCATCAATAAATAGCTCTATAAATGGAGTGAAAGTATAAAAAAGTCTAAGACTCAATATAGACAAGTGTACAGCAACAATTTTTACTTTAAAAAGAATCAATAACCCCCCGATAATTCGCATAAATTAGTACCAACGTGCATGGAAAACAAAGAGTATGTTAAATAGCTGGGTGTATACTTGGACACCAGATTAAAGGGGAGAGTTCACATAATTAACAAACCAAATGTCAGACTCTCTCAACTCTACCCACTTATCAACATGAGATCCTCATTGAAAACAAAATATATCCTCTGTGCTTGCAATATCTGGGGTAAGGCATCGCCTGCCAATATTATCAAAATATAGCTGTTTCAAAACAAAATATTACTAACAACTTTGAATACCGAATCGTACGTTACCAACGGACAATTCCACCAATAACTGATTGTACTAACTGTCAGAATATATTAAAACACTGACGATCATCTTTTATCAGAAGCTAGAGCAATTCCTCACAATACTAGGCTAATTGAAAAGTTTACGAAGCGAAAATGATAAAACAGGTTTATAGTTGAAAAAATTAGTTTATTCTTCCGTATACTCGCCCTTAGCTCAATACATTTTTTTCCAGCGGTTCTCCAATTCATTTATTCCATCTCTGAAGTGATTTTCTGGAAATCCTTCAAAATACTCATCTACGGCTGCTATACCTTCTTCATTGCAAGAACACATCTGTCGGTCGGTGCATTGTCTTGATGAAAAATTATTTTTTCTTCGCTAAACCAGTCCTTTTCTCACGAATTTTTTACATCCAATTGATCCAAAAGGAATGAGTAATACTGTCCTGTTATTGTTTTACCAGTTTGAAGGTAATCAATTAACAAAATACCTTTTGCATCCCAAAAAATTAATTCTATAACCTTTTTGATCGATTATGACCACGTTAGCTGCTTCGCAATTGAACTACCGGGCTCAGTCCACTGTACGGTTTGTTGTCGCAGTTCAGGATCATAGTGGTAAACCCAACTCTCATCCATAGTTACAAAACGATGTTTAAAATCCATTTTATTCTTTCGAAAAAGATCTAAATGTTGGCTAGAACATTTTTCTAGAAGTCGTTTTTGATCCGAATTTAACAAATCCAGCACCCATCTTGCCGCAAAATTTGTAAAATTGGAAACACCCGTTCAGTTGAGATGTCCATGGCCTTAGCAATTTCAAAGTCAATTGTTTATCATCCATGTCCATGCCAACCAAATTAATTATTTGTTCAGCAGTTGCACTTGTGGATGTCCAGAACGGGGATAACTACTAACAGGAAATCGAAGCTATTGCACATCGCTGGGAAAAGTGCATCGACCTAAAAGAAGACTATGTCGAGAAATAATATATAAAAATATATTTTTCCCAAATTTATTGTTTTCATTGTTAGGTCGGGTACTTCTGGGACTACCCTCGTATATTATGAGGTCAATGCGACAAAAAACTGAATTCCGATAGATGGATATGTAAATAGGACAATGAGACATTGCTATTGTTAAGAAAATTACAGTGAAGTTCTGTCTTGTTTTGGACAGAATGGAAATGGTTTGCATTTTGCGCAAATGGTTTGCAATTTGGAAATGGTTGCATTTTGGATACATGTTTTAAGGACACTTGTTTGTTCAAATCAAATATAAACAGTTGTTGGTTTAATTTACGAAAGTACTTGTAGAAAGAAAAAACCTGTAGAAGCAAATTAGAACTATAAGAAATTTTGCTGTGATTCCAAACAACAGTTTGGAACCACAGTAAAATTGAGGTTAGAAATTAATGAAAATAAAATTAATATGTGACCTGAACGGAAACAGAATTCTCTAAAAATAATAATTATTAATAAGAACAGATAACGGGGGGATGTTGAACAATTTGAGAGAACCATGTACATACCTAAATGCATAATTTTGTAGGAAACCGAATATAAGGCGAAATAAGGAAAATAATATTGAAAAGATATAAATGTATAATATATTTGAATTCAATAAATTAATCAGTAGCAAAATCATATCCGAGAGAATAAAGCAAAATCAAACATTACTCTTGTTTGATAGCGGGATATGGACTAGCGGGAACGTGGAACTGAACGGAAAATGTATGTGGTGTAGGAAAGGAAATGTATAAGAAAAATATATACAACTAAACTAGTAGAAGATACAAAAGACAAAAATATAATAAGGCAGTGGTTGGGATGATTAGGACAATGATGAACCACGAATGGACATCAACGAAACTTTTAGAAAGCAGAATAGGAGAAACAAGAAGAAGGGGGGACTATATTGAGATGGATGGATGAGAAGTGATGGAGGATTTAGCATGCTTAAATATTTCCAACTGGAAGGAAAAAACAAAGGATAGGAACAATTGGCGAAAAATAATCGCTAGTTAGGCCTGTCGAGCTAGCGTACATAAACATACATACTGTGCCTCTGCCTGAATGGAGTTATACATTTGATAATTTAAATCTATTGAATTTATTGATAAATAAGTCTCTTCCATGATTATCCAAATGTTGCCAATGATGTAGAGATTCTACCTATTCATTCTTATTTTAACTTTTTCTCCGCAAAGATGATATAAATCTCTCTCTTACACTTCCATCCTTCTCTATTTTGTGCTACTTGAAACCAATTCAAATCTGCTACTCGTTTTAATTCATCATACCAGCGTTATGGCAGTCTTCCCACCCATCTTCACTCTCCCCAAGTTCTCTATCTAGTGATTCTGCCACTCCGTTGTTCTCTATGTGTTGCAACATATCCCGCCCAGTTCCATTTTAATGTGCATATAAGTTTCATCTTCCACCTTGATTTGTTTGTCTTATGCATTAATTGTTTTTTTTTCAATCCTTTAGCGTTAATGTCTTTTTAGGGGGCGTCCTTTTTTCTGCACCGTATGATACGAGGGATGCTATTTATGTATCCAGAATGATAAATATAATCAAATATTTATCATTGAAAATGATTTTGTTTTTCAAAATATTCTCCGCGATGATCTATACATTTTTACATATATTTGAACTAATTTTCATAGCACTTTTTCCATTTCGATTGAAGTATCTCTAAAACAGGCAGTTCGCACACAACCGCTTCTTCTGTCGTCGAAAATCGTTGAACATTTAGTTTATTCTTGACGGACGGGAACAAAAAGAAATTATTGCGTGCCTAAGAAGGACTGCACGGCGGATGACCCATCAATTCGATGTTTTGACCGGTCAAATATTGAGTTGTTCGGTCCGATGTATGAGAGCTCACGTTATTATGGTGAAGAATGATCCTAAGTTGCTGGTTGTTTTTCCTTATTTCTTCAAACACTTCTGAAAAGCAAATGGTTGTGTACCATTCAGAATTGACCGTTCTACGATTCTCTAGTGACACTATAGCAACATGCTCATTTATCCCAAAAACACAGGCGCCCATTTGCTTCGAAGTGCTTCTTGCGTGAACAACTTTTGTTGGGTCTGGTTCATTTTGAATGACTCGTACAGTCGACTGCTGTTTACTTTCCGGCTCATACGCATAGATTCAAGATTCGTCACCTGTTTAGATGTTATACACGGCTTTTGACGCACCACAATTGTATTTTTTAAGCATTTCTTTACACTAATCGACACGAGCCTTTTTTGAGCGATTGTTAAATTATGCGGATTGGATTCACATTGGCGCACAAATATTTTTCACGGCTAAATGTTCATGTAAAATCTTATGTGTGCTTGTCATACTAATGCTCACGGATGCCTCAATCTCACGGTATGTCACATGACAATCTTGCTTTATTAGTTCGCGCACAGTGTCGATTTTGAACGAATGACGACCAGGATTGAATTCACTAAATCAGTGATATACAGTGATTTTAGATGGTGTTTCATTACCAATACTCGAAGTGAGTTGATCAATGCACTGTTGTTGAGTCATCGTAAATCATAGTAAGTCATTCGCACGAAAATTCTGAGTTAATTCCATTTTTTGACTGAAAAGAAATTTTCAAGTTACTAAATAACACAAATAGAGCCTATATGACAAAAACTTTTGAGTGCGTATACACTCAACAATCTGAAACTACGATGTATATGTCACATGGTGCGTACCAACACCATTGTTGCTAATTCTGGCTACACAAATAGCAACTCGTATTACAGGGTGAATATATAAATAACATCAATGGTCCGATACCGTTCTAAGATAATGCTCTCGATGTAATGGGATTATGAAGATATACATCTGTTATATACAAGATATATATATATATATATATATATATATATATATATATATATATATATATATATATATATATATATTCTGTCCAGAATATATTACTAGGTGGAATTTAGCCTTATATAATCTCCATTTCTTAACATCAGATAAAACAATACACACAAGACATTAAAGACTAGCATATCTCATTTTGCTCTTGCTCTCATTTAACAGTGGATCAAGCAATCTACAATATATTCAGAATAAGCAATGAAAGAAACAGTCGTTTTTACTACAAGAGCCTCGTATACCTTATTTAGAGGAAATTGTTGAGTTTTGGTTGAGATCTTTTATATTCACAGGACTTGACGCCGATAGATTGTTATTTATTCACGCCATTGTCAAATTTTCTAAATGGGAAAATAGTTACTGATGGAAAGGGCATTAAAGATTCCTCAATCGGTCTTGAAATGATAAGACTCAAACGTTTTAAGATCGAGACTTAAAGAGGTTGTAAAGAGATGACAAGAGGTCGAAGATAATACTGTCAAATATATAGTTGATTTAAATTTATTTTGTATAATTAATATATTTTGTTTAAATGCAGGGATTAAGATAATTCACGTAAAAGTTTTATAAAATATGCTAAAGTAGGAGTCACTTTATCTTATGATGACCACTTAATACGATAAGGTAAAGTGGCATACTTTTGGATGATAAAGGTCATGAAATTGCCGGTGTTACGCCATATAAGTAAAGTAATAATTAATGAATATGTTTTCAGTTTCTATAACAAATTCCGTGAAAACTTACTTGACAAAAGCTTCTGGCCCACAATCCAAAAATTCACGTGTATATTAAATTGTTTGACACTTCTATAAAGTCGATATTATTCTGCAACTTTAGTTTATAACTTAACAGTTAGTACAATAATACTCATAGGCAAACAAATCTATATTTTATTTAATATTTTGTATTATCGTCCTTAGCCTTTATAACTGCGCGTACTCATCGAGGCATACTTCGAATGCAATTAAGACACATTTCTTTGAGGTGTTCATCATGAATCCAGTGGAAAATTGTTCTCTCAATTAATTATGCCTTATTTGTGACATTTTTCTTGGCAATCTCACCTTTCAACAGCTCTCAGACATTCTCTATTGGATTGATGTCTGGTGAGTTTCCAGGCCAGTCCAACAACTGAATATTCTGTTCGTGAATTATTTTTTTCACCGATTTTGCAATGTGACATGATGCCCCATCTTGCATGAAAACATATTTTCATTATTAGGGCATCATTCTCTCTATTGAGGTATCAATCTATTTTCTTGGACTGAAATGTACTACTGCTGTCTCATGGACCACATCATAACTAATCTTGGGTGTTTAACAGTTTTTATCATACAGTCTGAATGATATTTTTCGGAAAAATAAGGAAAAAAATGTCGAACGGTTTTGTTCATTAAGATTAGAATGGTGCTCTCATCACTAAAACAAACCTGTTAAATAAGATAATCAATTTATTAAAATTTTTAGAATAATAAAAATTCTTTTATCCTGCTAAATATTATCATGTGCCTTTTTCCAATCGCCCTCAGTGAAACTTTGATATTTTTTAACCCATGCTAAATGTTTTTATTCCTCTGGTCCGTAAGTTTTGGCTTTTTCACTGGTCGGCGACTGTTCAACTCCAAATCAACCAATATTCGCCGCACTGTACGAATGGATATATCGATTTCATCATCCATATGTGGCCGTTTTATCATTTTTGACCTACTAACTGTACTAATGGTGTTCTGCCCTATTTACCCCGACGTTTAGGAGTCAAGGTTATGCACATTTTCACTTTGCGGGCTATATTGGCCACCGATGTTTTCGATATGTTTGCTCTCTTGGCAATTTCTCTTTGCGAAATATTTTCTAGAGCCAAAAGACCCTTAACAACTCCAATTTTGATCGGGGAAATATCTTTAGGTTTACCTATTTCTAATAATTAGACCAAAAGTAAGATTAGGTAACTGGTAACCCAAAAAGTTACATTAAAAGCATATAAAACCTTTTTTATATTGCTAAATAGGTTAGAATACAATACTAAAGCAAAAATACTTACACAACTCAATAATTTAATCAATATTTGTCAATAATACTCAAATTCACGAGAAAATAACACACTTGAAATAGCAAACGTACCAAATACTCAAAAATTGCGGTGTTCGCGGTCAGTGTGGCCAATATAAAAAAATATTGGCATTATGTTTGAGATAAATGTTAATCTATGGTTTAGTAGACATTTTTAGTTCACGCAGTAACTCAAAATGCTTTAGGAATACGCATAACTTGGATTTTGTTTAAAATTTTTGATTTTGCTTAGTGTTTTTCGGATCGCGCTATTAAGTACCTTCCAAGATATGCGGACATAAATTATTTTTAATTTTAAAAATCATATCAATACTGGCCCTGTCAATACTTTGCCATACAGAGTACCAGTCCAAAGAGCGCAACCTTAACTCGCATTGCCTTATTTTATAAAATTTGCCATCTATTTATTTCATTTTTATTACAACCTAACAACAAAGAGCTACAATCATTAAATGCCGGTCGCGTTGGTGCGGCGGTAAGAGCGCCTGCTTTGCCGAATCCGCGCTGGAGCGATAGCTGGTTCGATTCCAGCGCTCGGATGGTTATTTTTCTTTCTTCTGTCCGTTTATCTTTCCTAAATGTTTGTGATTGTTTCTAGGCAAGAGTGTAAAATCCGACTACGAATTACCCCTCAGTCACGCCAGTTAAAGGCTGGGTAAGGCCGGATGCCTTCTGAGAAGTGTTCTATGTTGGTCACTCGCCAGTCGGTAGGTTTCTTGATAGACTTATGGGTAGGCACATAACCAAGGGTTTATAGCCCGAGGGGGGTGCTGGCCTGGGTTTGTCGGAAGCTGATGACCGTGGTTCGGAACCCACGTTAAGCTGTAGGTCCAGTCGCTAAATAGCCTAGTTGCTGATGCGCCTCTAACCCAAACACTTTACTTTACTTACTTACAATCATTAAAATGGGGATAAATTATGGTATTATAGATTAACAATTTTGACGAATTACTTAAATTATGTGACATTCTACGAAATAACCCTATTTTTTTCCTATTTTTTTTACTCATGTAATTTTCATGACCACATAACTTTAATTGAGAATCAAGATATACTCCTAGATATCTAATTTGATCAACGATTTCAATGTTATTCTTCCCGATGTAAATATTAAATTTTTATCAATAAACGAACTTGCAAATACCCCTCTTTCCCAGAATTATATATTTTGTTTTTTGTCATAATTTAATTTTAATTTATTCACAAAGCCAATTATCTAATATAGATAGTTCTAAACTAATATCTAACACCATTTGGTCATAATTTTGTCCCTATATTGAATGGAGCGTATCATCTGCAAACAAATTTAAGTCTAATTTTTTAAACATTTTATGCAGGTCATTGATGTATGTAAGCAACAAAAAAGGCCCCAATATGCTCCCATCATTTTCCAAAATTCATGATATAACACCATTTACTTTTGTTCAATGAAAGCGGTCACTCAAATAATGTTTGAGTCATTTTACAACACAAGATGTCACTCCGTGGTACTCCTGTTTCATAATCAGATCTTTTTTACTTATAGTCTCAAATACACGTTTTAGGTCCACAAATACACCAACAACAACATTTTCATCACTAATAAGCATGCTCATAAACAGCTGAACATCTTCATGAATTCAGCTGAAAAAGGCATGAGAAAAATACATCGCATGAGCAACTGTGTATGACCAAATTTGAAGCAAGGTGGGTGAATTTTTACCCCCTATTTCACTCACGATTCATCAAAGATCCGCATGTCTATCCACTTCACAACAGCATATTTGACCCTGTTAAAGCGGTTCCTTGATATAAATTCGGTATTGTATATTAGAATCCGAAAAACCAACTTCCTGAAGTGGATCAAAGCGATTGAAAACACAACAGTCATCTGTGTATTACATTTTGAATCTTATCTAGATAAAGGAATTTAGGCTAAAAGAGTGATGAAGAATTATTGATGAACAATATTGCATTTTAAATGATACAATCGAAGAAAAACGACCTCATTTTGCAAAGAAAATAATTATGTTTCTTTAAAACAATGCATCTGTTACAAGTCAACAATGTTTTTGTTTTGCAAAATTGCATCAGTTACGATTAGAATTCCTTCTTCATCCATCGTAAACTCCAGATTTGGCCCCCAGTGATTATTTTCTGTCTTTAGAATCAGTAAAAGATTTCAGGGAAAGAGAGGATAATTAATTCGCATATTTTGAATAATATATCAAACCGCCATGCAAGAATGATATAGAAATGTATCAAACATTACCAGGTATGTAAATATGAAACTGGAATTTTTGTATAGAAAATACACGTTTATTGTATGAAAATGATAAAAAATATTTTATTCGAAGTATTGCCCATCGCTAGCTATACATTTTTCCCACCTATCTGACAATTTGTGGATGCCACGGCAAAAAAACTGTTACTCTTTTGCGGCAAACCAGTCATCGAGCCATCTTCGTATATTTTCGTAAGAAGTTAAGCGCTGCTGAACAAGTGCATGTCCTATCGATGCAAATAAGTAGTAATCGAACCGAGCCAAGTCTGGTGAGTAAGCCGCATTCGAAAATATTTCCCAACTAAACGCGTCATTCGTTTCCTTGACCAGTTTCGCTATGTGTGATGATTGCCTTTTTTGGTATTCTGGTCGTTTTTCACGCAAAGGTTAATTCAAATCGATCACTTGTTGGTTGGTAGCGTTCAGTATTAACAGTTTCGCCAGGTTTTAGCAGCTCATAATAGATCACACCCTTCTGATCTTACCAAACACAGAGATTTGGCCTTGCAGTCGATGTCCATGGTTCGCCTGGAGTTTCCCATTATATTTTATGCTTGGGATTACTAAAATTTATCCACTTTTCATCGCCAGTCACAATTCGATGGAAAATGACTTCTTTTTGTACCTGTCGGATCAGCATTTCGCAAGTGGCTTTTCGGTTTTCCTGCTGTCTTTCATTCAGTTCATGTGAAACCCATCTTCCCATCTTGATCTTTTCCATGATTTTCAAACGTATAGAGACGGCTTCTCGTTTTACATTTAATTGATCCGCTAGCGTCATCCTCATCCTACAATGCTTCCAATTCGCTATCAACATTCTACATTAATTTCAAACATTTGCTGTGGTCTTCACGTTCTTTGTGTCTCACGTCAAAATCACCACTTTTGAATTTTTTAAACCACTCAAAGCACTGTGATTTACCAAGAACATGCTCACCTTCAGCTTCGACAAGCATTCGATGCTATTCTGCAGCAGTTTTCTTCAAATGGTAACAGAAAATCAATGCCGTCCGCGAATCGTAGTTTCCAGGCACAAACGGCATATGGTTGTGAGTTGAAAATCTTTGTCAGATGTTGATGAACAAGGAAATGGCGCCAATCCCGGTTTGACGGTAACTACATTGATGCCCTAGGGCCATCTATGGGCAAATTCCGGTTTCATATTTATATTAAGCATATTATGTCGAAAAATGAATATAAAATTACAAACATATTTGATTTTATTTTTAACTTTTCCGGCCATATAAAAATATTTTTCTTTACTGTTTGATGCATTTTTCGTGACCAACGTTTAATTTTCAAAATCTGTATATTTAGAAAACTATACTATATATAATATATATATATATATTGAATATATCAAAATGTATATTTAGAAAACAATAGAAACACGTGAAAGGGAGAGTAGAGTGGAATATTATAGACTGATTATATATCAATATAACAATGCAGTTATTAAAAAGTTATCAATATATTATATTATCTTACTGATTGGCTAACAGCCGGCCATTTTCTATTCACTTATTCTGCTTGAACATAGTTCATCGATGGTGACAACAATATGTACTACTAAGCTCAAAAAGTACTAAATAAAACACAAAGTTATTGATTGATGTGTTCGTTACTGTGTGATAGTTCATTTTTTTAAATCGCATAAAACAATTTCTTACTTTGTTATCTATCACTTTTATTTTTAAATTTGTGTGACTATAGTTTCGTAAAACGATTTTACATTATCAAACACTTACACATTATCTCTACTTTAGAACTAGAATAATGTAAAATCGTTTTACGAAACTATAGTCACACACATTTAAAAAATCACTAAATTCAATTTAATTCAAGTTCAATTTCAATTAATTTCAATTTAAAAAAACACTAAATATTAATTTATTCATCCAAATTTATTTTGTCTCTTTCAATGTAATCCCCTCTCGCTGCAATGCACTTATTTTAACGTATTATCCAGTATTCCAAACAGTTTTTATTCTCGAATTCTAGTATTTCCTTCCAAGCGGCCAGCAAACTCTCTTGAATCCACAAAGGATTTTCTTTAATTGAGGGAACAGGAAAAAGTCATACGGTGGAATATCTGGTGAATATGGTGCTTGCAGGGCTGTATTTGTTTGATTTTTAGCGATAAATTGATGAATAATTTTAACAATTCAAAACCCCTGAATTTTTTTACATTGTTTAGTTTCTACTTGCAATTAGTAGTGATAATAGGGGCACTATAAGCAAGTTTGGACTATGTTTAGAGTTGTATGACTGTAACCAGTACAGTGATACAAATCTCACTAATTTCCTTCATTCAGTGCACATATATAGATAGAACTGTTATTTCATTTCGTATTTTCAAATTATAGAGGTCCGGTAGTTTTTACTAGTACCTTTTTAGCGTCTCGGTTTCTTTACTATTGTCTAACAAGCGCACTGCTAGGGAATTTGGATGAGTGTCGAGTGTTTTTACATAGTCTTTATTGAATTCATTGATTTCCTTTTGGATATTAAAAAAACAAATCGAAGCGCGTTTGTAAGTGTGTGACACTTTAACTTACAATCTTTCAATAATTTCCAGTTGTGATTTGACAGCTGTTTTCCACAATTGTATCCCATAGGTCTGTATTGGTTTGAGGGCTACTTTGTAGACCAGAAGTTTGTTTTTTAAGGTCAGTTTAGATTGTCGTCGTAGGGGCCAGTAGTACTTACTAAATTTGAGTTCCAGTTGGTTCCTCTTAGCTAGAATGTGTATGTTCCATGTGAATTCCCTGTCCAGATGTAACCCTAGATACAACCAATACATAACAATCCAATAAAACCAAGAGTGGTGGAAGAAAAACATTTTATTTATACTAATTGGAACCTTAAATTAAAATTTGCCATTTAAGAAACATTAAAGGAATTTATGTTTTTCTTTATTTTGGTTTTTCGCCACGATCTAGAACTCAAGAAATATCAAAAATATCTGTTCTTATGTAATTAAATAATCACTGGGTAAAAACAAAAAAACCAAACGGAGACAAATTTCTCAGTCATTCTTTTTTGTAATAAATTTGAGGTGTATCGTGTGATTGTGATTGTTTATTGAAATTCTTAAATGTTTTAAACTGTATTCTTTAGAATATGGAACCATATTGAATTTAAGTCTACGGAAGGCATAGCAATACATTTATTTTTATTTAAATTATAGCGGTTTCTTTTAATCTTCTTTATTTTGCTACCGATTCTTTTAATACCGTTTTGGAATTATTCCAATTGATTTTATGACAAAAAATATATGAACACGCCACAATCATTCAGACAGTTATTAATGGAATTTATCATTTTTAAAAAATTAAGTCCTTTAGATGCCGTCCACCTGTACTCTTCCTGTTTCCTTCAGTTGTTGCACTATCTGCAGCTTGTATGGATGAAATTTAAAATCTAAATGAAGAATTCTGCGAACACTCTCCCGGGACATTTCAACCGCAGCAGCTTGCTTACGAATTGAACGCCGTGGGCTCCATAAGACAGACTCCCGTACAACATCAATGTTCTGTGGAGTATGAGCACTTCCTGGTCGTCCTGTTGGTTTCTTCTTTAAGGCAGATCCAGTCTCTTCAAAGTTATTAATCCAACTTTTTATTGCGTGTTTTGATGGGACGGCACCATGACGTCCTAAGTTGTAAAAACGTTGGAACTCCCTCTGCGCAGCTTCCAAACTATCACTGTTTTTATAAAACATTTTTATGGCTAAGGCACGCGGTTGCCCGTTCCACTGATCTTTGGTTACTAAAAATGGCAAAGTGTTTACTTGCTCAAGGTCACTGTCCCGCAGTGCCAGATGGGATGAGGAAGAAGAGAAAACCGAACATAATAAGATAATGGCAAAAGGAATGCAACGAGAGCAAAAAGGGTAGAAAATGTACGAATGGTGCAAGCGAATGGGAATAGAGAGAATGGAAATATCCTGGAAAGGAATGCAGTTGGCAACGGAACATGGCAATCTAGCAGGGTATAGAGAAAGGTTTAAGATCAAGAATGACAGCGGAAACTGCGAATGTGGAAACGGTAAGGAAGATGTAGAGCATGTGAAGGTTGTATGAGTGCAGGGAGGAAGGAAGGAAGAGAAGAATGTTTGAGAGAGTTGGATGGAAGAGAAATTGAATTGAGGGGCAAAGAAAACAGAGTGAATGGCGAAATGATATGTATTGTGAATGGATGGGCAGAAAGGGTGATAAAGAGTGACGATTACAAGGGAGAATAAAGGGAGAGTCGGCTGCCTGACCGGGGTGCGGGGGTCTTCTTTCCCCGAGAATTTTTAACTAGTGCAGGGTGTTGGGTGTTGTTCTTGGCAGTGGTCTCGTTAAATAGTTGGTGTATGCTAGGTTGCAGCCTTAAGGTAAAAACTGAATGCAAACGACAATTCTGTCACGCAGTGCCGCCACCTGCTCATGGCTACCTCTAAATTTCAAAAATTCCCCTTTTCTGTGTCACCCTGTGCTTTACGCTCTTTGATGTGGGAAGCATTCGTTCATTTATGCCTCAGACTTTGAGCAATATCTCTTCATTTGGTGAATGTTATTGGTACTGATTGGCGAAGAAGCCACAAATTTCGATGATTTTTTTTAATGTATTTCCGCAAATGACGCATAACGCTTAAATATAATATTAGTAATGTTTTCTTTATTCTTTTTAACTAAGGTAGCCGATAGTTGATAGAAATTCATTTCAAATAAGCGAACTAAAATTTATATCTAAATTTCCACAATATTTTAAATTTGTATATATTACAATTCCTTCGACATACACTGCTGACAGTATATAAGAAGGTATTCCAATTTTACAAGGGATTATGGGAAATGTGTCAAGCGGTGGCATCATCTCACGTATATCCAAGGGATCAATTTAAACTTTTTATGGCGTGCCGAATTAATAGTTTGGGGTTTAAATCCTCACCATTGCTATATTTTTTTTCTTTAAGATTGTATTAAAATTATTCTGTTAATAATTTCTGATAATTATTAAGTTATAAGTTATTTTTTCAGTCTCTAGGGTTAAAAAATTAGTCAAATAAAAAAATGTACGTCATTCCCTATACACATTTGTTTTTTCTTTAATTGAAAAAGCCTGCAATAATTCTAATTATTATAATTAATATTATATTATAATTTATTCAGAAAATATAAAAAGACGGTAACATTAAAGAATCAATATACTTGTAAAAATAAATCGAATATATTTATTTCCGAGTGGTTTTAGTTGAAGTTGGCATGTATGTACTTCGAGAGCTGTAAACGACGATATTCTGATTACTTGGTTGTACTGTTATATAGGATGTTTTGTGCATCGTTTACCAAATTAAAATGGCCGATAGGAGGAGTCTTTTGATATCTCCTCAGCCTCCATAAAGCATTATTGGGCCCACAGAGTTTTTTATGTTAATTATTTAACTCTTTATTTGAAAAATTCAAAAAGTCAGCATTGAAACTCGAATTAAAAAAAAAGTTATTGGTATATCCTCTAAATTATTTTTTTTTATTTTAATGTGTAATGTAATAGGGTTCTATGAAAATCAAAATTACATGCAAGCGACATGTCAAAATACTGTCTTTTTTATATTTTCTGAATAAGTTAATAATTATAATAATTAGAATTATTGCAGACTTTTTCAATTAAAAAACAAATGGTATGACGTACTTTTTTTTTTATTTGACTAATTATTTAGCTCTAGAGACTGAAAAAATAACTTACAACTTAATAATTATCAAAAATTAATAACAATAATTTTAGTACAATTTTTGAACAAAAAAAATATAGCGATGGTGAGGATTTGAACCCCAAACTTATCAAGTCGGCACGCCATAAAAAGTTTAAATTGATGCCTTGGATATATGTGAGATGGCGCCACCGCTTGACACATTTCCCACAATTCCTTGTAGGATTGGAATACCTTCTTATATATTGTCTTATGCCTTTTCAAACACGAAGTAATATGAAGGTTGCTTTTTGGTTGCTATAATAAATAAATACAAATATTTATCATTGAAAAAGTTTTCATAATATTCTCCGTGATGATCGATACATTTTTGCATACTTTTAAACCAATTTTTATAGCACTTTCCATTTCGATTGACGCATCTCCAAAACATGCAGTTTGAACGCATCAGCCGCTTCCTTTGGGGTCGAAAAATGTGGTCCACGTAGCTTATTCTTAATGGACCGGAACAAAAATAAATTTTTGGATCCCAAATCAGGACTGTACGGCGGATAACCCATCAATTCGTTTTTTTGACCGGTGAAACATCGCATCGCTGGTTGTTTTTTTCTTATCTCTTCAAATACTTCTAACAAAAAAATAGTTGTGTACCATTCAGAACTGACCGTTCTATGACTCTCTAGTAGTACTGTAGCCACATGCCTCTTTATCACAAAAAAATCAGGGGACCATTTGCTTCGAAGCGCTTCTTGCGCGAACAACTTTTGTTAGGTTTGTCTCATTTTGAAAGACCCATACAACCGATTGCTGTTCACTTCGACAAGAGCTTTTTTTCGAGCGATTATCAAATGATGCCGAATCCTCTGCGCATAAATCTTCACAAAATTTGCATATAAAATCTTGCGTATGCGCGTTATACTAATGCCCAGGGATGCCTCAATCTCACGGTATGTCACATGACGATATTGCTTTATCAGTTCGCTCACAGTATCGATATTTTCTGGTACAGCAACCGATTTTGGACGATCTTTTTCGTCACACAGTCTTTTTTTAAACACGAATTATATTAAATTAATAGTTAGTTGAAACAATTGTAATTCATACAAGTTTTAAATATAGTGAAAATTTCGACAAAAATTTTAGTTCGTTCCTTATTGGTTGACCTGAAAGGTCCTCCTGAATGAAATTCCTCTTGAATTGCTTCTTTACCATCATTTATTAGCGATGAAGTCCTTGTACTACTTGTCAATTGTTTTTGGAATATCTGGATTCCCGTAATACTTTTTTTAATCATTTTCGAACAAGAAATTTCGTTTTGTTTTGGACAAGATTTAATGCAAATTATTTGTTCGATTAATTTATGTATTATAAAACATAGGCGACAATTTTGTTTAACAATTACAAAAAAGCTATAATTTCTAGCTTAACAAGTGAAATATTATATGCTTCTCTCAAATGTCAAGGACAGTCATCTCAACACCAAATGGCTGTATCGATATGTAAAGCGCACGAATTTTTAAAACAAAGGTCACTTTACTCTTTGATCATAATAATATATTAAGGCACAAATTCGGTCAGAAAACTGTACCTAGGGTGAATACAATTCATCAACTGATGGTTAAATTCAAATTATCTGGTGACGTGAAAGCTTTTTTTTGTTTTGTTTTCCGGTGCGTAAATATACAAAGATGATGGTTTTTCGACACGAGACATATAGTTGTCCATGCGCGAAACACGGAAACACCAAGTTAATTCCTCAAACTTCCAACGACTGGCCTTGTGATTTGTTTATGATCATCGCAAAAGTCAGACGCACGGGGAATTGCAGACGCTTAAAATCGAATGGCAAGTCCGTTAGAATCATCGGAATACGCCGAATCAAAACAATTTTAATTGCAAATTGTGAAGTGATAGTACAGGCACTTCCAGCGAATTCAAAAATGCTGTGCGATAGTTGACTATATCATCCTGGTTGAGAACTGTGTGGACTGATTTGAAGGAAAACAACTAACCCGAAATGAAATGTTGGTCAAGAAATGGGTAGAATCATTTCCTGTCCCAGAAACTAATAATAATACTCGTAATGGATCTTGTGGTGGGACCAATTGTGGCAATTTCACTTTTTCACCCGCACTACACAATCCAGCAGATTCACCGCTGTATTACAATACGTACAAACGACTGATATTTCTTTAATTGTTACTGATCTGTCCGGATCGTAATGGAATGCCGCTTGTTCCAGATTCATGGGAGCACTGCGTCGGTGTTGTACTCGCTGTTGTTGTGTGTGTGTTAATTTTCAGTCACTCTCGAACGCGATTCGGACATACCAAAGGACTATTAGCATTATCTGTCGCTCGCTGGTCATCAGTGCGGTTTACATGTGAGGTAGCTCGTCGCACACTTGACTGACTTCGACGACCTATGTCAGCTCGTCTTTTCCTCGGCATTGTAATGAACACTATAAAACGACACGGAATTGTTTTCACAGTCACTCAAATCTATCAATGAGAATTTAAAATATTAAAATCCTCAAACTAAGTCCTCAAGTCACGCTAAAATTTGTGATTATGTCTAAATATACAGACAATAGACGATAGGTCTGCCACGAACGCCATCTATTAAAAGAAATCCAAAGTGACCATTCCCATACAAAATTACCAATTTTGAATTTTTCGATTTTTAGCTGTTCTTTTCGATTTTCTCAATTTTTTTTAAACCACCCCAGTATTAGAGCGAACAAAACAAAAAAAAATTCAAATCGCTCAAGCCGTTTTTGAGTTTTAGCGAGACTAACGAACAGCAATTCATTTTTATATATGGGAAGATTGGAACATAATGTATGACCTTTAAACAAGAAAGGTTCTGCTCTTGCAGTTCCACAGACGTCCACTCTTTTGTCAAAATTTTAGATGACATTTTGGCATAACCCTCGCTCTATCTCACCAATGATTCGAATAATTTCATCCTTTAGTTCAGGAATTGATTGTGGATTGTTCTTATAGCCACTTAACCCCAACAAAAAAGTCCAACGGTGTCAAATCGCATGATCTTGGTGACCAATTAACATCATCGTTTCTTGCAATAACTCGCCCAGGAATTTTTCTCTCGATAAATCATTTGCTTCATTAGCACAGTGAGGTGTAGCACCATCCTGTTGGAATCACATATCCACCCAATCAATATTATTGAATTCAGGCCACAAAAATCCAGTTATCATCTCACAATATCGAACACCATTCACAGTTGCAGCTTCACCAGCAGCATTCTGAAGGAAATGCGGCCCAATTACATCTGACCATAATGTACACCAAACGGTGACTCGTTTAGGACGAAAGGGTTTCTCATGAACCAATCGTTGATTTTCCTCACTCAAAATGCGGCAATTTTGTTCATTAACATAGCCACCAATTTCAAAATGTGCTTGGTCTGAAAAGATGATTTTTTTGAGAAAAGTCATGGGTTTGTTATTTGATCCAGTTGACAAATGCACGATGTTTTGAATGATCCAGTGACTTTCGTTCCTGTGTTATTTGAACCTTATATGCCTTCCGATCTAAATCCTTTCGTAAAATACACTATGTACTGGATTAACTGAGTCTAAATTGTTGTGAACATCCACTAATGCAAATGTCTGGGTCTTCAGCAACATTTTCACGTACCAAATCAATATGCTCTTGTGAATGACCACTATAACTACATATTGCTCTTTTATGTTCCACCGAACCAGTTTCTTGAAATTTATAAACAATTCGAATGATCAATTCTTCTATTAGAACCTTTGGTGTGATGCACTAAACTTGAAGAGATTTACCACTAAACAACAAAACACTTTTTTGAACTGCTCGACGCAGGTTTCGCTAACCATTTTTATAAATGTCGTACATTACACTTCTGAAATGACACTAGACCCAGGCAAATTCACAACGCCATCTGTGTTTTGTTTAAGAATTAAAAAAACCGCTCAGTTGGAAAGACCCGTTACAGGGGTCAAATCTGATGATCCCAGTGCAGATTCTAACAGTTCGTTCATCAGTTTATTCAATTTAGTCATCATCGAAACACCTTTGTGAGTGTATGAATGGTCCTGAGAAAAAATGTTCTTTTTTTTTTCTCGGCAAAGTGGGTTCCTTCACAAGTATTTCAATACACACAGCTTGTCTAAAAGGCTTACTCGGTTATCGTTTCACCTTTTCCCACTTCACCCCCCTCTATTATTATTGTTCACGTATGGGCCCTGGTGCACCACGCGAAGTACAGTTAAGCGTTTATACTAATTTTATGCTTTCGCTATGAGATTTTTTCCTTTCGTCAAACCAAGTTGTTCCAGTCTTCCTACATTTTTTCTCTCTGGCCAGCTTTCCAAACGTTAAATGATGGTTTTATAAGGGAGTTGAATATAGTTTAATGGAAAATGGGTCTTTTAACAGACCCTAGTAGCGGCCAAGGGAAACTGACAAAGTTTCTTATTAAATACCATAAAAAGTTCTGTGCTCTTTTATATTTGGGCGGAATAATTTGGTTTTGTACATTAGCTTCATGATCTCTTAACGCTAGTACGTATTTTTCTGAAAATGCTTTGCTTCCTGGCTTGGTAAAGTCAATGTTTCAAGAGGATCGAACTGTGATGGGGATATTATGAAGAGTTGCTAGATGAGACACAAAAGTATGATGATTCAATTCCCTATCCTTGGTTGTTAGCAAAGTTTTTCCAAATTGGCTTGGATTCTTACACTCCTAATTTTACTTTATATTCCCCACTGAATCCAAAGAAGGTATGTAATTATCAGCAGAACCATTTTTCGTAAGTTTATTTCACATTTTTCTTATCTCTATTACCTATGTCTTTTCACATCATGGCTATGTGTACTTATTATTCCCAAAAAGTTTAGAAATAACTAAGTATTGAATATAACATAAGATTTGCAAATTTATTTTTAATATGTATTACAGTTTTACAAATTTTAGGTTAACGTATATGTAGGTATAACGTTATTATTAAAATATATTGTATTACTACTATTTTCATCATTATCATTCACGTATGGGCCGTGGTGGACCACGCGAAGTACAATTAGCAGGTATTTGTTGTGTTAGCCTTCCTTTGCCCCCAGACTAATTTCATTTTTTCTTATGAGCTTTTTTCCTTTCATCAGACCAAGTTGTTCCAGTCTTCCTACATTGTTCTCTCTGGCCAACCTTCCAAACGTCAACCTTGTGGTCTGAAATAGCCTCTATCCTGAATTTTATTTTGTGTAATATTTGCTGATCTTAGGTCCTCTTTAATTGCAGCAATCCATTTAATTATTTCTACTTTAGCTCTACTCTAGTTAGCCTACTCGGATTCATCCGTTTTATGTGTCCGTAAAACTTCTTTAAGTCCGTAAAAGTCTTCTTTTCTCATATCGCTATGTATATCTCTGTATTGTTTCATTTTTTGGTTTTCTCGAAGTCGGTGTCTCTCTTTCTATTCAAAATGAGCGTTTTTGCCC